>CM056049.1:678590806-679128306 GCA_029574335.1 Rana kukunoris | reverse complement strand
GAATGCCCGAATGATCAGTCTGCCCCTGGTGCCCAGGCGTCAGTTAAACCGACGAAGTGCTGTATCGCAAAAAATGGCCTGGTCACTGTGCAGCCAAATCTTCCGGGGCTGAAGTGGTTAAACTGCCTAATTTGTATTTTATTTTGGATGCGGTTTCCTACCACTTTAACATGTTTCCAAAGGTGAACTTATCCGTTAGGAATATATACCAGGGCTTAGTGCCACTTTAATGCAATTACAATCGTTTTTTTAAAAAGGCATTAAAAAAATAGATTGACTAGGAAAAGTTTTTGTTTTTGGCCAGGGTTCAGTTTTAGCCGCTTCCGGACCCCACGTCTTTTTACTGCGACAGGGTGGTCCAGGAAATCACGCACCTGTTCGTTGTGGCTTCTTCCGGGGAAGAGGCACGCAAGCTATCGACGACCCGCTTCCACTATGATTGGACACAGCGGGATCCAATCAGCGGGTTCGGTGGACCCAATGTTCGCCAGCACCCGGTGATCTCTCCTGAGAGAGGCAGAATGGCCGTTCTGTCAGAGGGGAAGATGAAGATCTTGTGTTTCTGCTGAGCAGTAACACAGATCTCTGCCTTCCCCCAGTCAGAGCATCCCCCACACAGTTAGAAAACATTGCACTGCTTATTGTATTGGTGTCACTGATCCCCAAAAAGTGTCAGATTTGTCTGTTGCAATGTCACAGTCCGGCTACAAATCGCTTATCGCCGCCATTACTAGTAAAAATACCATAAAAATATCCCATATTTTTTAGACGCAATAACTTTTGCGCAAACCAATCAATATACGCTTATTGGGATTTTTTGGCCTAAATTGATGAAGAAATTAGATCTTTGACATTTTTTTTATTGGATATGTTTTATAGCAGAAATCAAAAAATAGAGGGGTAGATTCACGTACCTCGGCGCATCTTTGTGCGGGCGTAGCGTATCTTCTTAACGCTACACTGGCGCAACGCTGAGAGGCAAGCATGGTATTCACAAAGAAAATGCGCTTAACGTTGCACCGGCGTAGTGTATAGTTGTCGGCGTAAGCCAACGTAAGTCAAAGTAGGTGGAAGTGGGCTGGAAGTGGGCGTAATATATTAAAATAAAGCCTGACCCCATGCAAATGATGGGCTGAGCTTCAAAAAACGAACAGCGCATGTGTCGTCTCTTTGACGCATCCCAGTGCGCATGCTCAAAGTCACGTCAAAATAACTGCCTAAGATACGTCGAAACACTGCCTACGACGTGAACGTAACCTACGCCCAGCCCTATTAACGTACTACGTAAATGGCGTACACAATGTAAAATTCGACGGCGTCCGTTCCCTGGTCCATACCTTTGCATGGGTTGCGCCTCCTATATGAGGAATAACTTTACGCCGGACGTAACCCTTACGCAAATCGCTTAAAACATGCGCCAGGTGCATCTACGTTTGTGAATCGGCGTATCTCCCTCATTTGCATATCTGAATCGAAACTTCCATATGCATCCAGCGCAAAAATGCGCCCACGATATGCCGGCATAGGAAAGTTATGTCGGTCAGAAGAAGCCTATTTTTCAACGTAACTTAGTTTGTGGGTCCGGCGCATAGATACGACCGTGCACATTTGTACTTACGCGGTCTATCTGTGGATACGTCGGTGTAAATGCTACGTGAATCCGGGCCATTTTTTTTTTTAATTGCCATTGTTTTTTTTTGTTTATAGCATAGAAAAGAAAAAACGTAGACGAGATGAAATACCAATAATTTGTTTGGGTGCAACATCGCATGACCGCACAATTGTCAGGTAAAGAAGCGCAGTGCTGTATCGCAAAAAAAATCTGATGCTCATGCTTTCACATGTACTCCACTGGGTGTATGTTTATTTGGACAATTTAAAATCTTTGCACTTAAAAAACTTTTTTTATTTCCTGATATTACTTCATTATATGATTAAAGTAATGTGTCCTCACTCTATACATTTTACTATAGAATATGTTTAGTCCATCATTTCCCATTCGCCAGACCAGCTTCTACTTGTTCTTAAACAACAGAGACCTCTTGTGGCCTGTTACAGAAATGCAGTGTAAAGAATATTTTTCTTATTTACTAAACACTCAGGGAATCAGCTCCCTTTCACATTAGAGCGACTTGTTATGTGATTTGACAGGTCGCACCCTATTGCCGGCAATCCCACCGTCTTTGCGGTGCCGCACCAATCTGAAAAAGTAGTTCCTGCGCTACTTTTGACGATTTCGAGTGTGACTTGCATAGACAGCTATACATGAAGCCGCACAGATATCTTTTAAGTCGCACTCGAAGTCGCACTGACATGTGGCTTTGAAATTGTGCAATTTCAGATGAAGTTGTAAAGCCACAGTGAATGTGAACAGGGGCTTATTTAGATAGTAATGCATCTTACTGTACAATCTAGGGTCAGTGCATTGCAGTGGCATTCATTTATAATGACACCACAACCAAACTCGCAAATAAAGTAGTAGGCAATGCACTTGCACCGCAGCACATGCTGTGCATTGTTGTGTGTTGAGTCATATCTGTTTATCTATTGACTAAGGTGCATAGCCATCCTATTCAAATTGAATGAGCTTCCTAAACACAGCAAGCCTTAGCTTGTAGGCAGGTGCAGTCTGCTTTCTCCACTGACGGTGGCGCTCATGCACAGCAGGCTTGTAGCTGGAGAGAAAGTCAAGGGGAACACAGTTCCTCTATGGTTTACTGAGTCAATGGGGGAGCAATCCGGTTCGGATGCTGCCAGTCATGTGACTCTGGCAGCCTTATTGGGTCAGGCAGAGCCTATTTAAGACCCTGGCTCCCAGGCTTGGCACACACTTTACTAATATTTACTAAGGTGCATAGCCAGCCTATTCAAAATGAATGGGCTTCCTTAACACAGCAAGCCTTAGCTTGTAGGCAGATGTAGTCTCCACTGCAGGTGGCACTCATTCGCAGCAGCCTTGTAGCTGGAGATGAATTCAAGGGGAACAAAGTACTGCTATGGTATCCTGGGTCACTGGGGGGGGGGGGGCAATCCGGTTGGATGCTGCTGCCAGAGGTGTATCTAGTGAAAATGGCGCCTATGGCAAGCACTAAATCTGCGCCCCTTTCGAAACATTTGAAACCCATCTCTCAGATAACATTAATAAAAAGAACAGATAACAAAAATAGTGATGTTTATCATCCCTGATATCTTTGGTAGTGACATATACTCTTTATGGAGAAATCTGGGGTTTATTAGACCCCTGATGCCTCCTCTGCCCTCCAAGGCCAGGTAAATGCAGAACCAATACTGGAAGTGATGAAATCTTGGCACACACTTTACCAATATTTATTAAGGTACATAGCCAGCATATTCATAATGAACACAGCAAGCCTTAGCTTGTAGGCAGGTGCAGTCTACTTTCGCCACTGCAGGTGGCGCTCATCCACAGCAGCTTTGAAGCTGGAGAGGAAGTCAAGGGCAACGCAGTTCCTCTATGGTTGCCTGGGTCACCGGGGAAGCAATCTGGTTGGGTGCTGCCTCCCTATGTGACTCTGGCAGATATCTTGGGTCAGGCAGAGCCTATTAAACGCCCTGGCTCTCAGGCTTGGCATGCATTTTACAAGTTGGTAGAGTAAGGACCGGTATCCCATGTGTTGGGGACGGCACTAGCAGTAGGGAAAGGTTCCTATCGAGGAGGAAAAGCGTAGAGTCACAGCTCCTTCGGGCGTCATCCTTTTTGGGCACGAGCCAAGCCGCATTCTGCTTTTTTAACACCCAGTCAGTCCGGCTGAGACCTGTTCTCTTCAGATTACTGGAAACCTCAAGTGTAGCCGGCCACCTTCCACTGGGTTTGTTACAAACGGTTGCTGTAGGATTTCTAAATAAGTTTTCCATTGCAGCTGATTGTGTTAATTATTGTCACCACACCATGCTGCACCCCACCTACAAGCATATAAGAATGCCTTGCATCAATGTACGTGTGTTAACATGCATGGTGAGAATAGGTCCCAAAAAAATTATCCTGCCCTAAGAATAAATACTAAAAGATATTTCTAATTACAATTTTTAAGACAAAAAACCCACTTCTGCATTTAGCTTTACTTGATTACCAACCTTTCCCTGAACTAATGGTAAAAAATCACAACCCACATTCCACTGAGAGCTTACTGACCACCACACTGGTCTTATTGGTCAGTGGAATAGCCTTTGGCAAGGCTTAGCCATGATAATGGGAAAGCATTGATGCTGAAAGACCTACATGCCTTCCAGGCAACTGGCAATTGCAGAAAAAGATCGTCAATGATAGTAGTAATTTTATAAGCACAAAATACACAATATTTTTTTAAAGCAAGCAAAATTCTTTTTTTATACATTAATTTTTTTTTTGATATATTGATTTTTTTAGTAAATGTTTTTGATTGAAAGTATTTTAGATGTACTGAAGAGAACTACAGTTAGTAATCATTATAAATATTGATAAAGTGTTGAACTACAATACCAAAAAAAAACAAGCAAAAAGGAAAAAAAAAAGATAAGAACAGAAAGAAATTATCGTGTTATAGAAAAACTTGATAAAATTATTCTCAAATAAAAAAAAGCATAAGAACAAAATGATCTCATCAAATAATAAGATAATTTGAAAAGACAAACTTATTTTTTTCAGAAAAGTTATTTTTCATTTCTAAGTTTGGATTTTATTCTTTTCTAAAGGAGGATTTTTATTGGGGATTTAAATCTTTATTTAACCACCAATCAATTTTTATATACATAATAATAAAAAAATCTAGCCAAAGTTTTAGATCAGAGTAGGGAGGGGTTTTTTTGCTCTCTTTTTTACTTGGGGCTTTTTCCCTTTACTTCATCTCCTGAAGACACAACAGGAAGTGAGAGGAAATCTTTTTAAATTGAGGGAAATTTCCCCTAGACTTAAGCCTCGTACACACGATCGGATTATCCGACGAGAATTGTGTAATGACAGCCCGTTGTCGGAAAATCCAACCGTTTGTATGCTCCATCGGACAATTGTTGTCGGATTTTACGCGGACAAATGTTGGATAGGATGCTTTAAAATTGTCCGCCTACAAATGTGTGTTGTCAGATCTTAAGAGCGTTTGTACACAAGTCCGTCTGACAAAACTCCAAGGTACAAACACGCATGCTCAGAAGCAATGATCACCATAACACAACATTACAATGTTTGTGAGGCACAGAGGGTCAAATCAAGACACCACATTCCATGAAAATATTGAACAAGGAAATGGGAGGGGTAACAATCCCTAGGACTGTGAAGGTGTCAAAATCTACTATCAATAAATCAAAAATAGATATGTTAAAAGACAAAATTTGTTGTTTTGACATATAACAAAATTGTTTAAAAGATTACATAGACACAATTTGGTCCCAGAAGACACAAAAGGCTTAACAAAGAGCCACCATGAAACCTGTATGAAGAATGCTCTTTTGGGATATTTTTATGGCATTTTTATTTTTACTAGTAATGGCGGCGATAAAGCCCCCCCAATAAGGCCCCTAAAGTTTTTTGGAGTATACGAGGCTTAAGTCTAGGGGAAATTTCCCTCAATTTAATAGGATTTCCTCTCACTTCCTAGTGTGTCTCCAGGAGATGGATTAAAGGGAAAAAGCCCCAAGTGAAAAAGAGAGCAAAAAAAAACCTCTCTACTATGGTCTAAAACTTTGGCTAGATTTTTTTTTATTATTTATATAAAAATTCTGAGTATATTCTGAGTGTATTATGAGTATATTCTGGGTATATTCTGATTATATTCTGGGTATATTCTAAATTATATTCTGGGTATATTCTGGGTATATTCTGGGTATATTCTGATTATATTCTGGGTATATTCTGGGTATATTCTGATTATATTCTGGGTATATTCTGGGTATATTCTGGGTATATTCTGATTATATTCTGGGTATATTCTGGGTATATTCTGATTATATTCTGGGTATATTCTGGGTATATTCTGATTATATTCTGAGTATATTCTGAGTATATTCTGAGTATATTCTGAGTGTATTCTGATTATATTCTGGGTATATTCTGATTATATTCTGGGTAAATTCTGAGTATTTTATGGGTATATTCTGAGTATATTCTGGGTATAGTGCTCCTTCAGAAAACGTCTTAGTCTATCTAGGTGAATTATACCTTGCGGTTTTTTTTTCAGGACATCTCTGTGCTGGGGTGCTCCCAACAGAAACACAGTAGCCCATATATGTGGTGCCACGGAAAAAGACCCACATATATAGATACACTTAGCGGGAAGGGGTTAAATATACTACATCACATTGCATAGCAATTAAAATGAACCTAACAACCTAACGGGTGTCCCTAAGACCCCATTCACACCTGAGCATTTTGTAGATTGAAGCCTGAAGCTACAAAATGCTGGAGGGGAAAAAAATCAATTATTCTCTATGGAGATGGTTCACATCTCCACTCCAAAACACCTGAAGCCAGAAGCTCTAAAACGTCTGAAGCTCAAACAAGTTCTGAGACTTTTTTTTTAGGCAGATTTGTTTTTTTTTTCTGCTTTTTACATTGGTGACCTTTTGACCTGTACAAAAGTGTGGTAAAAACGTGTCGAAATCGTGGCAAAAATGCGGTAAAATAAAGCCGCAAAAAAATCTTGCAACTTTCTGCCTGAAATCGCTAGGCTCAGGTGTGACAGGGGCCTAATGGAATATTTACACTCACCCATTGTTCTGGTGACAACTGTAAAATCTTAGATCTCCCAACACAATGGTCACCAGTACAAAAAAAAGGTGAATCTCCCAAATGGGGACACAAATGTATGGAAGAGCCCTGGGGCCATCATAAAAAAAAAAAAAAATACAAAATTCTGAGATTAAAAGTCAGAATTCTGAGTTTCAAAGTCAGAATTCTGAGATTAAATCTCAGAATTCTGAGTTTCAAAGTCAGAATTCTGAGTTTCAAAGTCAGAATTCTGACTTTGAATCTCAGAATTTTGTATTTTTTTTTTTTATGATGGCCCCAGGGCTCTTCCATACAAATACTAGAACTTGAATTTTAAAATAAACAACTTAAATACTTTGTCTGTCCATAAAGAACAGGATAGCAGGAAAAACAGCACAGCAGTTCAGATTTATTTTTTTCATAAAAATATACAGTATATTGGTTTATTAATCACTTAAGCCCCGGACCAATATGCTGCTAAATGCCCAGTGGCGTTTTTACAATTCGGCACTTCGTCGCTTTAACAGACAATTGTGCGGTCGTGCGACGTGGCTCCCAAACAAAATTTGCGTGCTTTTCTTCCCACAAATAGAGCTTTCTTTTGATGGTATTTGATTGCCTCTGCGATTTTTATTTTTTGCACTATAAACAAAAATAGAGCGACATTTTTGAAAAAAAATCTATATTTTTTACTTTTTGTTATAGGAAAAATCATATAAACTAAATTTTAGTCAAACATTTAGGCCAAAATGTATTAAGCCACATGTCTTTAGTAAAAAAAAAAAATCGCAATATAAAAAAAAAATTAGCTACTTAGTGGCAACAGTGACACTAATACAGCGATCAGAAAACTGATCACTTAGTGACACTGGCAAAAGGGGGTGAAAGGTTTAACTAGGGCGGTGATCAAGGGGTTAAAACTTTATTAGGGGGGTATGGGGGCTACCCTGAACCTAACACTAACTGCCTGTCACACTAACTGTCACACTGACACTAAATGCAGTGATCAGTAAATATATGATCACTGCAATCAGTGACAGTGTGAGGCCGCGTACACACGTCCGAGAACCTCGTCGGGCTAAACCCATCGTTCCGCCCGACGAGGTTCCCGATGAGCGGTCGAAAAGGTCGTCGAGCCAAATTTCCTCATTGAACAACGAGGAAAAAGAGAGCATGCTCTCTATTTTGGCTCGATGAGCTTCCAGACGGGATGCTCGCCGAAAGTGTACACGCGACCTAGAACCTCGGCAGAATATGTCTCCCAGCGAGCTTCTCGCTGGATTCTGCCGAGAAGCTCGGTCGTGTGTATGGGGCCTCACAGGGGGGTGGGGGGGTGATCGCAAGGGGTTAAGTGTGCCTATGTGTGTGGTGTCAGTGTAGTGTTGGTGCGACTTACTGCGATGTCTTCTATCCTCTCGCCGGATTGAAAATACCGCCGAGAGGAGAGGTGACATCACTTCCTCTGCCAGTGTTTACATTACACAGGCAGAGGAAGTGCAGAGCGAGGGCTCTGCTGATTCGCTGGGAGCGATCGCGAGGGGGCGGACAAAAACGAACAGCTGCCCCCTCATCCCTGATTGTTCCCAGAGGTAAGATGCCTGCCGCATGTAGCGGGGGGGTCCCGATCAGACCCCATACCCGCAAGAAGGCAGGGACGTACTAGTACGCCCATTTGCCTGTACGTGCCATTCTGTGGATGTACATATACATGCGGCGGGCCTTAAGCGGTTAAAGTGGATGTAAACCCAATTTTTTTTTTTTTTTATGTCACAATGTAGAGTATAAGATTTCCTATCATCTGTGCCCAGTCTTGCCACACAGAGTTAATACTGCTCTGAGCAATCCTCTTGTATTGTTCAGTGAAATAAAACAGACTTACAGAGAAAAACCTTAGTCCGTTCCGCCCACTTGCTGTGAGTGACAGGTTATTTACATATCTCATGCACTAGCCTGGAGACAGGCATTACTTTTTTAATTCTCACCCCCGCTCCTTTTCATGTGGTTACTTTTCTGGATTTTGACTGGATGTTAGTGATCATAATACAGATATTAGTGTAAGGCCCCATACACACGAGCGGACAGATTTGTTCAAATCTGTCCGTCCGACAGATTTGAACAAATCTGTCTGCTGGGATTTTGGTTTGCTCGCGTGTACACACGAGCAAACCAAAATCCCCGCCAGCAGATGGCGCGCTGACGTGTCGGTGACGTGGCGGTGACGTTGACGCCGCCACGTCACCGCACCAGGAAGTAAAACACTTCCGCGCATGCGCCGAATCCATTCGGCGGCGGCGCGGCGGCGGTGCGGGACGACATGTCTGCTGGTAAGTGTACTAACCAGCAGACATGTCGGGCAGACACATTCCCACCCGATAGATTTCAAAGCATACTTTGAAATCTGTCGGGTGGACAAATCTGTCCGCTAGCCCATACACACGATCGGAGATGTCTGCTGAAACGGTCCATCGGACCGTTTTCAGCGGACATATCCGCTCGTGTGTACGAGGCCTAAGGAATATACAGGACAAAATGCATGTTGACAAGGGGAGTGTAGAGGTGGGCGGGAGTCTACTGACATCACAACTCCACCCACCGAGCTCCAGACAACAGATCTACCCACAGAATCTGCAGTTTTTCAGTTCTTATAACAGACAGAGGGGAGACATTTGACAGGTGAGGACAGGGCCGCTGATAGAAATCATGGGGCCCCTTCAGCCCACAATTGGCCTCTCTTTCAGCCCCACCCCTGGCCACACCCTCGGCCCCTCCCCAGACCCTCCTTGAAAAAAGTGCAGGTAATGGTGGCGACTTGACAGTGGCACATACCAATGTCATTATGTGTCATTATGTGCTGCAGTCAGTGCCATCCATGCCAGTTCCATAACGTATGTGCTGCAGTAACAATGCTGCCAATGCCATAACGCATGTGCTGCCTGCAAAGACGGTGCCACCCATGCTGCCAATGCTGTTATGGCATTGGCAGCATGGGTGCTTTTGCATGTTGGTAAGAAAAAAAAAGTTTATTTTTATTTTTCTGCATCCTTTCCCAAATATGTTTGGGATCGTTATCATGGTGGAATATTGCCCTGCGCTCCAGTCTCTGAATGGAGGGGATCATGCTCTGCTTCATTATGTCACAGTACATGTGAGATACTGTATATACCATACCTGGCAGATGCCCCTTGAAGTTGGAAATCACAATGTTACTAAACCCAGGAGCCTGTATTCACTATATCTGGTCTCCCACAGTACACAGAACGAAGAACTGCAATTATTTTAGTAAACATAAACTGATAAATAAATTGTCTTGTCAGCAGTATATAGCAGTCTTGTGACTTCTATCAGTGTCTGGTTAACCACTTCAATACAGGGCACTTATACTCCCTTCCTGCCCAGAACAATTTTCAGCTTTCAGGGCTCTCACAATTTAAATAACAATTACTCAGTCAGGCAACACTGTACCCATATAAAATTTGTATCTTTTTTTCACCCAAATAGAGCTTTTTTTGTGGTATTTAATCAGTAGAGGTTTTTTTTGTGCTATAAATAAAATGTTGTGAAAAAATGCCCTTTTCGTTGTTTCTGCAATAAAATTTAGCAAATTAGTAATTTTTCTTCATAATGTTTTGCCAAAATGTATACTGCTACATATCTTTGGAAAAAAAATAACCTAAATTAGTGTATATTATTTGGTTGTTGTGAACGTCATAGGGGTTTATTTACTAAAGCACTTGGAATTGCACTCGATGTTGAACTGAGGCGGACACGCAAGGAAAATAAAAAACAGCATTTATGTTTGTGCATGATTAGATGATAGAAATCAACAGAGCTTCCCCTCATTTCAGATCTTCCCCTCAGATTTACAGCGACTTCACTTCCAACTTGCCATTAGTAAATCAACCCCACTGTGTTTTTGTTTTTTTCTAAATTGTCGCTCTTCTTTTGTTTATAGTGCAAAAAATTAAAACCGCAGAGGTGATCAAATACCATCAAAATTAAGCTCTATTTGTGGGGAAAAAAGAACGTCAATTTTGTTTGGGTGCCACGTCGCACGACCACAGCACAATTGTCAGTTAAAGCGACGCAGTGCTGAATTGCAATAAAAAAAATGGATCTATCTATCTATCTATCTATCTATCTATATAGATAGATAGATAGATAGATAGATAGATAGATAGATAGATAGATAGATAGATAGATAGATAGATAGATAGATAGTGTGTATATATATATATATATATATATATATATATATTTATATCTATCTATCTATCTATTTATCTTGAAGTATTATATTGCCCTATAATTGAAATTTTAGTATTCAATATTTCAGTTTAATTTGCGTTGTCAGTAAATGGTTACCGTCTTCTACTTTGGAGGTTAAAGATTAAATATCCTTATTTTTATGATGTAATCGGAGTTTAAACCTTCTCATTTGCAGTAGGTGAAAATATTTGACCTAGAAATTGTATATTCTGCCAGTGGCACATCACCTGAAAATAAAGAGTACAAGAGGAATTAAAACCATGAGAAAGCACACAATGCATTCTAATAAATACCACATTACACTGGGGTATTATTACAGACATTCGCACAGATGCATCAAACTGTCATTTACATTCTTAAAGGGGTTGTAAAGGAAAATTTTTTTTCCCCTAAATAGCTTCCTTTACCTTAGTGCAGTCCTCCTTCACTTACCTCATCCTTCCATTTTGCTTTTAAATGTCCTTATTTCTTCTGAGAAATCCTCACTTCCTGTTCTTCTGTCTGTAACTCCACACTGTAATGCAAGGCTTTCTCCCTGGTGTGGAGATAGCCTATTGAGTGGGGAGGGGGCTAGCAGGATGCCCACTAACACACAGCTCCTTACTCTATCTGCAAAGTAAAGTGTCCTGACTTGCCTGCTCGCCCCCTCCCCAGTCAAGAGGTGTTTTCCACACCAGGGAGAAAGCCTTGCATTACTGTGTGTAATTACAGACAGAAGAACAGGAAGTGAGGATTTCTCAGAAGAAATAAGGACATTTAAAAGCAAAATTTAGGGATGAGGTAAGTGAAGGAGGACTGCACTAAGGTAAAGGAAGCTATTTAGGGGAAAAAAATGTTCCTTTACAATCCCTTTAAGTTTTTGTTTTTTTCTGGTGGGTTAAAGACATAATTGTTGCATTAAACTGTAATTTGTTGACACCAAAGCCTACACGAGTATTAACTGTCAGTGCGCGGTAGACAGTGCATATAGTGAAGCATGGCATAGTCGCAATCTAATTAATTTTTTCTCAGCAACAATCACCTAGGCCCAAAACAAGTGTAAGTTCACCTTTAGCAAAATTGTCGAAAAGTCTTCTATGAATTTCCAGTTCAAATTTTGAGCTCCCTGGCTGTTTGGATGTTCATTCAAATGCTAAAAGTTAAGGGCATTTGGACTGAACACTGGCCTTCGAACTGAGTAGGGCATTTGGCGTGGATGAATGTGGCAGGTTACGACTGTCAGTGGTTGCTAAGGAAGCAGCAGGTGCTTGCCCCCTCCACCTCTTTACCAATCACTGCCGTCACCCACTCACTTACATATCCAGTAATCCTGGGCCATGTAAGCAAATGAGTAGGGGTCAGAGGGGTTACATCAATATCCAAATATTGCCATGGCCATTCCAGATTCCAATAAGCCCCGTCGCAGACCCCTCACAACTACCAGCCAGAGTTTGGGGAAGAGACTATAGTCCTAACAAGGTGCTTTTGGGAGGGGAGGTGCCCCTCGCTGTGGGCATGTGGCCTATTTTGGTTTGGTGGGAGGTGTATGCTAGCCCCCTACCCATTTTCTGACCAGGTAGAATGCTTGGAGGGTCTGGTATGAATTTGTTGTTTTTGTGTGGTGGACTTAAAGGGTCTGTATCGATTTTGGGATGAACTCTACAGAATTTTTCTTTTTCATTGTTTCTCATTCTTGTGGTAATGTGTTCTACAAGAAAAGTGACATTTATTAAGAAAAAAAAAAGCACACAGAACCCCGCCCCCCACCTCCACCTCCAAAGTTCCCTCAAAATACTCAGCAGATCCATGAAGGGGGGATAATAGAAGAGAATGAAATGTAAATTGTAAGTGATTTTAAACACGTTTTCCCATTGTAAAGTACAATGCTGCTTTCTGTACTTCACAGGGATGCTTCCATTCACAGGCAGGATTAAAGAACCCCCTAGGCAAGTAATTAAAGGGAATTTGGATTTTTTATTATTTTAATTTAAACATTTAAGAAAACCACTGCTTCTTGACTAATGGAATAAAAAAAATGCTGTTTTTTTTTTTCTCATTGCCTAATAGCTCAGAAAATTGGTATTTTTAACTTGACAGATTCAGCTACCATTGATTTCAGTGGGGTGGGGTTCAGCATCCAAACGTCTTACTGAACCACATTCTGATCAACCCTGAGATAGTTTAGCTCATCCCTACTTACCATTACATATGCATTAGTGGGGCAAAGGGGTCCTCTCTGCAGAATCTGCTGGCCCCTCGATCCTCCCTTTAGAATTGCTGTGTGGGGGTCACATGCTTGTAGCTTATAACCCATCTTGCAAATCACAGGACAAGGGGGGGGTTGAGGAGCCTGCAGATTCTGCAGAGAGGCCCATTTATAGCAAATTTATATAGTATAAGATGTTGAAATAACAACATGTTTTTTTTGTCAGCTTTCAAGTTATTGCTTCTAACTACACTGAAAGGAGTTGCCTAAAATTAATGTCTGCAAGGTAGACAGTTAGAATACTGTAATGATTCTGTTAAAAACTAGTAAATACCTATTAAATTCCTTCATCTATATCACCTCCGGCGTTCTAGTTTCTGTTCTCTCATTCACTTCCTGGTTTGCGGAATTTACAAATACAGCAATTTAGAAATCAGAGATGTTTAGCACTGGGAAACACTTTTTGATAGATAAAAAGTGCATTTTATATACATATATTTAGATCAGACCAAAATGAGGCACAAATGAGGAGGAATAAGCTACAGACGGACATTGCTTCGAATCAGGGACAGTCCTTTGAAATCAGGGACAGTTGGGAGCTATGTATATATACAGTTATGTTCTCTTAAAAAAAAAAAAAACCTGCAGATAATGTATTTCTTGTTCATACATCAGGGGACACAGAGCCTTAATTACTTAATGGGTTATGAAGTCACCATAGGTGATTGGGCACTGGCAAACCCAATTAGAATTGAGTTTCTCCCCTATATAGCCCCTTCCAAATGGAGAGTACCTCAGTATTTTCACCACTGTCTAAGGTGGTTGATCACGTTGAACATGTGCTAAGAAGAAAAAGCTCTTTTGATAGTCTTCTGCAGAGGCCTAGGAGCTATAACCGGATCCATATGTCAGGCCGATATCAAAAGCCTAAGATGGGTGGTACCCGGGCCTTATGTAAAGAAGGAACAAGGTTTGCCTGTAATGTCTCTCTGTGGAGATCTGGTCTCTGGGATCCAGGCTTTGGTGTACTAATGCAACTGTGGCACGAAAAGTTACTGGCAGAGTCTTCTACAGGTCCAGGTATGAGGTTCCTCTAAGTAGGATCCCATGGAAACCTGAAGGTTGGCACAACATTGCCTGCTGTGATGGGTGAAGGCTTGATCTACTATTTTTAGTAGCTTTCCTGCGGCGGGAATAAAGGTAAGAGAGGATAATTTGGTTTTAACTGTTATCTTCTGTGAGTAGGATGCCTTACCTGGTTTTCACCACTAGAGGGAGTAAGTTACATACCTGGTGTATTCTTACAAAATCATTAAGGACATGCTCTGTGAAGTCGGTCAGTTAAAAAAAAAACACTCACCTCCTCCGTTGAAGGCTCTGCCACAAAACACAAACAGGGGTCCCCCAAAGCCCCCCCCCCAGTGGTCTGCTTTCCTTCCTCTTTCACCATGCGTGCACCGGGAGCGCGCTTTGACTGTCTATAGACAGGTGGAGAGGGGGAGAGCCTTGGTTGCTCGTGCCCATGCGCATGCATGGCGCACCTGTGTGCAGGCGCCAAGAGGCTTGTTTAAAAGGCCCAGCAGGCCAGAGCCTTCTGTAAAGTGGCATGGACACAGAGCTGTGGGCTGTTATTATTCCTGTGGATTGAAGCAAGCAAACATAAGACTCCTACAAGGGCTATTAAAAGAGGCACTAGGAAATCCGTGCTTATGGCTAAGGATTCTGAGCTTGCCTGCAGTTTACCATCCCCCTCTGTCAGTCTGGTAGCAACCTCACAGGATGATCATGTGCCCCTGTCTGGTTTTGCAGCTTCTTCTATGGCAGCTCCTGTATACGTCACTGAAGACGCTTTAAAAGTTGCTTTGGATGGCTTAGTAGGAAGGATTGCTACTATAGTCGCAACCTCCTTAAAAGGTGGCAGAAAACAGGGTAGATCCCCTTCATCTGCTCTGGCTTTCTCATCGGATGAGCATTCTGAGGGTGAAAAATCCCTTTTTGGAGATGAGGATCAGGTGCAGTCTGAGGACTCAGAGGATGAGAAGATTCCTTCTACCTCTCAGTCGCTAAAGATGCAGGTGCAATATTATGCAGAGATGGTGCATGCCACTTACAAATTGCCTCCTGTTGAAGCTTCTATGTCTTCTGTGTTCTCTTTGGGATCTCGGAAATCCCTACAGGCTGCATACCCATTTCCAGTTCATCCTTTGCTGGATAAACTGATGTATCACTGATGTATGATGACTGGGTTCACCCAGATAAACAGTTTTCTCCTCCTAAGCAGTTTTTCCTTCTTTATCCTATGGAGGAAGGTTTCACTGAGAGATGGGGAGGGGGGGGGGGGGTACCTGCTATAGATGCAGCTATTTCTTGTGCAAACAAAAGCCTGACCTGTCCTATAGACAATGCTCAGGGCTTTAAGGATCCAACTGATAAAAAGCTGGAATCTTTATTGAAAGCCTCCCCCACTAAGGCCCTCCTTGAGGGTCAGATGAAGCAGATAGTTAACCTCCTACCTACAGAGGAGATTGAGGTTTATGAGAACCTTCTAAATTCCCTATGTTTTATGATTGATGTGATTATGGACTCTGTTCAGCAAGCATCCCACTTGAATCTCCTGCTGGTTCACATGCGCAGGTCCCTTTGGTTGAAACATTGGGAAGCCGAGATTTCTTGCAAAAGATACTTGGCGCGTTCCCCTTTGAGGGAGGGTGCCTGTTTGGGGATGATTTGGATATATACATCCAAAAGACTACCGGAGGCAAGTCTACTCCGGTTAAAAAAAAGAGCAAACGTCCTTTATTTAATCATTCTCTTTCCCCAGCCCCTGGAACCTCATTCTCCAGGCAGTGGCGATGGCCTCCTCAGTCTAACACTAGGGGAAAGGCCCAGAGCCAAGCCCAAGGGCAGAAAAGGACTTGGGGTACAAAATCTTCCAAGCAGAATCCCAAAACTTCCCTATGAAGGGACGCCCCCGCTCTGCTGCAATTTGAAAATGCCTGGCGGGAAGAAGTTCAGGAAAAGTGGTTCATCTCCACAGTGTCCTCAGGCTACAAGCTGGAATTCAGAGAACTTGGTCCGAGTGGTAAAGGCAAAAAGAAGGCATTCCATCCGCCTATGCATGAAATTATTGGAAAAGATGATAGCAACATTCGAGGCTGTCCCTTACGCCCATTTTCACTCAAGGCCGTTACAGGGCAGAATTTTGTCCACTTGGAACAATTATGTTCAGGCCCTAAACCTTCCTATGATCTTATCTCTAAAGGTACGCCAGAGCCTCAATTGGTGGTTGCTCCCCCAAAGTCTATCAAAAGGAAGATCCTTTAATCCGATTACCTGGAAAATAGTAACCACGGACACCAGCCTTCTAGGCTGGGGGCAGTTGTGGAAGAGGCATCTACCCAGGGGAAGTGGTCCGGAGCTGAAAAGCTCCTACCCTTCAACATTCTGGAGATTCGGCCAATTCATCTGGCCCCCAGAGTCTGGTCTTACAGACTGCAGGTTTGTCCTGTTCAGATAAAGACTGACAATGCTGTGGTCTATATCAATGACCAAGGGGGCACCAGAAGTCTGGATGCTCAAAGAGAGATTAATCACATCCTGTCCTGGGCAGAAAGGCATATTCCTTGCCTGTCTATGGTCTTCATTCCAGGGGTAGAAAATTGTCAGGTGGATTTTTTAAGTCGCCAGCAACTGAGTCCAGGACAATGGTCTCTACACCCTGACATATTTTAAATCATATGTCAGAAATGGGGTATCCATACAAACCTGGACAACTTTGTGTCAAGGACAAGAGATCCCTTTGCTCAATTTTGTGGGATCGATATTCTTTGATTTATGCGTTCCCTCCTGTTTTTCTTCTCCCACGATTCCTTCAGAGAGTCACAAGGGAAGGAAAGCCAGTGATTTTGGTCACCCCGGCTTGGCCCAGGAGACCCTGGTATGCGGAAATCGTAAAGATGGCAGAAGGAAGACCTTGGGTTCTCCCACTACGCTCTGACCTACTATCACAGGGTCCAATATTCCATCCTGCCTTACAAAGTCTAAATTTGACTGTTTGGCTGTTGAGACCCACATGCTGAGAAAACGTGGGCTCTCTATTAACTCTGGTTAATGCTAGGAAGCAGGCCTCCAGGCTCATCTACTACAGAATCTGGAAAGCATATGTTTCCTGGTGTGAACCCAGAAGATGGCATCCTAGGAAGTATGTCATTAATAGGATTCTTGCCTTTCTTCAGTTGGGCTTAAATATGAAGTTGGCCTTGAGCACTATCAAGGGCCAAATCTCGGCCTTGTCGGTATTCTTTCAAAAACAGCTTGCCTCTCATTCCCTAGTCTGGGCCTTTGTTCAGTGAGCACTGCGCTTGAATCCACAGTTTTTTCTTGTAGTCATATCCTTAGCAAGGAGGGTATTGCTTTCGTGTAAAGAACCATGTATGATTATTCATGGTGACAGGGTGGTGCTGCGTTCTCACTTTACTTTTTTACTTAAGGTGGTTTCAGGATTACATCTGTATCAAGATATAGTCCTACCGTCTTTTTTTCCAGATCCGCAGTCTGCGGAGGAAGAGTCTACACTCTCTAGATGTTGTAAGAGCGGTAAATGTTTATCTGCAAGCTGTGGTTCACATACGAAAGACTGGTTGTCTGTTTATTCTGCCACAGGGCCCAAGGAAGGGCCAGATAGCATCAAAATCTACTAATGCACGTTGGATTTGACAAGTCATTATTCAGGCCTATGGTTTAGAAAGGAAGATTCCTCCTTTTCAGGTGAAAGCGCACTCGACTAGTGCAGTTGGTGCTTCATGGACAGTGCATCACCAGGCCCCAATGGCTCAGATCTGTAGGGCTGCTACTTGGTCTTTGGTCCATACATTTACTAAGTTCTACCACGTAGATGTGAGAGGGTACGAGGATGCTGCCTTCGGGCGTAGTGTGCTGCAGGCAGCAGTATAGATCTTCTGGCCCAATGGTGGTCTTATTTCTGATCTGTGTCTCCCTCCCCTCAATTTAAGCATTGCTATGTGACATCCCATTAAGTAATTAAGGCTCTGTGTCCCGTGATGTATGAGCAAGAAAATAGGATTTTGTAATACAGCTTACCTGTAAAATCCTTTTCTTGGGAATACATCATGGGACACAGAGCTCCCGCCCTTCTTCTGAGTTAAACGTGGGACACTTATTGCTTTTCTACAAAACTGAGGTACTCTCCATTTGGGAAGGGTTATATAGGGGAGCAACTCAATTCTAATTGGGTTTGCCAGTGCTACTTCTCAGGCTTAACAGTGAAGTCTATGGCCCTCAAGTTACATGAAAGTCAGACCAGAGTAGTGCATGAACTACTTTGAATTTGCTGCAACTTTAAGTCGTGCATATATGAATAGTTATCATTGGAAAAGATGGGGAATGACTTGTCATATAGTTACATAGTTAGCTAGGTTGAAAAAAGACACAAGTCCATCCAATTCAACCATAAAAAATAAATAAATAAACAAACAAACTAAAACACAGTACAATTCCATACACCCAACTCCATACCCACAGTTGATCCAGAGGAAGGCAAAAAAACCCCAGCAGAGTGATGATCCAATTTGCTACAGGAGGGGAAAAAATTCCTTCCTGATCCCCTGAGAGGCAATCGGATTTACCCTGGATCAACTTTACCTACACATCTTAGGTGTTGTCCAAAGTTGCATGATAAGTGGCACAAGTGTAAATGCTCCATGAAATTGTAAAGTACTGAACAAAATATAACTTGTAATGTTGTAACAATGTATTGATGACCTTTTCTTGGTAAATATGAACTTGTGCCAAAGTCTTTCCACTGCATAATTTTGTATCATAAGTAAATACATACATTTCAATGTCATTTTTAAACCGCTTGAGGACCGCCGCGCACAGATATTTGTCTGCAGAATGGCACAGCTGGGCACAAGGGCATACATGTACGTCCCCTTTAAGAGCCCAGCCATGGGTCGCGCATCGCGCCGGCACGCTCGCGACCCGGTCCTCAGCTCCGTGACCATCTCCGTGGGAACCGCAGACTTGATCGCCGCAGATGTTCTGCGATCGGGTAACAAAGAGGAAAAACAGGGAGAGTTAAGTGTAAACAAACCTCTCCCCGTGCTTCCTAGTGAGACTGACACTGATAGTCTGTTTCCTGTCATAGATAATGACGATCAGTGACATCACATGCTCAGCCACTCCCCCCCCCCACAGTAAGAAACACAAATCAGGGCACAGTTAACCCCTACAGCGCCCCTCCTGGTTAACCCCTTCAGTGCCAGTGTCATTTTTACCGTAACCAGTGCATTTTTATAGCACTGTTCGCTGTAAAAATGACAATGGTCTCCAAATAATGTCAAAAGTGTCCAATGTGTCCACCATAATGTCGCAGTCATGATAAAAATCGCTGATCACCGCCATTACTAGAAAAAAAAATATTAATAAAAATGCAATAAAACGATCCCCTATTTGGTAGACGCTATAACTTTTGCGCAAACCAATCAATAAATGCTTATTGTGATTTTTTTACCAAAAATAAGTAGAAGAATACATATCGGTCTAAACTGAGAAAAACATTTTTTTTATATATTTTTTAGTGATATTTATTATAGCAAAAAGTAAACACACTGAGTGTGTGTATGGGGGAATTGAGTAATTTATTTTTGTTCAACCTGTCGGTTTAACAAAAAATGTTTTATAATCTATTGGCTGCCTAACTTGTAGCGTGTCAATGGGTTGTTCTGACAAGAGTGGTCTTTCATAAATCCATGTCCATTTTAACTTTTTATACAATTAGCATTCTCTAAAACACCTTGCAAACTATTGATGTTAGTCTGATTGTTCTGAATTTTACTAGTACACATTTAGACCCTTTTTGGTCCATTCCAGTCATTAAGGAGTCTTTCAATATCAGGAACAGTGGCCTGTCTATAAGCTCCCCAAGGACACATGGGTGTAAGCGATCAGGCTCTTAGCTATTCTAGTCTGTTTTGAACCCTGTTTTCTGACAACCACAAGGATTCTTCCCTAACAATGATATCACTTGTACTATTCCTTCTATTAAATTCTTAGTTTTCCCATGTGTACACTGAAGAGAATTGTTTTTATTTAACATGCTAACTTTAGTCATGTCATATATGACTAAAGTCTAAAATTTATCATAAATGGAAATACCTTACATTTTCTTTTCATTTTTTTCTTTCTTTTTGTAGCAATGTGCTTCCTATAATCTTTTAGTTGGTCTGATTGCATTTCATACTACATTACTGTATGTATAACCCATACATGCCTAAGGGGTAAATTCACAAAGAGATAAATAACACAGATTTTTTTTTTTTTTTAAAGTAACGCATGTGGAAAAAATTGTTCAGTTTACTAAGAATTGTGCGGTAAATAACTACTGCGGTAAACTTTCGATAATGTGGGAATTACTGCATATTTTCATTCGGCAATTTATCGCATTGAGCGAGCTGGTTGTTAAGGAGCAGGCCAGGAAGCTGGCCGCTGCGTCCTTAACAATGGACGACTCATGTAAACAAAACATGGTGCCAAAATAAATGAAAAAAAACGGTGTGAGGTTCCCCCTATATCCATACGAGACCCTCATCTGAGTATGCAGCTCGGCAAGTCAGGAAAGGGACGACGGAGCACCCCACCCCCCTCCTGAACCATACAAGGCCACATGCCCTCAACATAGGGGGGGGGGTTCCCCTCCATGCCAAAGCACTGTGTCCCCATGTTGATGGGCCTTTTCCTCACAACCCTGGCCAGTGGTTGTGGGGGTCTGCGGGCGGAGGGCCTATCAGAATCTTTCAGCGCTCTCAATGTTTGAATGACAATTGTGCGGTCATGCAACACTGTATCCGTATTACATTTTTATAATCTTGTTCCCCACAAATAGAGCTTTCTTTTGGTGGTATTTGATCACCTCTGCGGCTTTTATTTTTGTTGAAGAAATAAAAAAAAAAGACTGATTAAAAAAAAAAATACAAAACCGTTTTATATTTAGTTATAAAATTTAGCAAACAGGTAATTTTTGTCCTTTGTTGTTGTACGCCGATGTGCTGCACTGATGGGCTGCACTGATGGGCACTGATAGGCGGCAGTGGTGGGCACTGGCAGATGGCACTGGTTGGCACTAAGAGGTGAAACTGAGAGGTGGCACTGATGGGTGGCACTGAAGGGCATTGATAGGTGGCACTGGTGGGCACTGAGATGAGGTACTGATTGGTGGCAATTATAGGTGGCACTGATTGGTGGCAGTGATGGGCACTGTTGGGGGCACTGAAGGGCATTGATAGTGGCACTGGTTGGCACTGAGATGTGGCAATGATAGGTGGCAAAATTAGGTGACACTGATAGGTGGGAGTGATGGGCACTGATGGGTGGCAGTGATGGGCACTGATGGTTGGCAATAATGGCCACTGATTGGCACTGGTAGGTGACACTGATAGGCAGCACTGCTAGGTGGCACTCATGAGACACTGATTGGAACTAATGGTGGGCATGATAGGTGGCACTCGTGGGCATGATAGTACTTTTTTGCACTGGTGGGCACTGTGGGCACTGGCAGGTGGTATGGCAGGTGGCACTGGTAGACGGTGCTGGTGGGCACAGATGAGGTGCCTGTGTCCCTACCTCTTCGGGACTAATGTCCCTTGCACAAGAGCCGGTGATTGGACATGGTGGCTAGCTTCCCATGCTGTATCTGACAAAATACTGCATGTAATACTGCCAGCAAAACCCTGGTGATAAGTATTGCATCTTTTTTTACTTTCTTTTCCGTTTGAAATTGGACTTAAAAGCTTATGTTTTTTTGCGATATTTACCAGAACATTTTTCGTTAAATACCGCATAATATTATTTTTTTTTTTTTTTAATTGGACATTTTTTTGCTGCATGCAATGATTTATGCAAATGAGTCACGAGACCATGTTATCGCATGCGGTATTGAGCCCTAAGCTGTCCCTTTCGATTTGTATTGTTTAAAGGCCAGCTTTTTTGCCTTTATTTGCTTTTTAAGACTAGAATTGTGCCACATTGGTTAACATTTGTTCTCTTATGCCGCGTACACACGATCACTTTTCGGCATGGAAAAAAACAATGCTTTTCATCATGGAAAAAAACAACTACATCATTAAAAACGACGTTGCCCACACACCATCGTTTTAAAAAATAAATAATTAGCAAAGCGTGGTGACGTACAACACGTACGATGGCACTCTAAAGGGGAAGTTCTATTCAAGCTCCGTCTCATAACTTGCTTCTGAGCATGCGCGGGTTTAAAACGTTGTTTTTAACGTCAATTTAGTCCACACACAATCATTTTTTACAACCCGAAAAACAACATTTTAAAAAACAACATTAAAAAATACAGCATGCTCGATTTTTTTCTTTTACGTTTTTCAGAAGATGAAAAACGATGTGAAGCTCACACACGATCATTTTAAATGACGTTTTTAAAAACGTTGTTTTTTTTCATGCCGAAAAACGATCGTGTGTACGGGGCATCATATTTGTTATTCAGTTGGATGCAATGGTGAATGCTATTATTGAAAATACCGTAAAATACTGCCACCAAAATGTGCTTTTGCTGCAGCAATGTATATATATATATATTTTTTTTTTACATTTTCAATGACATACACCTTAATAGTTTTTTTTTTCAAAATTTCCCCAGGGAAAAGACATCACTGGCTTATGAGTAAATAATACAATATATTAACCTCCTTCTCTTCTTACCTGGAGATCTTATTAAATCATTTTAGCACTATTTTGTGGACAAGCGTGAATTTCCCAGTTTTTGCCTAAAGTTGAATGTGTCATCCAGCGTAATAAATCCTTGGTTTGATTTTGAAAGGCCTGTGTTGAAAAACAGTAAGCGATTTCATGAGACTTAGCCATTTTGTCTTCATCTGTGATAAACTCAATAAAGTTAATGAAACAGCCTGCTATGTACGTGAAGGCAAATTGCTTAATTACCCTGGACAGTGGGTACGCATTCATTACAATGTCTGATCCATTAGCGAATGTCCTGAAACACATTATGGGAAGTTCAATTAAAAAAAACATGGCATTGGTAGGTTGTTATTGTCAATTAAAATCTTATTTTGGGAACACTTATTTTTCTGGTATTTATTCTTAATGAGATGATTAAACGTTTCATTATGAATAAATGCCATGGTGTAAAAAAGAAGACAATGTAATGCTTGTGAAATGCAATTCATTTCCATAAAGAAGGAATATATGGAAATGCTCAGTTATTTGTAGAAATGGATCGTGTTTGAACTTAGTGTTCCCAGATGTGATATGTGAAATCACCCAGCGCATAGACAGCCTCTGTATATGATGGAAATACAGATGTCAATCAGAAAAAGAAAAGGAGGCAAAGCTGTCACAGCTGAGATTGTCCCCTTGCTCTAGAAATGGCCTGGGCCAAGCCTCCATACCAAGCTGCTTCCACCCTCTACTGAGCCCTAAATCCAATACGGCAGAGCATCTGATGGCTAGAAAGGAGTTCAAACATGATTAGATTGCACCCTAGACTATGACCAAGGGTGCCAAAACCCCTAGGAGCAGTGATTTGCAACCAATGCAGTTTATTTTTGTTTTCCTGTATTTGTAGGCACATGGAGCCTATCAGCTATAAGATTTTAACACCTTATCACTACACTGCTACTAGTGCCAGGTTCTTCCCAGGCAAATTAGCTCATCACTAGTGTTGCTCACGAATATTCGCATTGCGAATATTTGCTACGAATATTGCATATTCGAGTATTCGCGAATAACTCGAATATTGCGGCGAATATTCACAATGGCGAATATTCGTATTTTTTCAAATTTATTTTTAAAACAGATCACATCCTAGTGATCTCCATCGACGTCTAAAAGCATTGCTGGTATGATTAGAGAGAGACCCTGGGCCGAGTAGCTGATGCGATTCTTTTATGTTGCCGAATATTCGAGTTATTCTGATTGGCTCTGATGCGCCCTTCTTTTGCATCAGAGCCAATCAGAATAACTCGAATATTCGGCAAACGGAATATTGCGCGATTATCTTCTCCGCCCTTCTTTTGCATCAGAGCCAATCAGAATAACTTGAATATTCGGCAAAAGGAATATTGCGCGATATTCCTTTTGCCGAATATTCGAGGTATTCTGATTGGCTCTGATGCAAAAGAAGGGCGGAGAAGATAATCGCGCAATAGGAATATTGCGCGATTATCTTCTCCGCCCCTTCTTTTCCCCCTTATTCTCCTTTCTTTTAAGTAGAGTTAGTGTAGAGTTAGTGTTTAGTGCATATTAGTTTAGTAATACAGGAAATGATCTCCGTTTATGAGAATTTCGCAATCATTTTCGCATTAGCGAAATTTCGCATTAGCGAAATTTCGCAAAATCTTTTTTGGATAAAATATCACGAATATTCTATATTAGCGATTATTCGCGAATATTCTTCTATATATTCGTTCAATATCGCGAAATTGAATATGGTGTATTCCGCTCAACACTACTCATCACTAACTTGCATAAAAATAATACCACTGGGGTGTAGAGAGTGTTTCCTGGGTGGGCTGTAGATGCTGGAGGTGACCTGTACCACCTGAGCTGCTGATTGTTGAGTTGAAGCTTCAATATAATAACAATGGTTATAATATTTTCATGACGTTATTGTTATATATTCCTCAGCTGTTAAGAAATGTTATTTTTCTGTGAAAAAATGGTGTGTGAGATGTAGGCCCCGTACACACGACCGAGAACCTCGTCGGGCTAAACTCATCGTTCCGCCCGACGAGGTTCTCTGCCGGCCGTCGAGTTCGTCGACCAGGCTGTCGAAAAAGGCGTCGAGCCATTAGTCCCGATGGCCCGTCGAGCAAATAGAGAACCTGCTATGTATTTTGGCTCGACGAGCTTCCCGACGGGACGCTCAACGAAAGTGTACACACGATCGAGCTTCTCGGCAGAATATGGATCCCAGCGAGCTTCTCGCTGGATTCTGCCGAGAAACTCGGTCGTGTGTACGGGGCCTAAGACAATATGGTAATTTACTCAAAGCGGAAATAAACCCACCACTACTACAATACACCACACCAGCACCCCGATATGCCCCCATATGCCATACCAGTGTCTTGATTACCACCATACGTCATACCAGCATCTTGATCACTGCCATACACCATACCAGTGTTGCTCACCACCATACGTCATACCAGCATCTTGATCACTGCCATACACCATGCCAGTGTTGATAACCACCATACGTCATACTAGCATCTTGATCACTAAAATACCCCATACCAGCACCCTGATCACCTCCATACCCTATACCAGCACCATACCCCATGTTCCCCATGTTCTGATCACCGCCATATGCCATAACAGCAACCTAATCACTGTCATACCACTGTCCCAATCACCACTATAGCCCATACCAGTGTCCTGGTCACTGGGCCTCTTACTAAATACATTGGACTGTCTGCTTTCTAAAAAGGAGTAATTTGGGGGGTATTTGTTCTGTCCTGGCATTTTAGGGCCTCAAGAAATTAAATAAGCAGTCAGTACATCAGGATTAATACATTTTGAAATACACAGTCTATTCCATAGTTTATGGACTATATAGCTTTTAAACAGATTACAAAAATATACTCAAAAAAATTTAGGAGAATACATTGTGGTCTAAATGTGAATATTATTTGATTGCTAAACTTTATAACGAAACTAAGAAAAAATATTTTTTCACAAACTTTTTGGCATTTTTTAAATTTATATAGTAAAAAAAAAAAACACAGTGGTGAATATATACGACCAAAAGAAAGAAAGCTCCATCTGTCTCAAAGAATGATATACATTTTATATGGGTACAGTGTTGCATGCTTGAGTAATTGTCACTCAAATTGTGACAGCGCTGAAAGGGGGTGAATGGGAGTGAATGTGTCCGGACTTTAGGTGGTTAGGAAATCATTATTTGACACACTGCCCTAACTGCTCAGTACTGCAACACCTGCTGAGGCTGCAGATGGATTAAAGGTTTTTAGATGGAAAAAAATCTTTGTAATAAAATTAGTCAGCACTCCATCACTCGGCTTAATACCTTTTAAAACATTTATACAGCGCAGGGGGGTCAAGTGTATACTGCACAACAAAGTATACAGCACAAGGTTGAGTATAATGTAATTAGAGTGCAGTGGTCAGGAGTATGTCATATAAAAAACAGCAAACAGAGCTCAGTGGTCAGATGTATGAAATGTACAACATAGTGCCTATCATGCAAGGGTTAGGGCTGAATAACTTTCATGGCTGAGGGGTGCCTAACATACAGTATAGAGGGCAGGGCTCAGAGATACATAATGCATAGTCAGTGGTCAGGAATAAATAATGTACAGAGTGCACTGCTGAGGAGTGTGTAACATACAGAGTGCAGGGCTCAGGTGCACCTAATATTCAGAGGAAGGGGCTAAGGCAGGGGTGCCCAACCAGTGGTCCAGGGGAGTGCGGCGGAGTGCTCTGATGTGGCCCGCGACGCCCTCTGATGTGGCCTGCGACGCCCTCTGATGTGGCCCGCGACCGCCTTCTCTGGGATGGAGTAGAATACTGTTATTAAAGGTCAGTTTATTACTAAAATCACAGTGTATATATGGGCATATCTGTTCTCTAGTGGTTACTGAGCTGCTTTCAAACTGATCCGCAGGTGCAGAGAAGCACACCTGAGGGTTGCCTGCACTGAGCCATAGACTTCTGTTTTTACCTGCACGTTTGGTGAGCTTTCTGAAAGTGCACCAAACGTGCAGAAGGTACACTGTGTTGCACCCGCGGTGTGCTTAAACCGCAGAGCATCAGTTTGAAAGCAGCCATGGGCCTCTTTCACACGGTCAGTCTGACCCAATTGGACCCGCCATTCACCTCTAAGGAGTGGCAGATGTAAACCGACTTGTGTCCTACCTACCTCCAATCCGATCAGGCTGTGTCTGTGTCCGCTCCACTTGCTTTTTTTTAAATGGGAGAACATAGTTCCTTTCTTAGGTTTGACGAAACACACCGCTGAGGGTATTGTAGCTGGTACATAAGTAAGAGGGGGGCAATCTCCAACCTACTTTTCACCTTGATCTATAATGACCTTTCAAGAAGAGGAGCAATTTTATAGGAAAAAAACAACAAACATTACAAGACCATCTGCATTTGCTGTAGACAAGCTGGAATACTGCACTTAAACTGCCCATGCACTGATTGGAATGGAACTGATTGGAACTCAGCCAGTTCATCAGAAGGGAATATGCTTTTTTTTCCCTTTACTATCTCTACAGGTTATGTAAAGAATTTTAAACAGGCAAACTGCAAATCTGTTATGCAGAGACATATTTTTCCGCCACTAGAGGGCAATAGCATACTTTCCAATCATTCCACACTACAGTAAGGATCAATTTTGTTTCAGTGATTCTTCCATTATGCTGTTATCACACATTGTAATATTTCCCATTTGGGAATTAAGCTCTGAGGTCTATTATGTTCTCCTTTATCCCTTGAAGATTTATATAAATAATAATAATAATGATAATAATAACAATAATTCAACTTTGCAGGCTTTCTTGAATTTAACAGTTGCATAGGAGTATTAAGCAGCATCATGCAAATATAACATATAGAAATAGCTCAGCCAAGAGTAAACTCAGCAGAGGATTATTAGCCTATAGAATGACAATGAGAAGCCTCTGAGCAAGTCCTGCAGAAGCAAAAATATAAGCCAGTTTTGATAAATATTATATAAAAATCATGTCCCACGGGTATTTGACAACTGTCAAAGGAACAGTTGTCACCACTGAAAGATTTCCCTTCTCTTCCTGTTCCAGTGACAATCATCTTGCCTATCATTTTCTGTCTCATTGACAATGGTGACCAGAATAACTAGAGATTGTTTCACACAGTAATAAATAGTTGACAGGTGGTTTAACCCTTTCCTATTCTATCCAGAATAAAAAAAAGTTTTGGCATAAGATAAAATTATTAAATGTGTTTTGTGGTGGTTCTGTCTGGTTTTACAACCCTTTTGGAAGAGGGTACGTAACACCATTGCTAAAGTCACTACCTGTACATTAGACCAGTGGTTCTCAACCTGGGGGTCGAATGATGAGTTGCCAGGGGTCACCGAATCCTTGGCTGTTCCTGAAGCCTGCACTGCTCTCTTAGCCCCTCTGCGGCCTCCCGGCAGGGCTGTTCCTGCAGCCTGTGGCCACCCACTCAGCCTCTTTGCAGCCGCAAATTCAGTTTACGGCATGGCTGGGGGGCAGCAATTAGAGGTCAGACAACTGGTGAGGAATGTGAAGTCGGAGGGGATGAAGCAGACCCTATATCCTGATACCCATATACATTTATGTGTTTTTTTTCCAGTGCTCTTTACTACCATACCAAGCATAGGTGGAGGCGGGGACACACCCCTAGTCACCTGTCCTCTATCTACACATCAGTATTTACATGCCTCTATTGAGGAGACTTTAAAAGTTTATATAGGACTGCAGAATGCAGAGAGCCTTGGCGATGGCCTGCAGCTTAATCATGTACTTGCAAATGCGTGCAACCAATCCTCTGCTTTTAATGTACAGTTAGACAGTTGAATTTGGCTTGCTGTTTGGGTGGTAAGTGTGAGCCTGGTTATAAACGTTTACAACTTTACTTATACTACTGTTTGCTTAAAAACGCATCTCATCTAAAGTCCCAAAAACTCCCCTCTTTTTTTTATCTCCTGATTTCGGCATACGTGTCACTGCTACGAGACACCACAAAGTCAGAGACACAGTGAGTAACACTACCTGTGATTATAGTTGCCATTAAAAGTCCCCACTACAGTTCTTAGATCAGCAGATGACCTTGATCAAGAGCACCTAAGTTGGCTGATCAGATCTCCCCCACCAGCACTGCCACTGATTCCATTCCCCTCACCAAGGAGTAAGAGAAGGAATAAAAATAGAGAATACATGGAAGGGGGAGGAACAAAGAAAAGGGGAGAGAAAGAATAAGAAAGATGTCTAAAGAGAGGGGCGGGGGAAAAAACAAGAAATTAGGATAGAGAGAGTTAAAAGGGAAAGAACGGAGAACAAAGAGAACGAGTGGTATATCCTAAAATGTACCATAAGGGGTTTTAATACTGTACGAGTGGAAGGGACTCAGGAAGCGCTAAATGTCTGTGGGTTAGGGACGCAAATTACTTGTCTTGCCTTGGGTGCTGAAAACCCACGCTACGAAAATAATTTTACTGTTAGGGGTCCCCACAACTTGGGAAATTTTATCAAGGGGTCACGGCACTAAAAAGGTTGAGAACCACTGCATTAGACTCATAGGAGTGTACAGCCTATTGCATTAGGGTGTACACCCCAAAGCGCAAACACATATATGAGTGTATGTATATCTACCGTGCCTTAAAAAAGTAGTTATACCCCTTGAAATTTTCCAAATTTTGCCATGTTACAACCAAAAACATACATTTATTTTATTGGGATTTAATGTGATATACCAACACAAAGTGGCACATAATTGTGAAGTGGAATAAAAATGATAAATGTTTTTCATTTTTTTTTACAAATAAATATGTGAAAAGTGTGTCATGAGTTTGTAGTCAGCCCCCTTTTCTCTGATACCCCCTAACTAAAATCTAGTGGAACCAATTGCCAATTAAAAGTCACCTAATTAGTAAATAAAGACCACCTGTGTGTAATTTAATCTCAATATAAATACAGCTGTTCTGCGAAGCCCGCAGCGGTTTGTTAGAGAAACTTAGTGAACAAACAGCAAAATGAAGGCCAAGAAACAAACAAGACAGGGATAAAGATGTAGAGAAGTGTAAAGCAGGGTTAGGTTATAAAAAAAATATCCCGAACTTTGAACATTTCACGGAGCACCGTTCAATACATCACAAGAAAACGGAGAGTATGGCACAACTGCAAACCTACCAAGACATGGTCATCCACCTAAACTGGCAGGCCGGGCAGGGGGAGAATTAATCAGAGAAGCAGCCAACAAGACCATGGTAACTCTGGAGTTGCTGCAGAGATCCAAAGCTCAGGTGGGGGAATCTGTTCATAGGACAACTGTTAGTTGTGCAGTCCAAAAATCTGACCTTTATGGAAGAGTGGCAAGAAGAAAGTCATTGTTAAAAAAAAGACTTAAGAAGTCCCATTTGCGAGGGCGTGGCCTGACGGTGCATGGAGTAGGACGTGTTTTCCAGAGCTCTGACCGCTGATCCTGTAATCCCTATCATCCTGCCTCTCACGCTCGGAATCGACCCACCAAACTTACCTAACTGGATTCCCCAGAACCGAGCCAACATGTCGCCATCCAAATCTCAGAAATCTACCCAGGCGAAGCTGGCACATTACCGCCATGACTCGGGGGATTCGATGGAAGATGGCGGAGCGGCCCTGGCAGGGGAGACGCGGTCGGCGGGAGACACCGCCACACTGCTTGAAGCCATTAACCTGTGCAGCACCACGTTGGCTACACAGATCGAGGAGGTCAAGGTGGACATCTCCCTCCTTCGGCAGGACATGAATGCCATCCGGGACCGGGTGAAGACCGCTGAGAACCGTCTCAGCGTGGTGGAGGATGCCTTGCCACCATTGCAATCGGACACCGAGCACATGCAGCATCAAATACAGCTGCTGTTTGCCAGACTCTGGAGATGTAACATTCGTCTGATCGGCCTCCCAGAGGGTGCTGAAGGGAAAGACCCTGCTACGTTCCTGGAGCAGCTGCTTATCAAGGCCTATGGGAGGGAGGCCTTCACCCCTATGCTATCAGTGGAACGAGCTCACCGAATGCCGGCCAAGCCACTGCCGCAGGGAGCCCCACCACGCACGTTTATAGCCAAAATGCTCCACTTCAAAGACCGGGATGCTGCCCTTCGAATGGCCAGATTCCGGGGGAATATAGACTATGAGAACGTCAAGGTGGCTGTATTCCCGGACTTCTCGGCAGAAGTGCAGCGCCGCCGCCGCAACTTTATGGAAGTCAAACGCAGGCTGAGAATCCTTAACTACAAATACGCAATGCTTTTTCCTGCCCGGCTTCGGCTGGAACATGATGGGAGAGCTTCTTTTTTTTAAATAAAAAATGCGATTGCCTGGCTGGAACGTCGCTCCCCCCCCGGGTGGCGGGGAATGAAGTGCTTGTGAGTATATATCCACCACCCCTTTAGCTGCACAGACTGCGCTCTCATTGATGTACTGCCTGTCCATGACTTTGTCTGGATCACCATATATTCTGTTTGTCATATGGCCTTTCCCAAAGGGTAGGTTGCAAATGTTTGTGCCTGTTGGCATATATGGTGTGCAAGATGCGATGTAGAAATGGCAATGTATGGTTTAATTGGTCAATATGTATCATCCTTCTAATGTTACTATTATATCTTTATGCTGCGAGGGTTGGGCTCCTGATGGGGCGGGAGACATTCGCTTGTATAACTGGGTCAGGCTCATGTTGTATTGTAGTTATATGGCGTCTGTGAAGTTTTTGACATGGAATGTCAGGGGGTTGCGCAACAAAGTGAAGCGAACGGATGTCCTGACATTCCTGAAAAAACAGCGGACTGATATATTGGTACTTGTGGAAACTCATATAGGGGGGAGGTTGCAGATGGCGCTCCGTCGTCCGTGGGTGGGGTGGTCCTATCACTCTACCCACACCTCCCACTCCAGGGGGGTGTCGGTGCTCGTCGCCAAGTCTGTGCACTTATCTCTTGAAGAGGTACGCATGGACCCCCAGGGTCGCTATGTTTTCCTGTCGGCTAGGCTGTTTGGAGAACCCTTTCTTATTTTAGCCTTCTATATACCCCCACCATTTAATATGTCCACTTTAAACGATGGCCTTGCCTTCATGGCTCAACACCCTTTGACGCAGGCGGTTTGGCTGGGCGACTTTAATGCTACAATGGATGACTCAATTGACAGATGGTCCCCTTCCCAGCCCCCTACCCGTCCATCGACAGCATCTAAATTCTCTAAATTAGTTGACACCTTCCATTTGACTGACTCCTGGAGGTTTAGGTTCCCCCTCACCAAGGCATACTCTTGCTTCTCATCCACGCATGGTACGCTCTCCAGGATCGACTATATTCTCCTCTCTGGTGGTCTCCGGTCGCGACTTTTAGACGTGACCTTTGGCCCCAGATTACTATCAGATCACTGCCCATACCTGATCACCCTGAGCGGACCCCGGGACGGGCCCCCTCGAGCATGGAGATTAAACCATTTTTGGCTGTCCCTCCTCCCAGAGGAGGACGATCTCATAGATGAATGGAGGGTCTTCTTTGAAGATAACAAGGGGTCTGCGTCTCCCTCTGTGGTCTGGGAGGCGTTTAAGATACATGTCCGAACACGTCTCATATCCCGCATTAACCGCATTAAAGCTGACTCTTCGGCGGCGCTCGACTTAGCGACTGCAAAATTGTCTGCTGCCGAGCGAGCCTACGCAGCAGATCCGTCGGCCTCGGCTGCGGCTGTGCTGAAACAGCGATCCAGGGTGGTAGATCAACTCCATTATGCTAAGGCTAGACAGAAACTATTCTTCACCAAACAAAAACTGTTTGAATTTGGAGAAAAAGCGGGGTAAAATGTTAGCTTATCTTGTTCACTGTGAAGACAGGCCGCCAGTTGTTATAACCCTACGGGATCCGGGGGGGATGGGGGTGTCAGACCCGCAAATAGTAAGCTCTAGATTTAGGGATTTCTTCTCAGACCTATATAAGTCCACGGCCCCGACAAATAGGGAACCTATGAATGACTTTCTAGAGATGTTAGTTTTTCCACAGCTGAAGACCGATCAGGTGGCTCTTCTAGAATCCCCCCTCACTGTCGAGGAGATAGGGGCTGCTCTGGCGAGCTTTGCCCGCTCCAAAGCCCCTGGGTCTGATGGGTTACCGATAGAATTGTATTCTCACTATGGGGAGATACTCATCTCTAGACTCCTAACACTCTACAATGACCTTTTCCAGACTCAAACACTTCCACCCTCCATGAGAGAGGCCACGATAGTTCTGATTCATAAACCAGGGAAGGACCCGGGACTCCCTGAGTCCTACCGCCCCATCTCACTATTGCAGGTGGACGTAAAAATCCTAGCTAAAGTGCTGTTCAAACACCTCAATCAGGTCATACTATCCCTCATTCACCCCGACCAGGCCGGGTTTATACCGGGCCGTAACACCTCTTTCAACCTCCGCAGGCTGTTTATGAACCTACAGGCAGAACATGAGGAAGTGGGTACGCGAGTGGTGGTGTCACTCGACACCGCCAAGGCGTTTGATTCAGTAGAATGGGAATATCTCTGGAGCTGTCTCGGATGCTATGGCTTTGGGCCAAACTTTATTAAATGGACGCGACTCCTGTATCAAGCCCCTTCGGCTCAGGTGGTCGCTAATGGATGGCCCTCGGAGGCCTTTGCCCTCAGCAGAGGCACAAGGCAGGGGTGCCCACTTTCCCCACTCTTATATGCCTTGGCAGCAGAGCCCCTGGCTATGGCTATCCGAGCAGACTCAGAAATTAAAGGACTTAGAGTGGGCTCCCTTGATGAAAAGATCAGTCTATATGCGGACGATGCGTTGCTATACCTGGCGGACTCTGGTCCATCGCTCACCAAAGCCCTTGACACCATAGAACGATTTGGTACCTTTTCGGGACTAAAGATCAACTGGGACAAATCCCAGATTCTACCTTTAGACAGTTTTCCCCCTTAAGAGTCCCAGGTGGGTTTACTGCTGCAGAGGGTAGAGAAGATCAAATACCTGGGGATACATGTATCCCGGAGCCCTTCTGACTATACCGCCCTTAACATTGACCTGCTCTTCTCCACAATCAGAACCAAATTAAGCACATGGGCCCGTCTTCCATTGGGTGTATGGGGGAGGGTAAATCTTATAAAAATGGTTCTCTTGCCCAAAGTTTTATACGTACTATGGCACTCCCCCTCATACCTCCCACTCAGATATTTTAAATCACTAGAGGCCCTTCTTAGACCTTTTGTATGGGGCAAAACCAGACATAAATTATCTTGGCGATCACTCAAGAACCCGACGGATATGGGGGGATTAGCCTTGCCCGACTTCAACCATTATTACATCGCAGCCCAGCTCTCCCATTTCTTTCACCTTGATAAGACGGATAGTGATTGATTCAGGGCCCTAATATGTCCAAGATAGGCGCAGTGTACTGGTGACCCGTTGTATGCTATAGCAGTGGGGACAGATGCCAAAGTCCTGGGTGGGGAGGTTAGGCCCCTTTTACACCATTACAGACGAGTGTGGGACCTAGCGTCCACCAAGATAGACATACCCACCCATAATGACTACTCTATGGCATAACAAGCATCTGACGGAATTCCGCATGATTCCGGACCCTGGGGGTTGGGGCTCACGGGGCCTATTATATTTATACCAATTGGTGCAGAATGGTGAACTTAAAACATATAACAACCTCCGAGAGGAATTCTCACTCCCTGACCACATGTACTTTCGATTTATGCAAGTGCGTCACGCTTTCCAGGCTCAGTTTCCACAATCAATTCCACCACCCACACCCAATCCTATCATCGCAATAGCTAGGAGTCTGGACCCAAAGGGCCTTATTTCTGCATTTTACTCCATGTTGTCCGCCCCTGGATTTGGTAGGGTGGCCTACGCTCTAAAGTCCCGGTGGGAGAGGGAAGTAGGCCCAATGGATACTGAAGAATGGGAGGAGGCTATGGACACATGCAGAGAGGTATCCCCGAAACTGTCAGATAGGCTCACCCAGATCTACATTCTTCACAGATCGTACCTGACCCCGATCAGAGTAGCCAGATATAAAAGAGAACAATCCACCCTATGCCGATGTGTAGAACGGAAACGGGCACCTTTTTCCACCTCTTATGGTCCTGTCCTGTGTTGCAGGGTTACTGGACCCAGGTCGTCACTTTCCTACATGATGATATGGGCTCCCCGGTTACTCTGGACCCCAAGCAGTGTCTCCTGGGTACCTTCCCTACCTTAATGGATAGACATACTAAAACTTTCCTGCAGGAGTCACTGTTTTTGGCCAGAAAGCTAATCGCGAGAAGGTGGATGCGGCCCATACCACCCAAATGGACAGAGTGGAAAAGGGAGATAAACGGGACATTGCCGTATAAAAAATTCTTGTATATAAACAGGGGTTGCCCAGAGAAATTTAATAAAGTGTGGGATAGATGGCTCAATGACCCTGAAACATGCACATAAATGACGTAAGTCTCGAATGTCCCCTCATTAAGATTAAAGATCTCTGGTACCTGCACATGTAAAGGCCTCAGTAGCTATGAGGAATTGAAGGAAACTTTGACCCTCCCAAACTGCCTACAATGTCACTGTACGATACCACTGCTGGATGCATTGTGGAGCCTGACCCTCGCGGCACTATACCAAGTTCTGTATTATAATATTGTATTCTTGCTTGCCTTTGTCTCCCCTTTTTCTTCTTTCTTTTTCCCTTCTTTTTTTTTATGATCACTGAAATTATACCTGTTGTATTGCCCTTATGTACATGCCAATGTTTTGTCCTTAAAGCGGTAGTTCACCCTTATATTTAACTCTCTATGAGCCTTACTGTCTCCCAGTGACCATTACAAATCGGTGGTTATTTTTTTTTTATATATAAAGGCTTACCTTTATATTTTTGCCAATGTGGCCTGTCAATCACCTCTCCCCGCGGATTATTGGGCGTGCCTACCTTTCCCCCGATGCGCAGAGTCTCCTGGGAATTAGATGTGATGTTCCCAGGAGACGATCTCTCTTAAAATCCCGCGATATTACCGCAGTCACGTGACTCGGCAAGCGGGTCATGTGACTCGGCAAGCGGGTCATGTGACGTGGGCGTGTACTAATACACCTGTGTTATTTTGTTAACACAGGTGTAAAACGCCATTACACCACTTTAAATCTATTATAGTCTCATTATGGTCAACGGGGCGGGTCATATTGACGCCGGCCGTTGCCATGGTAACTGTGCTGTGTTGACGGCGCCGTTCGCCGTCAACACAGCACAGCAAAGGACATGCGCGGGATACAGCGGTGCATGCTGGGACGCCAGCATTCACCGCCGTATCCCGGAAATGATTAGTGCTGGACTTCAACGTGCCCAGCGTGCCATGAATGAAGATGGAAACTGTCTGAAGACAGAAATCAAAGTTATCGTTTGGCAGTAGAATCGCATCCTGGGGGCCAAGAAATCAGGACACACGGGCTGCTATTTAAGACAGGTAAGAGGAGCCTAAAACTTTAAAAAAAAAAAAACGAAAAACGAGTGAAAGACCGCTTTAATAAAATATTTTTTTTGAAGGTAAAAGAAGTCCCATTTGCTCTGTCCCCCACATGGCTTCTCGCAAACTGAAAACATGTGGAAGAAGGTCTTCTGGTCAGATGAGACCAACATTTAACTTTTTGGCCAAAAAGAAAAACGCTATGTGTGGTGGAAAACGAACACTGCACATTACCCTGAACACCCCATCCCCAACGTGAAACATGGTGGTTGCAGCATCATGTTGTGGGTATGCTTTTCTTCAGCAGGGACAGGGAAGCTGGTCAGAGTTGAAGGGAAAATGGATGGAGCCAAATACAGGGCAATGTTTTAAGAAGACCTGTTAGAGTCTGAAAAAGACTTAAGACTGGGGCTCTCCCCCAAACCTGCTTTCAGTACAGAGCTGTCCTTTCTCCTACCCCACCTAAAGATAAGAGAGAGGAATTGCTGCCGAATGGGGGCTAAAACTTACAGTAGCAGTTCGCGGGCTGCTGGTGATGGCTTTAGGAGCTGCCACTGAGACACTAGATTTGTACACATTCCACAGCCCCTACCTCCCCTGCTCTCATAGGGATAGTGCAGAGCATGCACCACCAGGAGAGGTGTCTGTCACTTGCACACACAGAAGCTGAGTTTCTGTGTGTGCAAATGATAGTAACGAGTGTCGAGTATGGAGGTGGCGGAACTCCATTCCAGGACGTTACGGCTGAAAAAAAGCCCTGTGTGCATGGGACGATTAGGGTGTGCTTAGGCACACCTGGCACACCCTGTGCACATGCCTATGATTAGACTATACTCCTGCTCAAAACCTTTTGGAATTATTCATCTCTTTCTACAGTAGATCCTGCTATTACAAATCTTTGGCCATCCATATGGTCAACGCAGCCAAACGCTGCATTCCCCCACCTGGAATACCACATCTCCATAAACTGTCCAGTAATGGTTCAAGCACATCTGTCAGATAGCAGAAATGGAAGAGCTTGTTTATTTTGCACACGACACACCCACTAAGTTCACTAAGATGTTGGCTTGCTGGTTCCACTTCCAGGAGTCGGCATATTTTACTCAAACTCCATCAACCTTTCCCTAGGCAGTCCAGGTAATTTAACTAGAAGATGAGCACTCAGGGTACATGGGAGGCGGAGATCCGTCAGGGCCTATATAGTCACTCTTCAACCTATCCTGTTGCTATTCCCCCCTCCCTTTTTTTCTGCTTCCATCCCAACTCTTGACACAAATCTGGTCCGTTATAGACCTTTACTTATACCTTTGGTATGTTGTTCTTATTGTTCCCCTGTATGTGCTATTTGATTGCCAAGCATTATGAATGTGATAGCCCATACTAAGACCCAATTTGACTCTTGTCAATTGGTACTGACTTTGTTATGCCATATCCTTGTTATGTTTTGTCATGGGAGGCTCTTCAAACATTGTTTAATATGACTATGCTCAGTCACATTTCCTGGTTTTTCAAAAACTTGATAAACTTCCTGAAACACATTAATTAAAAGTGCGCTTAAATCTATTTTAAGGGTTAACCACAGTTTAGGAAATTTACAAGCAGCTGTGTACAGTGATAGAAGGATTAGCATGTGGGTATTGTTCCATGTGAGAAGCTAGAATATTAATTTTGAAACTGAATAAGTAAAGCCAACAGGCACTTGAAATTAATCTAGAGTATTTTGATTTTACTTTACCTGCTATAGGCTATTCTAACCATAAAACAGCTTGTTAATTATCGCCATTTCCAGCAGTCCTGTTGGCTCCACACATTGGGGTTACATAGTTACATAGTAAGTGAGATTGAAAAAAGACACAAGTCCATCAAGTCCAACCTATGTGTGTGATTATAGATCAGTATTACATTGTAAATCCCTCTATGTTGCGGTCGGTCAGATGCTTATCTAATAGTTTTTTTTAAACTATCGATGCCCTCCGCTGAAACCACCGCCTGTGGAAAGGAATTCCACATCCTTGGCGCTCTTACAGTAAAGAACCCTCTACGTAGTTTAAGGTTAAACCTCTTTTTTTCTAATTTTAGTGAGTGTCCACGTGTCTTATTAAACTCCCTTCCACAAAAATGTTTTATCCCTATTGTGGGGTCACCAGTACGATATTTGTAAATTGAAATCATATTCCCTCTCAAGCGTCTCTTCTCCAGAGATGATACGTTCAGTGCTCACAACCTTTCTTTCTTATAACTAATATCCTCCAGGCCCTTTATTAGCTTTGTTGCCTTTCTCTGTACTCGCTCCATTTCCAGTGCATCCTTCCTGAGAACTTGTGCCCAGAACTGGACAGCATACTCCAGGTAAGGCCGGGCCAGGGTCTTGTAGAGCGGGAGAATTATCATTTTATCTCTGGAGTTAATCCCCTTTTTAATGCATGCCAATATTCTGTTTTCTTTTTTAGCTGCAGCTTGTTATTGCTTCAGCACAGAACCCTGAGGGACCCCACTTCCCACCCCTGACCATTCCGAGATCTCCCCATTTATCACCACCCTCTGAACTCGCCCTTAGCCCTGGTTCACACTGGTGCGTTTTGAGATGCGATTTGGCATGTCAAATCGCATGTCAAAACGGCAGATTTTGCCTCAAATTGACGGCAATGGCACCGTCCTAATCGGTGCAACGCTGCATCTGCGGCATTGCACCGATTTCAAAAAGTAGTCTCTGTTCAGCTGAACTCGCACTGCTTCACTCCCGCAGCCCAGTGTGAACCAGGGCTTATAGCCAGTTTTAAATCCATGTACTTACCCTATGGTCAATGCCAATGGACCTTACTTTGTAAAGTAAACGTTTATGGGGAACTGTGTCAAATGCTTTTGCAAAATCCAGATACATCACGTCTACAGGCCTTCCTTTTTCTAGATGGCAGCTCATCTCCTCATAGAAGGCTTATAGATTGGTTTGGCAAGAACAATTTCTCATGAATCCATGCTGATTAATGCTAATGATACTGTTTTCAAACTAAAATAATGTATATAGTCCCTTATCATCCCCTTCAAAGGCTTGCATACTGTTGATGTTAGGCTAGGTTAGGATTGCTTTACTAAAGGCATATAGACTAAGCACTTTGCAAAGTGCAGTTGCTCCAGAGCTTAGTAAATGATGTAGGGCTTCACTTTTCAAACAGTACCCAATCACATGCAAGGGGAAAAAAACAGCATTTTTGTTTGCTTACATATGATGGGATGATGGAAGTCACAAGAGCTTCTGCTCATTTACTAAACCTTCAGAGTGAAACTGCACTTTGCAAAAGTGCACAGTCTTTTTTAGTAAATCAACCCCATTATGCTTATCTTAAAATAGAGCTAAATGCAAAACCTTTTTTTTTTCATTTTGCATATGGTAAGGAAGGGTTATTTCCCCATCAGATATTTTGATTTGTTGGCTATCTGTGTATTACAATGGGGAGATTCCTCTTCACATCCTGTCCCATTGCCAAAACAAATAAGGGAAAGTAAATACTTCATAGAATGAGGAGCTGTGCCAAGATATCTACTTTCTGGGACTAAATTCTAAACTACTCAGTGTCTGTCCTTTTCCAATTTAGGGATAAGTGAAATGTGGGCTTCCACACATCTTTGGTGTAAAAGATTGGAAGGCAGATATAGAGTTAAATGTCTTTCTGAGAATCAGAGTAATTATCTCCTGAAATACCTTAAAAAAGGGGGTATATTCATCTGGGCCAGGGCTTTTACTCGGGCCAATGTGGATATAGTTTGTATTTATTCTATTTAAAAATCTTTTTCCAGTTCTTCCATTGTTTCCTTAGGAAGAACGGGCAGGGCTGTTTCCCTAATATATTGACTTATTTCCTCTTGGCTCTCCTTCCAATCTCTAACTCTTTGTTGTGTTGGTATATTGTATAATTTAGAGCAATATGCATTAAAAGTTTTAGATATTTCCATAGGTTCATGCGTTATTTAGCCAGAAGCCTTTTGGATTTTAATTATAAAGGTCAAGGGTTGTAGTTGTTTTAGGGTTCTTGCTAAAAGTTTTCTGGGTTTGTTCCCTTATTGATAGAACAAAGCTCTGTTTTATCCCTTAAGCCCTGTACACACGATCAGACCTTTGTCCGACCAAAATCACATTGGAATTCCGAAGCAATTCCATCGGAGTAAAAGAGAACATGTACTCTATCTAAACTCCGATGGAATTCATCGGAATTTGCAATGGAATTACTCCGATGGGGCATACACACGGTCAGAATTTCCAATGGAAAAAGTTGGACTTTTTCCATTGGAAATTCCGATCGTGTGTACGGGGCTTAATTCACAAGGATTGTTCATTCGATAGAGTTTGTAAATCAATACGTTCATCGTTTAATTGTATTCTATTATTGTTTATGTGTACTTTCTAATATTAAAATGTATTTCAATAATTTAGATATTTTATGTGATTTATCCACTTCCAATCTAGCTCCGTGTTTAATGAAAAGTCCATACAATACACATTTTAATGTTTCCCATTGTAGGGGGTTGAAGTATTGTCTGTTTCGTGAATCTGCAAGAATTCCATTATCGTTTAGACTCCATGGCCAATTAGGTTTCCTATAGTCTGTCACTGCCAGTTTCATAGTTACCGGTGCACCAGACCAAAGGAAACGACTAATTTCAGAAGAAGAAGTCATCATCAGACCCATTTGACTAATATAAAAATAATCTTTTCTATGATATGTGTTATGTATAGTCGAATAATATGAATAATTTTTCTCTAACTGATGTCGAACCCTCCACAAATCCACCATCTTATATTTCTCAAGTAACCGTTTAAATTATTTTAATTGGCTACTGATTATATATGGTCAAGTTGCTGTTGTATCTAATTTTGGATCCATTACAAAATTAAAGTCTCTTCCGATAGTTACCACTCCTTCTGTTTTCCCCATGCCTCCATAAGCACCTGTATTCCTGTATTCATCTGATCATATTTTGGCAATATAGATTAATAATTGTAAACATTTTCCCATACAATGAGATCTTTAGAATTAAAGACCTACCATCTCTGACCCCCAATCTCTGCAATGGAAACTCCTTGTGATTTAGAAAATGGAAATTAATCATGGAACTATGTTGGGTAATGGCTACTACGTATATCTGGAATATGATCTGAGCGAAAATGTGTTTCCTGGAACAATATAATACCTATCTTCTGTATATTGAAAGGAAGGAGCTTAATATTTGTGTTGTTTTAGAGGGAGAGTTTAGGCCTGTAGCATTAAAATAACACATTTTTAACATACCCATAGAAAGGTAAAAAAACGAATAAAAAACCTTACACTATACAAAACATGTACAAATCTACTCAAATTTTCTAACTAACTGACTTATCTTAAGTTTATCTTACATTAGTAAGGTCCCTACAGGGGAGGGTTAGGGGCTGCCAACACAAGATCTGCACCAGATCGATGTAAAGCATGCTAAGTTATGTATACAGTATGTATATAAAGCAGGGGTCTCAAACGCAAATTACCTGAGGGCCACAAGACGAGTTTTCATATCCCATGGGGGGCCACATGTAAACTTCAAAAACAGTACTGGTGTCGGCGAACGCATTATTAACCCCCCAGCACTGGTGTTAGCGAACGCATTATTACCACCACCACTGGTGTCAGTGGATGCATTATTAACACCGACCCCTACACTGCACACGACCCCTACTTTGCACACCAACCCCCTACACTGCACACCGACCCCCTACACTGCACACCGACCCCCTACACTGCACACTGACCCCTACACACCAACCCCTACACTGCACACTGACCCCTACACACCAACCCCTACACTGCACACTGACCCGTACACACCAACCCTTACACTGCACACTGACCCCTACACACCAACCCCTACACTGCACGATGACCACTCACCATCAGGGCACAGCGCACATCAGGGTACAGGGCACAGCGCACATCAGGGTACAGGGCACAGCACACATCAGGGTACAGGGCACAGGACACATCAGGGTACAGGGCACAGGACACAGCACATCAGGGTACATGGGGGGTACATGCGGACACATGAGTGGTACATGCGGACACATGAGTGGTACATGCGGACACATGAGTGGTACATGTGGACACATGAGGGGTACATGCGGACACATGAGGGGTACATACGGGCACATGAGGGGTATATGCGGGCACATGAGGGGTACATGGGGCACAGGTCAGAGTTTACCTGTGTTTTTTTTTCATATGCAGGAGTAAAGCAGGAAGTGTCTGTCATAAGTTCACTTTTCTCTCTTGTTACGCTGCGGCTGCTCCCCGCCCCCTGGCGGCCCCCCTCTCTTCTCGTCCATCCCAGGTGATATCACAAGCAGAGGGGGTGGACGAGAAGAGAGGGGGGGCCGCCAGGGGGCGGGGAGCAGCCGCAGCGTGACAAGAGAGAAAAGTGAACTTATGACAGAGTATACAGACGCTTCCTGCGCTACTCTGCGTATAAATAAAATCTATTCCCCTCACTTCCGTGGCACCCCCCGCCCTGCCTGTGGGCCATTTATAACCTGTCCGTGGGCCGCAAATGGCCCGCGGGCTGGTACTTTGAGACCCCTGATATAAAGACACTCACCCCCAAAGTCACACACTTGGTATTAATAATTATAATAGTAATTATAACAATTTAAAAATCATTACTGGGGATACTGGTGGTGCTGTTAATGATTTTTTTCCCTTTTCTTCACTTTCTCTTTTATTTCCCCTTTTCCTCTCCTCCTACCCAATCTTCAGGACTTCAAAAGATTTTCTCTACTGCAGAATACCTAGGTACACTGGATTCACAGCTCCAATCCTCTCCCACTCCGGTTCAGGTTCACCACAAAACATGGTAGGGGAATATAAAGTTTTTACTGGCATTCTGAGCATATTCAAATTATATCCCATCAATCCCTGCTATCTTCTAAATCCTCTCATAGGGCTGCATAGCATCTACACAATGACCCATGGTTATCCCGCTGCTCTCTGGCCCCAACTGAGATTCCCTTCACTAGCCTCAGCTGGGTGACCACCAGCCTATCTCCAGCTGACTCACCATCCCCACGAGTCTCTTCAGAGCTTCCTGACTTTAGCCGATCTGGAAGGTGTGTCCCTGATGTTCTTTGGAGTCCTCTAAAAATGGCCGAGAACAGCTCCACCGCATTTGGATTCCTCCCCCAGCCACTAAACAACACAGCGGTTCTGCTGGTCCATTCCACGGCTCCTGTTCACCGCCATTTACGGCTGGCGTTTCAGCCAACCAGAGACTCAGAGTGGAGCTCCTTATGTCCAGACACTCCAGCACTCCTCACCCGGCTGCAGGATACTTTCCCGCCTGGAGCCGCTAAGCCCCATGCAGAGGGGTCACCACACCAGCCAGGTAAGAACCACTCCGGTCTGTCAGTTCTGCTCTTAGGTCGGTCTTCGGTCTGTCTCAAGGGTCTCAGGGGAGTATTTTGCAGCTCCAAAAGCCACCGTATGTGGTGTCGGCGTCTATCACTCAGACACTGCTGGTCAAAGCCTGCTGCTTATCTGTTCAATTATCTGACTGCCTACACCACTATGACAGAGCCACTTCAACGTGCAGCCATTTTGGTCAGCAGCTGCACCCTCCTCCCCCCAGTCTACCATATATCTCACAATCTTACATAAAACATAAACAATGGTCCTTCTTTCGAAAAGTGAAAAAGATGTGCAAAATTTACAATAACACCAATTCCTCCACCACAGTGAAAAATGGGAGCTCAGCTCCCTTAGGAAACAGGCTCACCAAATGCTGTCGCCATTCACTCTCCTGTTTGGAAAATAAGTTCAGGGATTATATTAAAGAACTGTTGAACATGCCATACTCCATTCAAATGCCTGATTATAAACTCCACATGTAGGAATAAAAGTAAAGACAATGGGGCTGATTTACTAATGAATCTGCGCTGCGCCGGTACATGCCTTAATTAGTGCGCTGGATGAAGCCCTAATTAGGCGCATGAACCGGCGGCAGCAGCAGCGCGATGTGATTGATAAGTAAAGCCGCCGCCGAACTCCCTGTATAAGTCTATGGGGGGAAATCTTAATAGTGAATTTTAAAGGCTAATCTGCAAGTTTTGTCCTAAAAAGTGTTTGGGGACCTCAGTCCTGCCCCAGGGGACATGTACCAATGCTTTTTTTATTTTTTAAAACGGCCGTTTTTTCGGGAGCAGTGATTTTAATAATGCTAAAAGTGCAATAATAAAAGTGTAATTTTCCTTTAAATTTCGTACTATGGGGGTCTCTAATGTCAGCATGTGAAAAAGCGCATGTTTCCCGTGGTTAGAACTGTCTCTGCACAAAATGTCATTTTTCAAAGGAAAAAAGCCATTTAAAACTGACTCGCGGCTATAATGAATTGTCGGCTCCCGGCAATTGCAGGAGAATTCATTCATTAAAAAAAGGGACAAAAAAGCGTGGGGGTCCCCCCAAATTCAATAACCAGACCCTTTAGGTCTGGTATGGATATTAAGGGGAACCCCGCCGTCAATTTAAAAAAAAAATGACGTGGGGTTCCCCCCAAATATCCATAACCAGACCCTTCGGGTCTGGTGTGGAATTTAAGGGGAACTCCACTCCAAATTAAAAAAAAAATGGCGTGGAGTCCCCCCTAAAATCCACACCAGACCCCTTATCCGAGCACGTTGACCTGGCCGGCCGCAGAAAAGAGGGGGGGACAGAGCGCGGCCCCCCCCTCTCCTGAACCGCACCAGGCCACATGCCCTCAACATTGGGAGGGTGTTTTGGGGTGCCCCCCAAAACACCTTGTCCCCATGTTGATGAGGACAAGGGTCTCTTCCCCACAACCCTTGCCCGGTGGTTGTGGGGGTCTGCGGGCGGAAGGCTTATCGAAATCTGGAAGACCCCTTTAACAAAGGGGTCCCCCAGATCCCGGCCCCCCCCCTGTGTGAAATGGTAATGGGGTACCTTGTACCTCTACCATTTCACGAGTAAAAAAAATGTAAGGGGTTAAAAAAGACAAGAGCCGGTTTTGGACAAGTCCTTTATTATCTTCTTTCTTCTTTCCTTCGGGTTTCTTCTTCCTCCTCCTTCTTCTTCCTCTGCTTCTGTCTTGGGTCTTCTATTCCCGCATCTTGCCCGGCGTGTTCTTCCATCTTCTTTTCCTCCCGCTGTCCTTCTCGTCCGCATCTTCTTCTTGTTCTTCTTCGCCGGAGGCGCCGCTTCCAATTGAAATCCCCGCTGTCTGCCGGACCACGCCCCCCCTCTGACGCCACGGGCAAGCTCTTAGGAAAGTCCCCGTGTGGTGCCAGTGCGTCAGAGGGGGGCGTGGTCACATGTTCCAGAAAGCGGGCAATTCAATTGGAAGCGGCGACTCTGGCAAAGAAAAAGCCGCGCACGAGCTTCGAATTGAATTGGCCGCCCTCTGACATGTGACCACGCCCCCCTCTGACGCACTGGCAGCACACTCCTAAGAGCTTGCCCGAGGCGTCAGAGGGGGGGCGTGGTCCGGCAGACAGCGGGAATTTCAATTGGAAGCGGCCGCTCCGGCAAAGAAGAAGAAGGAGAAGAAGATGCGGACGAGAAGGACAGCGGGAGGAACAGAAGATGGAAGAACACGCCAGTCAAGATGCGGGAATAGAAGACCCAAGACAGAAGCAGAGGAAGAAGAAGGAGGAGGAAGAAGAAACCCGAAGGAAAGAAGAAAGAAGATAATAAAGGACTTGTCAAAAACCGGCTCTTGTCTTTTTTTACACTGACACTTTTTTTTTCTCGTGAAATGGTAGAGGTACAAGGTACCCCATTACCATTTCACACAGGGGGGGGCCGGGATCTGGGGGGCCCCTTTGTAAAAGGGGTCTTCCAGATTTCGATAAGCCTCCCGCCCGCAGACCCCCACAACCACCGGGCAAGGGTTGTGGGGAAGAGACCCTTGTCCTCATCAACATGGGGACAAGGTGTTTTGGGGGGCACCCCAAAACACCCTCCCAATGTTGAGGGCATGTGGCCTGGTGCGGTTCAGGAGAGGGGGGGGCCGCGCTCTGTCCCCCCCTCTTTTCTGCGGCCGGCCAGGTCAACGTGCTCGGATAAGGGGTCTGGTGTGGATTTTAGGGGGGACTCCACGCCATTTTTTTTTTAATTTGGGGTGGAGTTCCCCTTAAATTCCACACCAGACCCGAAGGGTCTGGTTATGGATATTTGGGGGGAACCCCACGTCATTTTTTTTAAAAATTGATGGCGGGGTTCCCCTTAATATCCATACCAGACCTAAAGGGTCTGGTTATTGAATTTGGGGGGACCCCCACGCTTTTTTTTTTGGTGTTTTTAATGAATGAATTCTCCTGCAAATTCCAAGAGCTGACAATTCATTATAGCCGCGAGTCAGTTTTAAATGGCTTTTTTCCTTCAGAATGTCATTTTTCACATGCTGACATTACACCCAGGGCCGCCATCAGGGGGTACAGGCAGTACACCTGCAGGGCCGCCATTAGGGGGGTACAGGCATTACACCGCCCGGGGGTCCCCAGGGGCCCCCAGGGGCCCGGATGGGAACCACCCTAAAACAAAAAAAACAATTTTTTTTTTTTTTTTTTGTTTAAGGGCTCCGAAGGTCCCCAGGGGCCCGGAGGCCACTAAGGGCCCCAGATGGCAAGCCCTTTTTTTAAAATAAAATATATATATTTAAAAAAATATATATATTTTTTTAATATATTTTTTTTTTTTTTTTTAAGGAAAGGGCCCAGAGGTCCCCAGGGCCCTGGAAGGCTACCCCCTTGTTTTTTTACTTTTTTTCGATAAATGTTATATTTAAAAAATATATATATATGTATTTTCTCTCTTTTTTATTTTTATTTTATAAAGAGCACAGAGGTCCCCAGGGCCCCGGATGGCTACCCCCCTTTTTTATATATATTTTTCTTTATTTCTTATTTCTGTCAAAATTTTTGTAAAGGGCCCCTCCGCTCCTCAATTTGTGGCACCACCCCCCCCCCCCGCTTCTCAATTTCATGCGGCAGCACCCCCCCCCGGTTCTCTGCTCCAGGGGGCCCATGCCTGAAGCTGTGTAAGGGGCCCCAAAATTCATGATGGCGGCCCTGTACACCTGTAAGGGGCCCGGGGGTCCGGAGGTGCCCAGATGCCTGGAGGCCCCCCAGCGCCCCAGATGGTAACCCCCCTCTTTTTTTTTTTGTATATATATTTGTTAGTTGGTTTTTGTAGGATTTTTTATTAAAGGGCCAATTTTTGGATTTTAATATTTTTTAGCAGTCTGGAGGTCCCCAGGGCCCCGGGTGGCAACCCCCCAAATTTTTTGTTATTAAAGGGCCAATGTTTTGGTTTAGGGGTCTGGAGGTCCCCAGTGGCCTGGTCCCCAGTGGCCCGGAGATCCCCAGGGCTCCAGATGACAACCCCCCACCTTTACAAAAAAATCAAAAAAAAAACATATGATATATTTTTTGGTTATTTTTTAAACATATATATATATAATATAATTTTGAAAGCTCCCAGAGGGCCCCTTTTTGCTTCTAAAAATGTTATAAACATTTTCCCCAGGTTTGTTACTTTTTACTTTAATTTCTTTTTTAAAGTGTATTTTGTGCGTGAAGTCGAGAGAGAGGAGCTGGACTTGCAATCGCCATCCTTCTCCATGCCCCCGGTGGCAATGGTGGGTGTGAGGGGGGCCTCACCCCACCTGCTACACTTGGGAGCCCAATGGGACAGAGGGACTCCCCCTATGAAGGAGTGTAGCCCACCCAGCCAGCCCTGTAGGTCCTTCACCTCCCTTTATTTTAGGAGACCTCATGGCCAAAGTGTGTGCAAGTGTGGTGTTTTTTTTTTGTGGGGGGGGGGGGTGGGCATACTAAGCACAGGCGTACCTTGCATAGCACACCCACCGGGAGCCGGGCTGACACCACCAAACTCAATTCATATGTAGCCGAGACCGGGATCCGAACCCTTGGCTGCAGAGGTGAACGGCTTGTCAGCGCAGTGCCATTCACGTTGAGCCACCACAGCTCCCACCCAATGTTATTTTTTTTTTAGATTTTTGGTAGTTATTTTTTATTAAAGGGCCCAGAGCTCCCAAGGCAACCCCCTTTTTTATTATTTTATATATGTAGATATTGTAATTTATTTTTCATTAAAGAGCCCAGAAGTTTCTTTTTATTAAAGGGCCCAGTGGTCCCCAGGGCCCCCGGATGGCTACCACCCTTTTTAATATATATTTTTCTATATGTATTTTTTAGTAAAGGAACCCCCCGCTTATCAAATTGCGGCAGCCCCCCCCCCCTTCTTAATATCAGGCGGCACCCCCCCCCATATTCTCTGCTCCAGGGGGCCCATGCCTGAAGCTGTGTAAGGGGCCCCATAATTCCTGATGGCGCCCCTAATTGCCTCCCCCCCCCCATGGTACGAAATTTCAAGGAATTTTTCACTTTTATTGGTGCACTTTAACCACTTCCATACCGCGCCTATTCTGGCACTTCTCTCCTTCATGTAACAATTATATTTTCTTCCTTGAAACTTACTCAGGACCCCCAAACATTATATATATTTTATTAACAAACACCCTAGGGAATAAAGTGGCGGCCATTTTTTCGGACACATTTCCAACAGTATTTGTGCCAAAAATTTTCTAACGTTTTTTTTTTTTTTGGCTTTCCAAAAAAAAAACCTGTTTCATGAATGACAAAATAAGAAAGCAGTAAAGCTAGGCCAATTTTTAGGGATAAGGTAAAAGATGATGTTACACCGAGTAAATAGATACCTAACTTGTCACGCTTTCATATTGCGCACACTCATGGAATGGCGCTAAACTTCGTTATTAAAAATCTCCATAGGCAACGCTTGACTTTTTTTCTCAGGTTACCACTTTTGAGTTACAGAGGAGGTCTAGTGCTAACATTATTGCTCTCGCTCTAACGCACGCTATGATACCTCACATGTGGGGTTTGAAGGATGTTTACATATGTGGGTGGGACTTGCATGCGTGTTCGCTTCTGAGTGCGAGCTACTAGGGACAGGAGCATTTAAATTCCTTTGTTATTTTATTTTTTTACTTAATATTTTAATTTTTGCACTTGTTTGTCCCTTTGTTTGTATTATTTTTCACTTTTCTTCCTATTACAAGGAATGTAAACATCCCTTGTAATAGGACTAGTGTGTGACAGGTCCTCTTTATAGAGAAAGGCGGGGTCAATTAGACCCCACATCTGTCCTCCAGGCTGGAAATCATGGAATTGGTAAAAAAAAAAACATCTCATGCTTTCAGCTGCAATCATGTTCGTTCAGCACAGTAGCGTAGTGTGTAGCATGTTCACCTAGCAGCAAAAGGGTTGCTGGTTCGAATCCCACCCGTGACACTATCTGCCTGGAGTTTGCATGTTCTCCCTGTGCGGGTTTCCTCCCACAATCTAAAAACATGCTGTAAATTGGATCCTGTCTAAATAAGCCCTAATGTGCAGTAGGAGATTTAGGTTTTGTGCTTCCCTAGGCCTGACCAAATTTTGGCACCCCCCTAATAGAAAAATGACCCACCCTTCCTGTCAAGGCCACACCCTGTTTTTTTATGACCCACCCAGGAATTTTCAGGGGACACACACAAGTTCTGTGGGGGGGGACTTGGGGGGGCCCTTAATTTGCCTACTTTTTCGATCACTTCCTGTTTGGCTATGGGGCAGGAAGTGAAGGCCAATCTCCCCAAACGGACAGGGATAATACAAAATAAACTGACAGAGCTTCTAACCCCCCCCCCCCCCCCCCCCACCAACTCTATCCAAAATGAAAGAAATCCAAAAAATAAAAGTGATGATTATTGTTCCAGTTTAACCCCAAATTTCAGATCATTTTATTGAGAGGCTTAAGAAAATATAACCATGCCAATAGGCCACGATCCAGCGTTGCTAATATGTATGAATGTGTGTTAGGGACCCCCACAAACACCACCCAATGTTAAATCAACTATTTTCTTGTTTGTTTTGGGGATGCCTGCACCCCTGATAGGGTAAAGACACCTCACAAATGTTGTCACTTTCTACTTAATTCATTCACTTCCTGCCACACAGCCAAACAGGAAGTGAGGGAAACACCTGAGTAATGTTTTGTTGGGGACACACAGATCAATATAAATAGTTTCCCATTTTGGAAATGGCATTTTGCTGTGTACACCCCAAATTAGTAGGAATCTTGGACTTTGGGGTCCATTTACTAAAGGCAAATCCACTTTGCACTACAAGTGGACAAGCAAGGAAGAAAACTCAAAACTTGGCGGGATTGGAAGTAAAAACCATCAGTGCTTCCCTTCTGATTTTCATTGCCTACGCTTCTACTGCAGAGCGGCTTTGCCTTTACTAAACCCCAAAAAAACTAATCATTTGGGGTGTACACTGCAGTGCAATTTGCTTAATGGTGACACTAGTTAGATTGACCTGTGCCCCGAAGAAAAGACCATTGGTAGGGTTTTAACCTCACTTCCTGTTCAGCTGTGTGACAGGAAGTGAAGCCAATTTTAGGAAAAGGGACACAAAGCCCAACCTAAAAACACTAGCAGGGGTTCTAACACTCAATTGGCTTCCCTCAAACAACCCACAATTAGAATAGGATTGTCTTGTGCTAGTTTCAAGCACAGCGCTGTAAATCAGCACTTCAAGCCTGTCCAAAAAAAAACCACCACCCCCCCCCCCCCTCCAACAGGCCCTGTTTGCAGCTTTTCCTACATCTTGCACATGTGCTTTAAAAAGTCAGTCTGGACATCAGTTCTAGGAAACAATACTTACCGCTTTGTCCTTCCTTTTCTGGTGACTAAACATTTCATGCATACACACCAGGAAAGATCTTAGAGACAAATCACACTTGATGGTTTAGGCCCAAACTAGTTCAGCTGCAGCGGTTGAAATCCATAGCATGAAAAAAATATCACAAAACAAACTTCAAAATTTGAAAGTAATTTTATTGGTCCACAAAACAAGGAAAGCAAAAAAAAAATTACAAATAAACACACCAAAAATATATAAAAACACCTAAAAACAAAAAAGACCAACGTTTATTTCACAGTCATTGGAAAATAAATCATGCTTTTAAATAACAGGATAGACCCACAGGATTAAAACATTAGTCATTAACATCTTGAGAAACATTTAGCAAAATTATGTAGCAGAGAAAACATCAAAAAATACAAAACTTGCTCCAAAACATCTCTGTTTCGCTCCGCCATTACTTCCAGCCAGCAAATCTGCCCCCTCTGAGGGGCAGCTGACACGTGCAGTATCCACGCTTTTTATAACATGTGTGCTAATGAACCAATTGGAAACACATGAAGAAATGTCAGCCTCTAGTTTGTGTGCACTTGGAACTGCTTACACCTGTTAAGGATGTCCTTAAATTACTAAGCTAAAAAAAGAGCTTTCTGAGCATGCTCAGAAAGATGCAAGTCATTTTCAGGATCAAACATCCAGCTTTTTTTACTAAGTGTTCGAGCATGCCCAGTTCACTCGAAATGCAGTACCAGAATCAAATCTGCAATGGCGGATGAAAGCATTAGAGGTGTTAAATTTTTTTTTGGTCCCCATGAAGTGATGCTTTACAAGCTGAACGGGAGGTCTTATAGAATTTTTACGTAACAAACCTAAATAGTAATAATTTAAACGCCCCTGTCCCTAGTAGCTCGCAGTCAGAAGCGAACAAGCAGCATTTTTATTGTTTCCGGTTACCAGTTTAGATTTACAGATGAGGTCTAGTGCTATAAATATTCCTCTTGCTGTTACGCACGCTATGATACCTCACATGTGTGGTTTGAAGAATGTTTCCATATATGGGGGCGGGCCTTAAATGTGTAAGCCCCGCCCACATATTGAACCCCCGTTCAAACCCCACATGTGAGGTATCATAGCGTACGTTAGAGCGAGAGCAATACTTTTAGCACTAGACCTCCTCTGTAAATCAAAACTGGTAACCTGAAACACATAAAAAAGCGTTGCCTATGGGTATTTTCAAGTACTGAAGTTTGGCGCCATTCCATGAGTGTGTGCAATATTAAAGTGTAACATGTTGGGTATCTATTTACTCGGTGTAACATCATCTTTCACATTATGGCCATAAATTGGGCTAACTTTAGTGTATTCTTAATTTGTAACCACTTGAGCCCCAGAGCATATTACTGGTCACTGACGGGGCCAGTTTTTGCATTTCAACACTGCGTCATTTTGACTGACAATTGCGTGGTTGTGCGACGTGGCCCCCAAAAAAATTGGGCGTCCTCATCCTCCCCCCCCCCCCCCTAAAAATTCAATTTTTTTTTTTGTTGGTGGTATTTGATCACCTCTGCGTTTTTTCTTATTTTTGCTTGACCCAAAAATATAGCGACAATTTGGTAACTAAAAAAACATCTTTTTTACGGTTTGCTATAATAAATCTCCCCCAAAATATATTCAAAAAATGTTTGCCCTCAGTTTAGGCCGATAAGTATTCTTGGACATCTTTTTGGTTGCAAAAAATCACAATAAGCGTTTGATTGGTTTGGGCAAAAGTTCTAAGTAGGGGTTGGTCTTATGGGTTTTTTTGGAATAATTTTTTGTTTTACTAGTAATGGTGGCTATCATTGTTTTTTCTGTCTAATGCGACATTGTGGCGGACACATTTTTGTGAGATTTGGCATTTTTGTAGCGAGCAATGGTATATCAATGCATTGCTTACTATAAAAATGACACTGGCAGGGAAGGGGTTAACACTAGGGGCGCGGAAGGGGTTGAATATGTTACCTGGGTGTGTTCTAACTGTAAAGGGGGTGGGACTGTGTAGGGGAAATGACAGATCGCTGTTCATACATTGTAGGGACAGACGAGCAGGCATTCCCCCCCCCCCTGACAGGACCGGGATAAAGGGGAACTCCACCCCAAATTACAAAAAAAAACGGCGTGGGGGTCCCCCTTCTGGTGCACAACAGGCTCTTAGATTTGATCTGGAACATAAGGGGTTAAACCCACGCCAAAAAACGGCGTGGGGTTCCCCCTCAGATCCAGACCAAACCCTTCTCCCAGGCACGCAGTCTGGCCGGACAGGAATGGGGGTGGGGACGAGCGAGCGCCCCCCCTCCTGAGCCGTACCAGACCACATGCCCTCGACATGGGGGAGTGGGGCACTGCCCCCCCACCCCAAAGCACTCTTGTCCCCATGTCGAAAGGGACAAGAGCCTCTTCCCGACAACCCTGGCCGTTGGTTGTCGGGGTATGCGGGCGGGGGGCTTATCAGAATCTGAGAGCCCCCTATATTAAGGGGGCCCCCAGATTCTGGCCCCCCACCCTATGTGAATGAGTATGGGGTACATCGTACCCCTACCCATTCACCGGGTGGAAAAGTGTAAACAAAAAAAAAAACACACAGAAAAAAATAATTTATTAGTCAGCTCCGGGGGTCTTCTGCCGGGACCCCCCACCACCAGCCCATTGGGCCCCGGGCTTCGCCGTCTTCTGCCGGGGGGGGACACCCACCGATGATCTCCGCCATGTCCAGCCAGGCCCCCACCCCAAAATAAGCTCTTTCACATCCGGGGGGGGCCGGCCGAAAAAAGCAGAGAACAACGGGGGCGGAGCCCCTCGGTCTTCCAGACGTTTTCTGCCGGGGGGGCTCCAGCCCCGCACCGGTCTTCGCCGCCGCCTTCCGCCGGGGGGGGACACCCACCGATGCTCTCGGCCATGTTCGGCCAGGCCCCCTACCCCAAATCAAGCTCTTTTACATCCGGGGGGGGCCGGCGGAAATGGCGGAGAACAACGGGGGGCGAAACCCCTCCTCGGTCTTCGCCTTCCGCCGGGGGGGGTACACCTACCCCCCCCCCGGTCTTCGCCGCCACCTTCCGCCGGGGAGAGAGACACCCACCGATGCTCTCCGCCATGTTCGGCCAGGCCCCCTACCCCAAATCAAGCTCTTTTACATCCGGGGGGGGGCGGCGGAAATGGCGGAGAACAACGGGGGCGTCGCCACTCCTCGGTCTTCTAGCCGTCTTCTGCCGGGGGGGGGAAACACCCACCCATGCTCTCCGCCATGCTCGACTGTGCCCCCTACCCCAAAATGAAGCTCTTTTACATCCGGGGGGGGCCGGCCGAAAACAGCGGAGAACAACGGGGGTGTCGCCCCACCTCGGGCTCCTCCGCTTCTGCCTGGCTCCTCCCGAGGCCAGGGCTTCTTTCGCCGTCTTCCGCCGGAGGGCGCCACTCTCCGGGCTTCTCGACGTTGTCTTCCGCCGCGGGGGCCAGGCCTTCTTCTTTGCCGCCCCCCTCGATTTTTTCGGCCTGGACGGGGGTCGTACATCCCATCCAGGACTTGGACGTGGCGGGCTTCTCGTCGCCGTCTTCTGCCGCTGCCCCCTTCACCACGAAGCTCCGTGCTTGTTTGATGAGGGCAGCGGGCTTCCGTCGTCTTCTCCGGGGCGAGGGTCGTACATCCCACCCCGGATTTCGTCGCCGTCTTCTGCCGCTGCCCCCTTCACCACGAAGCTCCGTGCTTGTTTGATGAGGGCAGCGGGCTTCCGTCGCAGTCTTCCGCCGCGGGGTGACACTCGCGGGCTTCTTCTTCCATTCGATGTTGACACGGCGAGGTCCGGCGCTGAAATGCCTTCTGAGCGGCGGGCAAGGACTTATATTGGCATTGGGCGTGGGCGTGGTTATGCCAACATGTGACCTTAACCCATGTGACACGCTCGCTCGTCCCCACCCCCATTCCTGTCCGGCCAGACTGCATGCCTGGGATGAGGGCTTGGTACGGATCTGGGGGGGAACCCCACGCCGATTTTGGCGTGGGTTAACCCCTCACGTTCCGGACCAAGCCGGAGAGCCTATTGTACCCCTGGGGGGGAAGCCGCGCCGGTTTCACATTTGAAATTTGGCGCGGAGTTCCCCTTCAGTGTCAGCGCAGCCCGAGAACAGCTCGGAGCTTGCCGTGCGCCGCTCCAGGCAGTGCAAACACTGCTACGCCGCCTGGTATTTACCAAGGATTTCCCGGCGTACTGAAGCGGCGCGCGGTGAGCTCCGATTTTTCCCTCTGCGCATGCCCAGTATGCAAGTGAACCTTCCGAGGTTCTAGCGTACTTTGCAAGGGCACGGGGATCGGGTCCCAAAAGTCACTTTCCCTTTCAAATCGGCCCGCCACACAAGTTGAAACACATGTCACTACACTTCCCCTGCATCACCCCCCTCCCTCCCCACATAAACTCCCGCCCGAATCCCCGATGTTTACATTACTAAATGCCGCACGCCAGCTCTGTACTGGCGTGCTGTGCGCCCTCTTCTGGGCGCATTAGGCACTTTAGTAAATGAGGAAACACGCTGCACTGGCAGCGTGTTTCTTTGGTAAATGTCAAAAACAGGTTTACTCCTGCTTGTGCACCATGAGTCTTGGCGCACAGGCTTGGTAAATCAGCCCCAATGCCACCAATATTGTAAAATCACTTAAGATGATGGATTTATAAAGAAAAAATAGATTGCACGTACATCAAATACAAGTAAAACAAGCTTTCATGTTACATGGTACAAGACATGCCGGAAGGCACTGTGCTGCAATCTCATCACTCCTTTAGTCCTACAGCGCTACTGTGGAAAAGTTATTTATGTGCACATTACTTATTTATTTTTTCACCTGCTGATGAAATGTGAATACTGTGTTATAACTAAACAGCATTTTAAAATTAAGTCCAAAAAACTGTGTAAAGATCACTGGGAGCCAGATGAATTCTCCATAGTGTAGAATTTATTGGATTTGTATGTTAAAAGCCAAAATTAAATAAATCATAAAAACATATGACAAATTGACAATGGGTGCCACTGCCGACCCGGTATCAGACAGTGGCCTGACGTCGGCACTAGTGTCTCCTCCCTGGCGCGTTTTGTCCAATATGACGTTATTAAGGGGTCCTCTAGTGTCAGATGTCAAACTAGCTTATATAGTCTCTCAAAATTGCTCAAATCACGTTGTCTCCTTAGAGAAATTGCAAACTGCAAGTGATTTGTCTGCAATTTTGCCGGCACCCATTGTCATGTGTTTTTATGATTTATTTTATTTTGGCTTTTAACTTACAAATCCAATAAAAACTACACTATGGAGACTTCATCTGGCCCCGGGTGAACTTTATTCACTACAGCTACATTTGGATGGTGCGAGTTGCTGGACAGCCTTCCCTACAACAGATGGCGGATCTACACTGGGTGTGTGTTTGCTGCTGTAATTGCAGCCAGCTTTTCAGGGAGTGTAGATTTCACAGGGGTGCGGTGGATGATTCTGGAGCACTGTACTGGATCACCTCTTTAATTTTCAACTCACCACCAATTTTTTGTGAACATCTTTGCACTGAACTATTGCGCTTTCATCAATAAGGTTATATTGCTGATCCCATCATGGGACATTTCAATTTATATTTTTCACAATATTGGTTTTGCATTGTTGATTGGACTTCATCGCTGTTCATTTACTTTTGGCGCTTTTTCTTAAGATTTTTTATATGTTTTTTATATTACTTATCTGTATCAGATGTCGCCCCCCTACCACAGCGCAGAGATACACCTTTTTTATTTATGTTGCTATCTGTTACTATTACTTTATATTATTACTTATATAAAGGATTTTTCTTAATGTAATTTTATTTTATTTCTGTTTTTATTCTTTGTTCTTTTTCTTTTTCTATATTTCATTGTAGATCTTCTATACAGAATAAATAACTATATTAACAGTTAAATCCAAATTGCTCATACATGCTTCCACTATAAATACATAATTTGGTAATAGTTACCTAATTCAATATTTTCTATTATAAGTTTTCACATACATAGCCAGCAATACATGTGGTAACTTGTCAGATTTTCCATCTAGAGCATAGACCAGGGGTGCACAACCAGTGGCCCAGGGGCCACATGTGGCCCACGGAGCCCTTTTATGTGGCCTGCGGCCTCCTGTTCAGGGATGGTAGGTTGAGAAGCACAGATCGCAGGTTGCCATTCCTGAACATCAGTGTTGTGAATGAAGCCAGCAGTAGAATAAACAAATGGCTGCAGAGAAGAGCCACATAAGCCGATGCTTCCTGTATAGCGCCAGTTCCTGTCACAGGTGGAGTTATACCAAATGCACTCTGCCTGGGACAGCAACAGCTGGCAATACCTGAATGGAAAACTGTTATTAAAGGTACGTTTATTACTAATATCACAGTGTATATTTGGGCATATCTGTTCTGCAGTAGTTACCAGACTGCTTTGAAACTAATCCCCAGGTGCACCTGCGGGTTACCTGCACTGAGCCAAAGTTCTGTTATTACCTGTGGGTTTGGTGCGCTCAGAAAGTGAACTACATTTGCAAGATATAATAGAAGTCTATGGCAAAGTGCAGTTAACCCACAACAAAGCCACGGGTGCACTGCACTGAACCCGTGGTGTGGGTAAACTGCAGCACATCCATATGAAAGCAGCCCAAAGCTCATTTCACACGATAAGTCCGACCCAATCAGACCCTCCATTCACCTCTATGAAGCGGCAGACTTGTGTCCATTTACACACACCTTTCTCCAGTTCGAGGCCGCTAGCAAAAAAAACAAAAGGGGATCTTCTCCTTCCATCTAGGTGGACGGGAGGGCCCATATAGTAGAGTGGGCTGTGTCTGCGTCTGCTCTGCATATGCAGAAAGGACATGAACCTGTAATCTGCCCGCTCCACTCACTGGTTACCAAGTCGCTTAAGTGGCCCTCACTCTTTAAATGGTTGGGCACTCCTTGCTTATAGACCATAACTCATAAGACATGCTCATAACACATAGTTAAAGGGGTTGTAAAGCTTCATGTTTTTTTTTTTTACGTTAATGCATCCTATGCATTAAGGTGAAAAAAACACCTTGCACTCTCGGGCCCCCCAGCTCCCCCGTTTCACTTACCTGAGCCACGAAATTCCTTGGGCACGATACCGAAATGCTTTCCCCCCAGCTTGAGGTGGCTCTTCATTGGAGATTGATAGCAGTGCAGCCATTGGCATCAATCAAATCAATGACGCGGCACGTCTGGGAGCGGGGCCGAGTGATACACTTGGCGACTATGGCCGCCACTGTATCACATGGGAGCGCACCCTTGGGAGAGCGCTTTCCAGAAGGGGGTTGACCCTTGCGGGAAGGAGCTGAGACAGACGTAGAGGGACCACAGAAGATGAGGATCGGGGCCACTCTGTGCAAAACAAACTGCACAGTGGAGGTGAGTATGGTATGTTTGTTATTAAAAAAATAAAAATAAAAAAAATAACCTTTACAACCCCTTTAAATTCAAAACAGGTTTGTGTAAATATGTCTACATCTGTAAATAGTTACCTATTTACATATATGTTAATGTGATTAAAATTGCATAATATCAATGCAGTGAAACATTGGTAGTGGGTTAGATACAAGCTATATAAATCTACCCCTTTCTGTTTCTGTTTGAGGCTTGTAATTTTCAAATTTTCAATAAAGATATTTGAAAAAAACAATAACTAACAATGTAAAAATAAAAAGTATTTCACCTTTTATCCAATTTCTAAATTGCTGCATTTGTAAAGGAATAATAGTGGTAACAAAAGGTATCAAGCGTATGTGATATCTCACAAGTGTTTTGCGTCTGGATGCTGTGCTGCTCGACCGGTTTCGTCTAATGACATCATCTGGAGCATGCTCCAGATGATGTCATTAGACGAAACCGCTCGAGCAGCACAGCATCCAGACGCAAAACACTCGTGAGATATCACATACGCTTGATTTTAATCTTTTTAATGTGAGTACCTGACCTTTTATGTAAAATACATTTTTATCAACAATACTACACTATGTGGGCATTCTCTCTCTTCTGAGCTATATGTCAGACTTAAGGGGTCCAAACAAGTGGATACTTGCCAGAGAGCAACACAGGGCTAATACTGTGAAGGCTTCTTACCCTTAATTGGGTACCTGAATCTGGTGAGTGAGGGACCCAATAGAGCATGAAAAGAGGGATCACAGAGTGAACACTGTCATCTGCAATATACTATATGAAGCACAAAGCACCTTTTTTTGCATGGACTGTAAAAAATAGTAGCAGTTGATTTTCACGGCACAGAGCACTTTAACTGTTCATTTATTTATTATTTATTTATCATATTTATTATTTTTATTATTAAATATTTTTTTTCCTGAACCACTACTATGGTCACTTTGTTTACAAGTTTTTTGTTTCAATACATGGTTTGATTCACACACCAATACCAAGTCCTATGTGGACCTCACTATAAGGATATATTGGATAAGCACTTTATGTATTTTTATTTTTTAATTTTATTTACACATTGTAATTTATTAATTGAGAGGCGCCATTACCTACTAAGGGAAACCGCTGACTCTTGGGAAAAGGAAAATCTTAATACATCAAAAAGCAGCATACATTGTAAGTCTTCATCTCGGAAGTAAAAATGTAATGCCAGTTGGCTCGTTCTTTTTACCCTGAACCAATAGGTCATGTGCTGCTGCATATCTGTGCCATCAATAGAGTATAATGAAAATATGCATCTATTGAAACTGTGCTTCTACCCCAAAATAGTCCATAATGATAAACAGGATGAGATAGAGACTCATGTGCTCTGATGAAACCAAACGTCCAATAAAAGAGAAAGTCATAGGTGAAGGCAGTGTCCATTTGCTTGTACTGTTGAAATATTGGTGAGGGGATGCACTGGACATCTTTGCTGCCATTGTGCTTTATGCTAGGTGTCCAGTGCGCCCCTTTGCTTTTAAGGAGGGGTGTGCTCTCTCCTGGTACACCTGCCCTCTGCCTATCAATTATTATGCATGTGCTTCCACTGTGGAGTAGGGATGAGCCTAACATAACCCCGTTCGGTTCGCACCAGAACCGTCGAACAGACCGACCGTTCGCGCGAACATTTAGAACCCCATTGAAGTCTATGGGACTCGAACGTTCGAATTCAAAAACGCTCATTTTAAAGACCAATATTCAAGTTATTGTTGGAAAACGTATTTGAGAACCCGGGTCTTTCCCCAGGGAACATGTATCAATGGAAAAAAGTTTAAAAAAAACGGTCGTTTCTTCAGGAGTCCTGAAAAAACAACTGTTTTTAAAACTTTTTTTCCCTTGATACATGTTCCCTCGGGCAAGACCCGGGTTCTCAAAGACGTTTTTACCAGTAAACTATAGACACCCCAAAGGGGAAAAACTCCTCGCGCTAACACAAATAAATTGAATTAAATAACTAATTGAATAAATAAATTTAAATAATCTAATGAAATAAATAAATTGGATGATATCCAGCAGCAACACAAAAACATGTGATATACATGAAGAGCAGAAATTAAAAACAAAAAAGGTTGCGCTTAGATGCACAATGTGATATTGTGAAGGAAATTAATTGTAACTATGTATCTAAGTGAGAAAAAAACATATTCAATACATTCATAAATATAAACATAAATTATATCAAAGTAAATATATAAAGTCCATTGAGGGTAAAAAACATAAACGTAAAATTTCTCTAATAGTCCTTCTAAGAGAAAAATTAGGCAGCTTTCCAAGTTGAATAACAAAGGTAATAGCTGTAGATTGTGGAGGTCCTGTGTAAATACACCACCAGTTTACACAATATTACTTCCAATATGGTAAGGTAAGTAAGGGTGTACTCTTACCAGATTTAAGGGGGATTCAGGCATATCACTCCCAATACGTCTGGAGTAGGACGCTTCCGGATCTTCCAAATGCGATCTCCACTGGACCAGCAAGGTATTCAGCAACTGCATTAAGCTCAGCATCCCATACGGATCAAAGAGAGAAAAAAGAACCGGGGACTCGCCATGGTGAAAGTATTTCCAGGAAAATTTATTCAAATTGTGCAGCATATACACAAAATAGATTTAAAATTGCCGGCTAAAAACATGCAGGATAAATTTAAAAAAATATACAACGTGCGCCCGTGCTTCCGGGGTCACGTGACAAACGCGGTGACGTAGTGCGTGGCTCCGCCCTGACCGGTTTCGTCAGAGAATGACGTTGTCAAAGGGCACAGGCGACGCACTGAACGTTCACCTCTTAAATAGATAGAGACGCAACCAAGCCTCTCTTTCAATTCGCCACCTTCATTGAGGAACAGTGGAGAAGGCGGAAGTAGGAGTGGACCGGGAAAAAAGGAAGCGCACTACCAGCGAGATCTGTGTGATGCAGATAGGCATATCCTGCATCACCCAAGGTCCGATCTGACCTGAAAGGGCACAATCGCTGGTTCCCGGTCCTCCGACTGATAGATACAATAATTGTTACCAAAGAACGTTGTCTGTCACCAATATACATTTGTTCAGAGGTTAAAAATTAAGAGACATATACTTGTCTCTAATAGACATACTATAATTTAGATTTAGTCGTCACAAACAATCTAGCTAAACGTGCGCAACCCATTAACTAATAGGCCTGTGCGCACAACATGTCTATATACATATATACACATTAATTACCATAACTGAAATGGGAAAATAAGCAAGATGCATATACACATTAAACATCAAGGTAAACGTATAAATTTACATAAGGGAATATATATAAAAGATTATTTTGTTTTGAAAAAACTTTCCTTCTTATATAGAAACCTCTTATTTTATACAAATAAACCAATAGTCAAAAAACGACCAGTGGCTAGATGGAAAGCACAGTCTCCTCTTAATAAGACGTCTGCACATATATTAAAATATATATTAAACATTACTGTTAAAAAATATATATTCTAATTAGCAATAAAAATAAATAATATAAATATAAATAAAAATAAATATAAATATATAAAAATAAATAAATTAAATAAATTCAATTAACTAAAATTACATAACCAAGGTTAATTTCATGAGTTATCCAGGAAAGCATTTATTTCTATATCCACATTTAGGCCCTGCGGCTTAAGACATTTTAAACGATAAATCCAACTCATCTCTAATTTGGATATAGCTATCCTCTTTGATCCTCCTCTCCAATGGGATTTGAGGATGTCGATAGCAACTATAGAGGTACCACTTGGATTCCTAGCGTGTACTTCTCTATAATGTCTAGAGACCGAGTGTTTTTTATATCCTCTTCTTATATCGTTTAAAATGTCTTAAGCCGCAGGGCCTAAATGTGGATATAGAAATAAATGCTTTCCTGGATAACTCATGAAATTAACCTTGGTTATGTAATTTTAGTTAATTGAATTTATTTAATTTATTTATTTTTATATATTTATATTTATTTTTATTTATATTTATATTATTTATTTTTATTGCTAATTAGAATATATATTTTTTAACAGTAATGTTTAATATATATTTTAATATATGTGCAGACGTCTTATTAAGAGGAGACTGTGCTTTCCATCTAGCCACTGGTCGTTTTTTGACTATTGGTTTATTTGTATAAAATAAGAGGTTTCTATATAAGAAGGAAAGTTTTTTCAAAACAAAATAATCTTTTATATATATTCCCTTATGTAAATTTATACGTTTACCTTGATGTTTAATGTGTATATGCATCTTGCTTATTTTCCCATTTCAGTTATGGTAATTAATGTGTATATATGTATATAGACATGTTGTGCGCACAGGCCTATTAGTTAATGGGTTGCGCACGTTTAGCTAGATTGTTTGTGACGACTAAATCTAAATTATAGTATGTCTATTAGAGACAAGTATATGTCTCTTAATTTTTAACCTCTGAACAAATGTATATTGGTGACAGACAACGTTCTTTGGTAACAATTATTGTATCTATCAGTCGGAGGACCGGGAACCAGCGATTGTGCCCTTTAAGGTCAGATCGGACCTTGGGTGATGCAGGATATGCCTATCTGCATCACACAGATCTCGCTGGTAGTGCGCTTCCTTTTTTCCCGGTCCACTCCTACTTCCGCCTTCTCCACTGTTCCTCAATGAAGGTGGCGAATTGAAAGAGAGGCTTGGTTGCGTCTCTATCTATTTAAGAGGTGAATGTTCAGTGCGTCGCCCGTGCCCTTTGACAACGTCATTCTCTGACGAAACCGGTCAGGGCGGAGCCACGCACTACGTCACCGCGTTTGTCACGTGACCCCGGAAGCACGGGCGCACGTTGTATATTTTTTTAAATTTATCCTGCATGTTTTTAGCCGGCAATTTTAAATCTATTTTGTGTATATGCTGCACAATTTGAATAAATTTTCCTGGAAATACTTTCACCATGGCGAGTCCCCGGTTCTTTTTTCTCTCTTTGATCCGTATGGGATGCTGAGCTTAATGCAGTTGCTGAATACCTTGCTGGTCCAGTGGAGATCGCATTTGGAAGATCCGGAAGCGTCCTACTCCAGACGTATTGGGAGTGATATGCCTGAATCCCCCTTAAATCTGGTAAGAGTACACCCTTACTTACCTTACCATATTGGAAGTAATATTGTGTAAACTGGTGGTGTATTTACACAGGACCTCCACAATCTACAGCTATTACCTTTGTTATTCAACTTGGAAAGCTGCCTAATTTTTCTCTTAGAAGGACTATTAGAGAAATTTTACGTTAATGTTTTTTACCCTCAATGGACTTTATATATTTACTTTGATATAATTTATGTTTATATTTATGAATGTATTGAATATGTTTTTTTCTCACTTAGATACATAGTTACAATTAATTTCCTTCACAATATCACATTGTGCATCTAAGCGCAACCTTTTTTGTTTTTAACTATAGACACCCAGCAGGTACAATATTTAAAGGAATCTTTCATTTTTTTAATTTAAACATTATTAAAATCTCTGCTCCAGGAGCAGTGATTTTAATGATGCTTAAATTAAAAAAATTTAAATAAAATTCCTTTAAATATTGTACCTGCTGGGTGTCTATAGGTGTGATAACGTCTTTAAATAGCACAATCACCTGCCTGCCAGTAAATTAGGAAGAACTGATCTATCTAAGCTATACAGTGTATAAATATATGTACAACTCCTAGGGATGTATATATATTCTCTACACACTGTAAATTAAGCTAAACTGACTAGCCTGCCTGCCTACTCTATCTAGCTATCTAAGAATACAATCTCTCTGTCTCTCTGACTGCTCTCATTAACAAGCTGGAACACACTACACAAAGCCGCCCAGCAGGCGGCCTTATATAGTGTGGGGCGTGTGCTAAAGCCCTGAGCCATAATTGGCCAAAGCCACCCAGGCTTTGGCCAATTATGGCTCTTCGTTTTTTGTGCGCTGTGATTGGCCAAGCATGCGGAACATACAGCATGCTTGGCCAATCATCAGCGTGCAATGCCACAGTGAATTATGGTCCGTTTTGCGTCATTCGAATTTGGCGCGAACGACTGCTTTTGTTCGAATTTCGTCGAACGTACGAACAGACAATGTTCGAGTCGAACATACGTTCGTATCGAACACGAAGCTCATCCCTACTGTGGAGGCTCTCAAAATTTAGTGATATGTCTACAGAAAATACTGGGGTACTTTGACGGGGCTCGGTGGCTTATGCATGTATTTGCAAATGTGTACAAACTAAACCCCTGTTTTTAACACATTCTTTTAGACAGGATAATTCAATTGTTTACAGGCTGGTCGGTGAGCTGAGCTGGAAATTTCTTTGGTATTGTTTTGCATGGGATTAACCTTCAAAGGAATAAATGGGTCCACAAAGCATAGGAGGAGGACTTGGCTGCATTGCTTTTCTTGCATTGGCAGAGTGGAGTCAGGCAGGAATAAAACATGAAGATATCATGGGTGGGAATGAAGGCAAATATTTAACCATAGGGTTGGCTGAGGCTACCCAAAGCTTTTTCAGTTTTGGGTGAACATTTTTTTTTTTCCATAAAGATTTTATTGAAGGACAAATGAACAATACATTGTACAGAAATGAGAAGTACAGATACAAGAGTTTATATAAGGTTACACAGCCTATGTTAATAACAGAAATAGAGTCAAACAATTAAACAAATAGTAAAGATCCAAGGCTGACTCATTAGGCTGGGGTCAAAACCTAGGACCTGAAACCAATAGGCTGTAACAATATTGTCATCTTGCATGAAACCACCTTAAGGTCGTCTCCACTTGTCGTTTTCCATCTCTATTGTGAGGAAGAAAAGAGAGGGCTCAGGGAAAAAGAGAGAAAAGAAAAAGAGAGAAAGGAGGAGCAGAAAGGGAGTGAATACGAGGAAGACAGAGGAAGAAGAAGAAAAAAAAGGGGGGGAGAAGGGGGGAGGTATGGAAGGGGGAAGGTGCGATTGAGGGACTTCAGTGTCGGCGGTCTCTCCCCAAAGGGCCAGCCCCAGTCGGGCATTAACCACTTTCCCACCGCGCCATAAGCATTTTACTGCTACGGCGCGGCGGGGTTATCTTGGGACGACGTCCCTGGGACGTCGTCCTTCACTTTCGCGATTGCGCGTCCCCTGGGACGCGCTCGCGAAAGTGTCCGGCGCATCACGGATCACGGTAAATTGCCGCTGATCGCGGCCGTTTACCACGTGATCGCGCCGTCGAATGACGGCGCGATCACTTGTAAACAAACCGGCGTCATTTGATGATGCCGGTTCCTCCCTCTCCTCCCTCTCCTCCCTCTCCTCCCTTTCCTCTCTGTACCGTTCGGTACAGTGTGCGAGGAGAGGGGGGGGGAGCGGGGTGTCAGCAGCTGAGCTGTGGCTGGATCTGTGACAAATGCAGTCACAGATCCAGCCATCCCTCAATCCATCCCAGCTCTGCAATCCCCCAGTACCCTGCAATCCCCAGTACCCAGCAATCCCCAGTACCCAGCAATCCCCCAGTACCCAACAATCCCCCAGTACCCAACAATACCCCAGTACCCAACAATACCCCAATACCCAACAATACCCCAATACTCAACAATACCCCAGTACTCAACAATACCCCAGTACTCAACAATACCCCAATACTCGGCAATACCCCAGTACTCGGCAATACCCCAGTACTCGGCAATACCCCAGTACTCGGCAATACCCCAATACTCGGCAATACCCCAGTACTCGGCAATACCCCAATACTCGGCAATACCCCAGTACTCGGCAATACCCCAATACTCGGCAATACCCCAGTACTCGGCAATACCCCAGTACTCGGCAATACCCCAATACTCGGCAATACCCCAGTACTCGGCAATACCCCAATACTCGGCAATACCCCAGTACTCGGCAATACCCCAGTACTCGGCAATACCCCAGTACTCGGCAATACCCCAATACTCGACAATACCCCAATACTCGGCAATACCCCAATACCCTGCATGATACTTTGCAATACCCCAATACTCTGCAATACCCTGCGCGATACTCTGCAATACCGCCTATGGGGATTTTTAAGTAGCGAAGTTTGGCGCCATTCCACGAGTGTGCGCAATTTTGAAGTGTGACATGTTGGGTATCTATTTACTCGGCGTAACTTCATCTTTCACATTATGAAAAAAAATTGGGCTAACTTTACTGTTTTGTTTTAAGCACAAAACAGTTTTTTAAAAAACACACGTTCAATAAATTTCTGGGAAAATACCGTACGAGATAAAAAGTTGTAACGGCCGCCATTGTATTCTCTAGGGTCTTTGCTAAAAAAGCATATATAATGTTTTGGGGTTCTATGTAATTTTCTAGCAAATAAATTATGATTTTTCCATGTAGGAGAGAAATGTCAGAATTGGTCTGGGTGTTCCAGAACGCCTGATGGCATTCCCTGTATGTTGGGCCTCTATATGTGGCCACGCTGTGTAAAAGTCCCACACATGGGGTATCGCAATACTCGGGAGGAATAGCAGAATGTGTTTTGGGGTGTAATTTGTGGTATGCATATACTGTGTGTGAGAAATAACCCGCTAATATGACAGAAACAAGTTTTTTTGTTTTTTTTTACAGAATTTTCATCCATTTTTCATTTATAGCGCAAAAAATAAAAAACCCAGAGGTGATCAAATACCACCAAAAGATAGCTCTATTTGTGTGAAAAAAAGGACAAAAATTTCAAATGGGTACAATGTTGTATGACTGAGTAATTGTCATTCAAATTGTGAGAGCACCGAAAGCTGAAAATTGGTCTGGTTAGGAAGGGGGTTTAAGTGCCCAGTGGTCAAGTGGTTAAAATGTCGGTCCAATAAAGTTCCTGTTTTGCCTAAGTTTGGCTTGGATGCACTTTAAGCATTATGGGTTCGGAAAAGCTGAGTCGTTTTAAAGTGGGTCCAACAGGCCCAAGTAGTGGAAAGTTTTGTGATGCGCTCTTGTGAAATATGGACAAGCTCCTCCATTTCTTCAATTCTAGAAATCCTGTTAAACCATTCCCCAATCGTCGGAGCGCGCGTGGAGCGCCAATGTACCGGGATGCAGAGCCTCGCCGCGTTCACCATGTACATGGCCAAGGACTTAAGGAACTCGGATCTGGTCAAATGTGTATGATGCAGGAGATATTGTGCCGGAGAGTAGTCCAGCACATAAGTAGTCACGTGTGCGATAAGGTCATGCACTTCTTTCCAAAAAGGCTGGATGGTTGGGTGAACATTTTATAATTATCAAGAATTTTTTGGAAAGATTTCCAAGACAACACATGGTTGTGGCAGTGATGTCATCTACCCAGATAACCTGCGACAGGGAGCTTACTCGTAGAAGACTCTTGCAGCAAGGAAGAGACTAGGTAGCATGGATGGGAAGAACACCTTATGAGGGGGGGGGGGGGGGGTATTAGGTGGCACTGTCACTTTGCCCTGAATGGATGTGTAGAACTCATCTAAATTCAGAAACTGAGAAGAAAAATGCAATCCCCTGCATTACAACGCATAGTAATCGTTTTTTTGTTTCCACAACAGCTTCTCTTTACATTTGAATAACTAAATGTGACATAATGTGAAATAAAATTAAATTATCCACCACTGGTATTGGTTGTAATTTTCCTTCCTTTTAACGTGTAATGAAACAAATAATGTCCAATTAGTGAAATTGATCTAGACTTGTTAAATACATTGTCATGAAGAATGTATAGCTACATTTATAAATACAATACCAGCAACAGAAACATAATAATAACATGTGTCAAGTGGTGTTTGTCTTGGATCATACAAGTTAGAGTCAATGAGGAACAAATAACCTCTGGGATAAAGGAGCATTTTATATCTTTGGGATGCAAATATACACCTGTAGTATGATTGTTATTAAACAATGCAGGTAAAATTGAATTACTGGCAGCACATAATATTTCAAAATATTTTATCTGTTCACAATGCCTGTCAAACTGAACCCTTTAGGTTCAACACATTTTTGAAACTAGCAATACTTAATTTTAGGCAACATCCAATCCAATTCAGACATGATGAACTGAGAAGCAATGAGAGAAACTCAGTTGCCAATAACAGTGTGTCCATTGGTTTGTATGACGATGGATGGCATTTTCTGAGTCAAAGCAAAATGCTAGGCCTCACATCAGCATGCACCAGGATCAGGAGTCAGATGGGCTTGGGTACTTATGGGCCCATTTTCATGCCTGTACTGTTAGACCCACTAATAGTATTTGTGGATTGATTCAAGCTCTCAACCCCAATCCTAATTTCTTTTTTAAAGCATAAAAGGTTTTGGAGTATAGCAATATGGTAAATTTACAGACATCACAGTATTTCTACTGACAATTATCTTGTCTGTGTTAGAAGGACAACAGCATGTAATGTAAAGTACTGTGAACTATATACTGTATGCATTATACTTATCTATGCAGCAGGTGGCGCTGCAGTATTACAGTGTTATAATGTGTATTCAATAATATGACAGGATGTACCATCTATGTACCATCTATCTAAATTCAGTGCACTTGTTTGTGGTTAGTTCATGTTTCATGTTCCTCATTCTGTAACATATGCATTGCTAATCCTCCATAAAAGCAAAGCTATTGCTGCAAACAAGAAGCTTCCAGTGCATGATTTCTATACCCTTCACAACAGTCTGTTCTACAACAAAAATTCACTTTTTTTTCGGCATCATCCAGGGTCAGCATGGCTTATTTGGACAAATATAGTGACTTATTTATTTATAACAGAGAATGTGTATGATAAAATGCTTAACAGAGAAGAGAGCACTTTGCACGTGGTTGGTAGAAGGGTCTATGACATGATTTTGAAAGGTGCTCCTTCATCTAGAATGGGGGCACTTTAATACAGGAGATGTGTTACTGGTGAAAGTAGTGGGAAAAATCCTAAAAAAAGAAAACAAATGCAGATGTCATATCTAATGATTGGTAAGCTACAATATATTAAACTTTTAGTTTTGGGTTTAATACCACTTTAAGGCTTTAATAACACATTAAAGTGGAGTTCCACCCAAATGTGGAACTTCCGCTCATCTTATTCCTCCCCCGGGTGCCAGAATTGGCACCTTTTGGAAGGAGGGGGGACAGGATACCAGTCTTTGACAGGTATCCTTTCCCACTTCCAGGGAGTCCCTGCTGCAGAGCTGTGACATCACCACAGGGCTCCCTCCTCCTCGCCCAGCCACCGTGTCAATAGGAGAGAGGAGCGGGGCCTCACGCATGTGCAGTAGGGTTCCCGGTGTGAACCCGAAAAGGCTACACTACCGGTTTCCCATACCCGCAATGGTGGCAGAGCACCCGATAGCTGATGGAAACATCAGCTGCGGGTGCCGACATCGCTGGACTTCAGGACAGGAAAGTGTCCATTTATTAAAAGCCAGAAGCTGCAGTATATGTAACTGCTGGCTTTTAATTATTATGTTTTTGGCGGACTTCTCTTTTAACCACTTAAGGACCGCCTCCTGCACATATACGTCGGAAAAATGGCACGGCTGGGCACATCCACGTATATTTACGTCGGTACTAGTACCCAGCCGTGGGTCACGGGCGCGCGCCCGCGGTGCGCTCCCGTGACCCGGTCCGAAGCTCCGTGACCGGGACCGCGGGACTTGCCGGACCCGATCACCGCTGGAGAGCTGAAGAACGGGGAGAGCCGTGTGTAAACACGGCTGCCCCATGCTTCACTGTGGCGGCTGCATCGATCGCGTCATCCCTTTCATAGGGAGACTCCATCGATGACGTCACACCTACAGCCACACCCCCCTACAGTTGTAAACACACACAGAGAACACATAACCCCTACAGCGCCCCCTTGTGGTTAACTCCCAAACTGCAACTGTCATTTTCACAATAAACAATGCAATTTAAATGCATTTTTTGCTGTGAAAATGACAATTGTCCCAAAAATGTGTCAAAATTGTTCGAAGTGTCCGCCATAATGTCACAGTCACGAAAAAAATTGCTGATCGCCGCCATTAGTAGTAAAAAACATAATAATAATAAAAATGCAATAAAACTATCCCTTATTTTGTAAACGCTATACATTTTGCGAAAACTAACCGATAAACGCTTATTGCGATTTTTTTTACCAAAAATAGGTAGAAGAATACGTATCGGCCTAAACTGAGGGAAAAAAAAATTGTATTTTGGGGGGATATTTATTATAGCAAAAAGTAAAAAATATTTCATTTTTTTCAAAATTGTCGCTCTATTTTTGTTTATAGCGCAAACAATAAAAACCGCAGAGGTGATCAAATACCACCAAAAGAAAGCTCTATTTGTGAGGAAAAAAGGACGCCAATTTTGTTTGGGAACCACGTCGCACGATCGCGCAATTGTCAGTTAAAACGACGCAGTGCCGAAGCGCAAAAAGGGGCAAGGTCCTTTAGCAGCATTTTGGTCCGGGTCTTAAGTGGTTAGTGAGGTTGCCAGCCCTGCTCCCCAACCGCACATGCTGATATAAAGAAACACTACAGATAGCTGCACTCCTTGCTCCACTTTTATTGATTCATATCACCACAATACAGCACACAAACAGTAGGGGAAGGAAGGAATGGATTGACGCATTTCACGCTTTCCTTAGTGCTTAATCTATAACATCTCTTACAATAATAATATATATTAATCATACTTTATGACTAAGTACTAGGGTGAGTATGAAAAGCGTAAATCCATTCCTTCCATTCACCACTGTTTGTGTGCTGTTTTGTGACGATAGGAAGCAATAAAGCAAAAAAAGCAGTGCAGCTATCGGGAGTATTTCTTTGTGTGGGCATTTAATAATGGGGCTTTGCTGAGGGGGTCAGGGTTTACTTAAAGGACAACTTCACTAGAATTGTTTAGCCTGTAGACTGAGGCTATTGAAAGCTAATTCAGTTTTCAATGGGGGGGGGGGGGGTCATCATCTTATAACTATCAGAATATTGTGGAAAGATTTTCATGCTTACTAGTGGCTACACATGGGGATGACATTAATGTTATCCACCCAGATAAACTCAGACAGCAAAGCTTACTCAGAGTGGGCTTTTGCACCAGGTATGTAGCATGAAGGTAGCATGGGTGGAAAGAATACCTTATGGGGGGCACCTTATGGGATCTCGGGTGGCACTGTCACTTTTTTTCTGAATTGATGGGTTACAGTATTTCTTTAAAAAATAAGAAATTAGTTAAATACAGAAGCTGAAAAAAGAATGCAATACCCTGCAATACACCCCATAGTAAAGTTTTTGTCTCTACCACAGTTTTTCTTTACATTTGAATAACTAAATGTGACATTAATGTGAAATAAAATTAAATTGTGCATTACTGGTATTGGTTGCAAAATTGATTCCTTTTACCATGTAATATAACAAATAATGTGCAATTAGTGAAATTGATGCAGACTTGTTAAATGCATTGTCATGAAGAATGTATAGCTGTATCTATACATACAAGAAACTAAAATGTAATAATACCAAGTGTAGTTGCTGTCTTCTGTGCTGTGCTATGCTGTGCTTCCTCCTAAGGAGCCCTAAATCCCTACTGGGCAGGACTAAACTTAAGACATTAGATGGAGGTTAGGCATACAAGCCTAAACTATGTCAAACTAAATTAACACACTCTTTTCTTTAAAGCATGCAAGATTTTGACACAAAAATACACTTTTGGTGGTGACCTAATCCTTAGGTAAAATACTGACTGGCTTAAAAATGTCTCCTTTCTATGAGATTCATCAGCCACCTCCTTACATCTCAAGGTGGCTACAAACACTAACATCAACCAGATCAGCAACTTATGTTCCCCATAAGTTTAGTGTGAATGTGCCTGATGGATAAAGGGTCCTTTAGAGCAGGGGTCTCCAAACTACAGCCCTCTATTTGTTCAGGAACTACAATTCCCACCATGCCTTGTCATGTCTGTGAATGTGAGAGTTGTACAATGCCTCATGGGACATGTAGTTCCGCAAAAGATGGCGGGCCGTAGTTGGGAGATCCCTGCTTTAGAGGCATACATTTAGTCTTAGCTCTGATTTCAGTAACCCCATTTTGTACATGACTGGAAACTTTAATACTTGTTAAAAAGTTGTTGTGGGGAATGATACATTGTAATCCAATAACTATATTTTAGGACACTAAATTAAGCCTCTATTCATACTTTTGCCAATCTGAATTGCTCAACTTTTTCATCACATTAGAAGCCACATTCTTCTTATCAGAGACCACCCTTATATATAAGAGACCTTCATTAGATATGAGAGTCCTAATCAGAGCTTACAGCTTCAGCAGAATATCATAAGGTGGGGGGTGAAGCAGGTCTGCTGGGTGTGGCCCTGCATACAGTCTGCGTGGTGCTTTGCCATGGCACGGGTAGGACACTATGTTGTGTTGGTGGCTGGCCCACCGACACCTTTGGAGAACCAAGTGCTCATTCAGGAAAAACTGGGTCCCATGTTTGAAGCACCCCAGGAGAACCCAAATGGCTGTCACGGTCGCTACCGTGCCAAACAGACAGCGAGGCGTGGTCATGCCTCAAGTGGCTCTGGGTGGAATTGAACCCAGGACCTCTGCGTTGCTACTCTGGGTCTTTTCCCTCTGAGCCACTTCTCAGTTTAGATTCTGCTTGCTGTCCGTCGGAGCCTGGTGCTGAACTATGTGCTGATTGCCTGATCTCCCTACTATCTGCACTTGTCTATCCTGTTCCAGCCGAGGCATGTTTCCTAATCAACCAGGATATAAAGCCCTGCCTCACTATGAGGGAGGGGTCAGTTCATTTTGCTCTGATCATCCTGTCTGTGCCAACGGTTCCTGTGGTTATCTCTAGCTACAAGACTGACCCCGGCTTCTGACCTTTTGGCCTGTACCTTCGGACTTCCTCTGCCGTCTCCAGCCCTTGACCCACGGCTTGTGCCCGGACTTGTCTTTGGTTCCTGTTTGAACCCTGAACTTTCTGTCGGTATTTACCTGACCCTCTGCTGTCAGCAGTGTACCACATCTACTCAGCTACAAGACTATCCTTGGCTAATCCCTATCCGGCCCCCGTGCACGGACTCACAGTCCAGGTAGTGTCTTACCTTATTACTGTGGGCTGTGTGTACCTGCAAGGGTGAGCTTACAATCTTGTCAGGATCACAGCACTCAATCTGTGCACAGGCAGGTCAGAATCGCGTCACGGCGCATGCCCGCGCATTTGGGGCGCGTGCGTGGTGCGGTGGCGCGGCGCGTGCACGAGCTCGCGGACGTGCACGCCCCCTCCCGGGACCAATCGGAGACCTGACAGGCCTACTTAAACCAGCTCCTGTCTTTGCACAGGTTGCTGGTTTATCGTCAGCTCTGTGTAAAGTTTTGTCAGTTTGATTCGTACCCTTTGACCCGGATTTGCTTCCCGACTCAGCTCTCGCCTGGAAACCCGACCTCGGCTTGTTTTGGACTTTTGCTGCCTTCTTTAACCCTCTGACCTCAGACCGTGACCTGGATTTGCCTCTGTCTCCTGACCCTGAACCTTGGCCTGCACCCTTGGACTTGTCTCTGCTTAAATCCTGAACCCGGATTTACTCTGTACCCCGGATCTGCTACTGTCAGTCTGCTGCCTTCTGAACCGTATACTAGGACTGAACCACTCTCATCTGCTCTGGTGACCATCCAGCTCTTGAATCTCATCTCCGCTGCTACTCTTCAGCTTCTCACAACCCATCTGCTACTCCGCTGGTACCGGTACCTCCTTGTGCCTCTGCCTCCTGTCTCTAACTCCAGGGGGCAGGTGCGCTTGGTCGTAAAGGTGAGCCGTCCTCAGCATCTCGGCCTTGGTAAGTACTCGTGTTTCTGACAGTATAAACCAGCCAGATGTCTGAGGCCGACAGGGCGCGCTCACCATTTGAGACACTCTGCCTGCAGGTGTCCGCACTCACTGAAGGTGTCCGCACTTCAAGATGGCTACCTCCAAATAGATGGTCATCTCCAACACCTGGCCAGGGCTCCTGGATCCTCACCTCCACCTGCACCACCACCTTCTGGAGCTGCAGCACCTCAAGCCGCCTCTAGCTCAGCCATAATGGTGACTCACCCAGAACCACGTGTACCTGTTCCAGAACGTTTTTCAGGTGAGCGCCGGAAATATCGGGCTTTTAAGAATGCTTGCTCCCTATACTTATCCCTTCAGCCCAGAACTTTTTGTTCAGAGACTGTGAAAGTGGGTTTTGTCATATCTCTCCTCTCGGAAGAACCACAAGCCTGGGCCCACACTTTGATGGAGCAACAGAGTCCAATCCTGAATACGATAGACACCTTCTTCGAACACATGGCGAAGTTATATGATGACCCTCAGCGCACGGCTACTGCCAAAACTATTCTCCATAACCTCTCCCAAGGTAGAAGGCCCATTGAGGACTATACAGCCGATTTTCGAAAATGGTCAGCCGACACAGGCTGGAATGAGGCCGCCCTTAAATACCAGTTTCGCCAAGGCTTGTCCGAATCTCTTAAGGACGAGCTGGCCCGGACTGAGATTCCAGCCACTCTGGAAGATTTGATCCAAACCGCCACACAGCTGGATCGACGCCTGAGAGAATGACGTGCTGAGCGGGATCAAACCCCACGCCCTACCTGGGCACCTCCAAGACCCATACCGATCTCACAGCCACCTGTGACTCCTCAAAATGCAAATCTCCCAGATCCTGAACCTATGCAAATTGGATTGGTCCGTACCCCGCTTACCTCCGAGGAGAAACTCCGGAGACATCAAAATAACCTGTGTCTGTATTGCGGAAAAGCCGGTCACTTCCTCCGCTCTTGTCCAACAAGGCCTAGTAAGTCCAAACTGCAACCTACTATCAGTTACAATATTGCAAACCTTTCACATACTCATGTTGTCCTTTTCATTTCCTTGCAGTTACCGGAAGGGGAAACCCGCCTGCCGGCCATAGTTGATTCCGGGGCAGTTGTTTTCTAGACTCCACATTGGCTCAAATATTTCATGTTCCCCTTCGCAACAAAGACCATCACTTTCAAGTTCATTTAGCTGACAGTTCCTTACCCCGGTCTGGACTTATCACACAAGAAACTGAACCTATCTGTGCCACCACCGACTCCGGCCACCAGGAATTTCTACGTTTGGATCTACTGTTTCCCATCATCCTGGGTCTTTCCTGGTTACAAGCACACCAACCGTCCATAAACTGGCTAAAAAAAGAGGTCAACTTTACATCTTCTTATTGTTCCCAGAATTGCCTTCCACCTCCAACTATTTTCTGTTCTGCCGTGACAACTTCACCCGAAACCCTCCGGAACGTTCCCTCTGTTTATCTGGAATTCACAGATGTGTTAGACAAACAACAAGCCGACTGCCTTCCTCCCCACAGACCGTATGACTGCCCCATCGACCTTCTACCAGGCTCCGAGATTCCCTTTGGCCGCATCTTCCCGCTGTCCGAGACAGAATTGAAAGCCCTCAAGGCCTACATCGACGAAAATCTGCAAAATAAATTTATTCGTCCCTCGTCTTCCCCGGCTGGAGCAGGAATCTTCTTCGTTGAGAAAAAAGATGGTACTTTAAGGCCCTGCATTGACTATCGAGAGCTCAATAAAATCACGATTAAGAACAGGTATCCGCTTCCCCTCATATCAGAGCTATTCCAGCGATTCCGATCAGCCCAAGTTTTTTCCAAATTTAACTTAAGGGGTGCTTATAATCTCATCAGAATTAGAGCAGGGGATGAATGGAAAACCACCTTCAGATCAAGATTCGGGCATTTTGAATATCTTGTCATGCCTTTTGGACTATGCAATGCCCCAGCCACTTTTCAGCATTTAGTGAACGACATCTTCCGTGAACATCTGGATGATTTATTGGTCGTGTATCTGGATGACATTCTCATCTTCTCCCCTTCCCTAGAGCTACATAGGTACAATGTAAGATGGGTGCTTACTATACTCAGAGAACATAAACTAAACTTAAAAGCTGAAAAATGCGAGTTCGAGAAATCTTCTGTGCAATTTTTGGGATTCATTGTATCTACTAGTGGGGTCGCCATGGACCCTCAAAAAGTTAAAGCCATTCAAGAATGGCCAGCCCCGGTGGACATGAAGGGGGTACAACGGTTCATTGGCTTCGACAACTTTTATCGACGGTTCATCGTTGGGTTCTCTTCCATTGTGAGCCCTATCACTCAGCTCACCCGCCAGGGTCATCATTTCTGCTGGTCATCAGAGGCTCAAGAAGCATTCAGGAAACTTAAATCAGTTTTTTCTTCTGCTCCTGTTCTGCGGCACCCTGACCCAATGCTGCCTTTTACTTTGGAAGTAGACGCTTCTGAGACCGCTACAGGAGCGGTGCTGTCCCAAAGACAAGGGGCTAAGTCCTTACTACATCCTGTGGCCTATGCCTCTCGGAAACTGACTACCCCCGAAAGGTATTATGACGTTGGAGACAGGGAATTACTTGCTATCAAATTTGCTCTGGAGGAATGGAGGTATCTGCTGGAGGGATCGGCTCATCCTATAATGATCTTTACCGACCATAAAAACCTTGAATATCTACGGTCAGCGAAACGTTTAAGACCCAGACAAGCCCGTTGGGCCCTTTTCTTTTCACGGTTTAATTTTCATATCACCTACAGGCCTGAATGTTCCCTGAAACTCCATCCACAACTGAACCAAGTACTATTTTGTCATCTCGGAATTTTCTATTAGTCTCTCAAATCGACCTGCTGAATTCCATTAAGGCTGCATCCAGACAATGTTCAGATTCAGAGGTGTCATCATTGGTAAAACACAACGATATCTTTTTGTCCCGAGGTAAAGTTTTTGTTCCAGCGGAATCCAGACAACTGGTCTTGAGTACCTTTCACGACCATAAGCTAGCAGGTCATTTTGGAGCACGAAAGACCACGGAAATGGTTTTACGATACTTCTGGTGGCCCAGCTGCAGACAGGATTGTAAGGCCTACGTTGCATCCTGTACCACTTGCCAACGTAATAAGGGACCTAAAACCATGACCTGGGGATTACTCAAGCCTTTACCAGTCCCGGAACGGCCATGGTCTGAAATTTCTATGGACTTTATTTGTCAACTTACCACCTTCCGAAGGCTTCACCACGATCCTGGTCGTAGTAGATCGCCTCTCTAAAATGGCACATTTTGTGCCCATGATCGGTACTCCTTCTGCCATAGAAACAGCCAAAGTCTTCTTTAGAGAGATCGTCAGGCTCCATGGGGTACCCAGGAGCATCGTTTCAGATAGGGGTTCTCAATTCACCTCTAAATTTTGGAGAGAACTCTGTAAATCCCTGGAAGTTAAGACCTGCCTTTCCTCTGCCTACCACCCCCAGAGTAATGGCCAAACGGAATGGACTAACCAAACGCTGGAGCAGTACCTCCGATGTTTCTGTTCTGCCTCTCAAGATGACTGGTCCTCCCTGTTACCTTCTGCTGAATTTGCGTATAATAATTCTGTCCATGCTTCCACGAATCAGACGCCCTTTTGGGCCAACTTCGGCTTTCACCCACCCTTTCTTCCTGATGCCCTCCCAGAAACACCTGTTCCAGCGGCTCAAGAACACTTAACGGCCATCCAATCAAACTTTCTGCAGTTACAAAGAGTGATGCAACGGGCCCAGGAGGACTATAAAAGGTTCTACGACAAGGGGAGGAAGGATTGCCCTACTTCTGAAGTTGGAGAGGAGGTTTGGCTGTCTGCTACTAATTTGAAATTACCGGTTCCTTCTCGTAAGTTGGGCCCAAGATTCATTGGCCCTTTCAGGGTCAAGCGCAAGATCAACGAGGTGGCCTTCGAACTCTCTTTGCCGGATTCCTACAGGATCCATCCAGTTTTTCATGCTTCTCTCCTGAAGCCTGTTACCCCTGATCCTTTCCAAGGGAGAGAGGGGCCTCCGCCTCCACCAGTAGAGGTCGAGGGAGAAGAAGAATTGAGTCCATCATCAGCTGTAGAAAAAGAGGTAGACAACTTCAGTATCTAATTAAATGGAAGGGCTATCCCCCGGAGGATAACTCTTGGGAACCCGCAAGAAACCTGCATGCTCCACGTCTAATCCGCACTTTTCATCAGGAACACCCGGAATTGATGGCCAGCTTGGGCGTCCGGAGTCCGCCCCTTGGGGGGGGGGGCACTGTCAGGATCACAGCACTCAATCTGTGCACAGGCACGTCAGAATCGCGTCACGGCGCGTGCCCGCGCATCTGGGGCGCGCGCGTGCGTGGTGCGGCAGCGCGGTGCACGCCCCCTCCCGGGACCAATCGGAGACCTGACAGGCCTACTTAAACCAGCTCCTGTCTTTGCACAGGTTGCTGGTTTATCGTCAGCTCTGTGTAAAGTTTTGTCAGTTTGATTCGTACCCTTTGACCCGGATTTGCTTCCCGACTCAGCTCTCGCCTGGAAACCCGACCTCGGCTTGTTTTGGACTTTTGCTGCCTTCTTTAACCCTCTGACCTCGGACCGTGACCTGGATTTGCCTCTGTCTCCTGACCCTGAACCTTGGCCTGCACCCTTGGACTTGTCTCTGCTTAAATCCTGAACCCAGACTTACTCTGTACCCCGGATCTGCTACCGTCAGTCTGCTGCCTTCTGAACCGTACTGTATACTAGGACTGAACCACTCTCATCTGCTCTGGTGACCATCCAGCTCTTGAATCTCATCTCCGCTGCTACTCTTCAGCTTCTCACAACCCATCTGCTACTCCGCTGGTACCGGTACCTCCTTGTGCCTCTGCCTCCTGTCTCTCGTGTTTCTGACAAATCTGCAGAATGGACTCCACTCAAGGTAAGCCCTCACAATGGCAGACCGGTTGAGAAAAGCTGCTTTAATCAATAGAGGAAATAAAATCAAGCTACCTAAGAGAATCAAGGACTACAACTTATCAGTTATCATGTACTGTGGTGAGAAGGGAGACATTACTTTATGTTCTCTCTTGCAAAGACATAGATAAAGGCATAATTGGGTTGTCTATCACAACAGCCTTTAGCCTTGGAGAAGGTATTTAACCCCAAAATGAGTTGCCTTCTTTATGCTTTCACCTTTTTTTTAAATAAAGAAAAAAATATTAACAATTGTAAGCTTTTGATATCTGTGTTGCTATGGATATTTTGGGTGTTTTTTTTTTTGCATAGCTATTTAATTGTTAGATTTTAAGACCATGTGCTGTTTTTAGAAGAAAAGCCTCCCCTATTGATTTGCAAGTGAACCAGTCAGACTAGTTTATTAGCTTAGCAGAGCTCTTTACAGGATATGATGTACAGGAAGTTAGGGGGGGGGGAGGACTTTGAACAGGCATGTGGTCAAAGGACAGAGTTGTTCTTGAAGACAAAGAAGCAAGAGTGTTTCCAAGGACTTTGGAGAAAGCAGCTGGACTTTAAGCAGAGAACCACGAAGAAGATTCCATCTCCATCTCCAAGTCGAGTAGCTGTTTAGTATATTTATTGCATACTAAACAATATGTACATGCTTATTTGCTAGGAAGATAGCTTGGCAGCTAGTCAGCTTCTGAATGTTGTAGGCATATTATGTTATACTTTGCACGCTATGAATTGTATATCAGTTTTTCCTTTTCAGTAAAGCACATTAATGCATTACAGAGTTCTAAGTTTCCTTGATTATTCTGCAAAAAAAACCTTTAATAGACACCAAGCAAAACAATTGGGGGCTTGTGGTCGGATTTGCGCTAATGCTCAACTGAAACAAATCTGTGGTGTTTTCTGTTGCTTGTGCTAAGGGAAGACACAGCTTTTTTGTTTATTAAGAGTATTAAATAGGGGTGCAACGGATCAAAAAAATCACGGATCGGATCGATCCTCGGATCAGATGTCACAATCGGATTGTTTTCGGATCGGCAAAAATTTAAAAATAAATAAAAATCTTGTTACACCAACCTAATCACTATCCACCCCCCTCCACCCTGGTGTACAGACATGCTCCCCAGGTGATGGTGTAGCTCCTACCTGCAGGTGCAGAGCTCACCGATGCTGTCAGCACATGTCTGCAGGCAGTTCCGGGTCTGTAGTTCTGCACGCTGAGGCGGGAAGACGTGTCACGCTGTGCTCTGACAAGCACACGGGGGTGGAGCAAGATGGCCGCCGCTCCGGAGCTAGGCCTAAGTCGGGGACTTTCCTACGGCCGAGGCTCCGGAGCACTCCGCGGATCGTGTGGTGTGCCAATCCGAACGGGGTGACCCGTTCGGATCACGGATCGGTGACGATCCGTTGCACCCCTAGTATTAAAGGAGAAGTCGAGCCTGAGCTTGTTTGGCTGGGCTTCTCCAATGGGTCACAGGAGTGCAATTAGTTTTGCACTACTGTGTCCCGTTTTCAGAAGAGAGCTGTCTGAAGTCCACTCTCTGCTGATGTCACTGGAATCAGTCCAGGCACTGCATCATCACCTCAATAAAGTCTGGATCCGCCAGATGCCTGGACTGATGCCTGTCTCAGCTGAGAGCCTGAGATGGCCACTCCCAGACCCTCCACAGCTCAGCGCTCCAGTGAACATTGGGGAGTAGAGAGTGGAGATGCTGATTGATGGTCAGCAGCTCTCCACTCGGGGATCTGTGAGAACCGAGCTATCGCGATGTTCGATGGCTCGGTTCTCAGTGCAGATGCTGCATCCACCCAGGTAAGTATGATGGGTAAATAAAAAAAAATGACTTCTCTTTTTATATACTACAGAGGTCTAAGCCTCCTTCGCTTTATTGCAACTTGACCTTCCTATATAGAAGCAAAACAATGGGTGGGACTTTATATGAGGCATGCATCGCAGGAGAATACACAATACAAATGAATGTGGCAGTACTATGTACTATGTACCAATTTTTTCTCCATGGGGGTGCCTCCCCAGAGACCATTGTCTCTCACTGGATTTCCATCGTTGTACATCGGGGCTAGTCCACCTCAGCTCCCAGGGGCTGATGTTTTTCTGGTTGGCCTCAAGCCCTCCACTCCTATGCCCTATGCGCCTACGTATATCTGTAAGTAGTTCTGGGGAATCAATGTTTTTTCCCCCCCTCTTCCTATAGAAAGCCCTATCATACATGTTTTCCTTTAATTCTAAAATAATATATGTTTTAATATTTATAGACATTTTCCCTAATACCTGCTCCTAAAGAGTGGCAGTCTCCACAAAATGCATCGAGCCAATAGATGCCCCCCTTGCTTATATATTGCAATAGTACCATCAACTACCTCATATACCAATTGGATCTTACCAACCAATTAGAGTTACAGTTATTTATCATGGAGATACACTTCAATGAATTTGGTCTATTGTAATGTCTACAGTAGGAAATAATTATGCTAACATATCATGTTATTATGAGCTAATAAATGCCCCCTTGCCTATATATTGGAATACTACCAGGGGCGGATCCAGAGTCTAGTCTCGGAAGGGGCACTGCCAGAAAATACGTTTTTTTATGGGCAATTTTTCTGGGAAATGGCTGGTGATGGAGCTTCAATCATCCCGCCAGGGGTGTTATGGTGTCAGAATGCATTATTTCTATCATTACACTGTAATATAAAGTTAAATGGTTCAACTTACCATAACGCAGAATCAGTGGGAGCCCCGAGTGTGTCACTTGCCACTGTCGCCTGCCGTTCGTTGCAGACTGTCACTTGCCACAAGTTGCAGACTGTCACTTGCCACATCACCTGCCGCAGGTTGTGGATTGTCACTTGCCATGTCCCCTGACACATGTTTGTCACATGTCACAAGTTGCTGATTGTCTCTTGCCATGTCACCTGTCACACGTTGCGGATTGTCACCTGCCACGTCACATGTCACACATTGCGGATTTTCACCCGCCACACATTGGGCATTGTCACATGCCACATCACCTTCCACACATTGGGGATTGTCACTTGCCATCTCCACTTGTCCCTTGCTGTGTCCCAGAGTCAGGCAGCAGAGAGATGATGTAATCTCTCTGCTGCCCGTGGCTGCCTGCACAGTGAGGGCGGAACTGCAGGGATGCAGGGCAGGCAGTGAGAGATGATATCTCTCTGCTCTCCCACTCTCTGTCTAATTGGCCAACCGCTCACTCAGACACAGACACTCACTAAGCCGCCCAGCTACACGGCCCGAACGCTCTCTCATCTGCCAGTGGAGTTGCCGCTCTTTAAGCTGCCTGATGGTGGAGCTGCACGCTCCCTCACCAGCCCGTCGAGCCACCCAGCTGCCCGACCCGCTCGCAGAGCCATCTGCGCCGAGCGCCCTCTCACTTGCCCATTGTCTCTTTTGCCCCCCCTGAATCCGCCCCTGCAACTATGTCATATACTAATTGGATTTTTCCAACTAATTAGGGTTACAGTTATTTATTATGGAGACACGCCTCAATGAATTTGGTCTTTATAATGTTTCTAGTATGAGCTAATTATGTTATTATACTATGTTATTATTATTGTTATATTTTATATACAATTAAACTATTGACTGCCAATTGTTGTTATGCAATGCTTTCATGCAACTTTTTTAGTTCTACTATATTAGGTACCTGCCATATTCATTTGTATTGTGTAATCTCCTGGGATTCATGCCTCATATAAAGTCCCACAGGGATGAAGTTCACATATCAGGGATTGAGGTGTTTGGCTCTACATACCTTGCGCCTCATACAAAGTCCCAAACTTTTTGTTTTCATCTTGAAGCAAAACAATAACTTTGTTTAGAATGATCTTCACTCTTGACAATAACCATCACAATTTGAAAGGGTCAAGAGATCCTACCCACCAGGTCCAACATTTCCTGACACATCCACACCAATGCTTCAGTTGGTATAAAGTTAGGTGCATAGGTCACGTTTTGTACAATATTCTGTAAATATACCATTGCAAGACTTTTCCAGCCTCGGTTCTCTCTTTTATTTTTTTAACACCCTCATCACAGGTTTGTCCAATTAAACAATGAAATGCATTGTTTGGTATATTTTGGCAAATCGCCTCACTTAATATTTCATGTGCTGTCTAGAAGCTCCAGGCAATAAACCTTAACTTCAGAAAACAATTCTATTGTAGCCTGTAAGCATAAATTATTATCAAACATTTTGCCTTCCAGCAAGATGCACACAAGCTCAAAATGCTTTCTTCCACTTTCAAAGCTAAGCTTTCAAACCTGCACATCAGCAAATGGGTGGAAAAAAAGAACATTAAACACAGATGAATTCCATTTCAGAAGAACAACAAAAACATTATACAGAAATGGAAACCGGCTCTCCTTGTACTGTGGCTTTATAGCAGAACTCGGCTTTGCAAAGACTAAAGTCCCAAGACCCCAGTAGCAGGCACCTTGACTTTGCCATAGGCATTGGTTAACGTTAAAAGGAAAAGGGTCACACCACAGGTAAAGCAAAACACTTTCTGGGAAATTGCGTAATAAATATCTATAATAACGTGTTTTTGTTTTCAGCATTTTCTCAAGTAAGTTTAAAATGTTTTTCTTTACCAATGTCTCTCTCCTCCTGCCACTCAACTTCCCATTACTTTTATAAATTAGCTTAAGGTAAAAGTAATGGGAGTTTGATTAACTACTTCCTTACTGGGCATGTATACCCCCTTCCTGACCAGGTGAAATTTCAGCTTGTGGTACTGCATCGCTTTAACTGGCAATTGCGCGGTCGTGCGACGTGGCTCCCAAACAGAATTGACGTCCTTTTTTCCCCACAAATAGAGCTTTATTTTGGTGGTATTTGGTCACCTCTGCGGTTTTTATTTTTTGCGCTATAAACAAAAAAGAACGACAATTTTGAAAAAAAAATACAATATTTTTTACTTGTTGCTATAATAAATAGCCCAATTAAAAAATATATATATATTCAGTCTAGGCCGATACGTATTCTTCTACATATTTTTGGTAAAAAAATAAAAAATAAATCGCAATAAGCGACTGGTTTGCGCAAAAGTTATAGCGCCTACAAAATAAGGGACAGAATTTTTTATTTTTTTATTTTTTTTACTAATAATGGCGGCGATCTGCGATTTTTATTGCGACTGCGACATTATGGCGGACACATCGGACACTTTTGACACATTTTTGGCACCATTCACATTTATACTGCAATCAGTGCTATAATTATGCACTAATTAATGTATAAATGTGACTGGCAGGGAAGGGGTTAACACTAGGGGGTGAGGAAGGGGTTAAATGTGTACCCTATATAGTGTTCTAACTGTGGGGGGAGGGGGGGTGACTGGGGGGTGACCGATCTGTGTCCCTATGTACAAGAGACACAGATCAGGCTCCTCTCTCCCTGACAGGACGCTGTCATTGTGAGAGCCGGCAATGAGAAATGATCTCATATGTTTACGTATGAGATCATCTCTCATTCGCCGCACAGATCGCATCGTAAATGGCCACTCTGATTGGCCGTTCGCTGCGATCTGTGATTGGCTGTGTCCAAGGGACACGGGCAGCACAGAAGTTTCCCGCTGCGCGCTCTGGAGAAGTAGAACCACCCTGCGGCCGTATATAGTCGTAAGTAGGTGGAACAGAGCTGGATGTGGGCGTGATACATTTGAATGAAGAGTGACCCCATGCAAATGATGGGCTGAGCTTCAAACAAGTACTAAAAACGAACAGCGCATGCGTTGTATCTTGGATGCATCCCAGTGCGCATGCTCACAGTCACGTCGAAATAACTGCCTAAGATACGTCGAAACACTGCCTACGACGTGAACGTAACTTACGCCCAGCCCTATTCACGTACTACGTAAACGGCGTACACAACGTAAAATTCAACGGCGTCTATTCCCTGGTCCATACCTTTGCATGGGTTGCACCTCCTATATGAGGAATAACTTTATGCCGGACATAACCTTTACGCAAATCGCTTAAAACATGCTCCGGGCGCATCTACGTTCGTGAATCGGCGTATCTCCCTCATTTACATATCTGAATTGAAACTTCCATATGCATCCAGCGTAAATATGCGCCCACGATACGCCGGCGTAGGAAAGTTACGTTGGTCGGAAGAAGCCTATTTTTCGACGTAACGTAGTTTGTGGGTCCGGCTCATAGATACGACGGCGCACATTTGTACTTACGCTGCGTATGTGCTACGTGAATCCGGGCCAATATGTGTGATCATGACCACTGTAGGTTAGGCATGATGTGACCATAGAAAAAAATATTTTTACAGTACCTGGAAAAGTAGTACACACAGGTGAACTCTATTTGAAGAAGGGGAGGATCAGAGAAGATCGGACCCAACAGCCTTTTTACACATGTGGAGGATTAACCCCTTAGGTTCCAAAGTGAGAATAACAAGCACGCTTTACTCTTAGCTTTACTCATAGCTCTCAACTGTCCCTGATTTGAAACAATGTCCCTCTGTCCCTCTTTCCTCCTCATTTGTCCCTCCTTTTGGTCTGATCTATATAGTTGTTTATAAAGGGCACTTTTTATCTTTCAAAGAGTTTTTCCTAGTGCTAAACCTTTCATCCAATCTCTAAATTGTTGCATTTTTTTTAACTGTAAGGCCGCGTACACACGATCAAATCTATCTGCTGGAAACGGTCTGACAGACCGTTTCAGCAGACAGATTTGATCGCGTGTACGGGCAGACAGACAGATTTTGCCAGCAGACAGATTTTAAAGCATGCTTTAAAATCTGTCTGCTGGGAATCCGTCCGTCCGATATGTCTGCTGGTTAGTACGCTAACCAGCAGACATATCTGCCCGCACATGCGTCAAATGGATTCGACGCATGCGCGGAAGTGTTTTACTTCCTGGTGCGGTGACGTGGTGGCATCAACGTCATCGCCACGTCACCACGCTGTCTCCCGTCTGAGATTTTGGTTTGATTGTGTGTACAGCGATCAAACCAAAACAGCCCAGCAGACAAATCTGATCAAATCGGTCTGCCTCAGTCTTGCAATGCCTCATGGGATTTGTAGTTTCACAACAGCTGGTGGGCCGCCAGTTTGAGACCCCTGGTTTAAAGTAATACTAAAGGTTCGATTTTTTTTTTTTTAAATAACAAACATGTCATACTTACCTCCACTGTGCAGTTTAATTTTGCACAGAATGTCCCAGAACGCCATTTTATGGGGTCCCCTGGTGGCTCTTGTGGCACCTCCCCGCATTGTATAACCCCTTAGGAGAAGCGCTCTCCTGGGGGGGTACCTTGTGGGCGCGTTCCCAAGACCAGCATTTGGCATCTCTAGCCGCCAAATGCAGCTGTCATTGGATTTGATTGACAGCAGCGGGAGCCAATGGTTGCGCTGGTATCAATCTATCCAATCAAGAGCCGAGAACCATGAGCAGAGAGACAGCGCATCCTCGCCGTGGGACATTCCGGTGCTCAGGTAAGTAAAACAGGGGGGCCGGTTACTGCCAGAATTGTTTTCACCTTATTGCATAGGATGCATTAAGGTGAAAAAAAAGGAGGGTTTACAATCCCTTTAATACTTTTTTTTTTGTAAAATTCTCCTTTAACCACTTAAGACCCGGACCAATACGCTGGCAAATGACCCAAGGGGTTTTTGCGATTCGGCACTGCGTTGCTTTAACAGACAATTGCGCGGTCGTGCGACGTGGCTCCCAAACAAAATTTGCGTCCTTTTTTTCCCACAAATAGAGCTTTCTTTTGGTGGTATTTGATCACCTCTGCGGTTTTTATTTTTTGCGCTATAAACAAAAATAGAGCGACAATTTAAAAAAAAATGCAATATTTTTTACTTTTTGCTATAATAAATATCCCCCAAAAATATATAAAAAAACATTTTTTTTCCTCAGTTTAGGCCGATACGTATTCTTCTACATATTTTTGGTAAAAAAAATCGCAATAAGCGTTTATCGGTTGGTTTTCGCAAAATTTATAGCGTTTACAAAATAAGGGATAGTTTTATTGCATTTTTATTAATTATTTTTTTTTTACTACTAATAGCGGCGATCAGCGATTTTTTTCGTGACTGCGACAATATGGCGGACACTTCGGACAATTTTGACACATTTTTGGGACAATTGTCATTTTCACAGCAAAAAATGCATTTAAATTGCATTGTTTACTGTGGAAATGACAGTTGCAGTTTGGGAGTTAACCACAGGTGGCGCTGTAGGGAATGTGTGCCCTAATGTGTGTGTTTACAACTGTAGGGGGGTGTGGCTGTAGGTGTGACGTCATCGATCGCGTCCCCCTATTACAGGGATGACGCGATCGATGCTCCGGCCACAGAGAAGCACGGGGAAGCCGTGTGTACACACGGCTCTCCCCGTTCTTCCGCTCCAGGGACGGATCGCCGCACTGCAGCGGCGATCGGGTCCGCGAATCCCGCGGTCCCGGTCCTGGAGCTTCGGACCGGGTCGCGGGCGCGCGCCCCCGGGCTCGCGCCCGCGACCCACGGCTGGGTACTAAAACCAACGTATATATACGTTGATGTGCCCAGCCGTGCCATTCTGCCGACGTAAATGTGCAGTAGGCGGTCCTTAAGTGGTTAAGGGGGGGTGTCTTATATCTACATACTTTTGCAAATAGGTGTCCCTCATTTCCATCTCAAAAATTTGGGAGGTATGCTTTACTGCATATACTGTACAGACTGATTTTACTGTTGTGGGTTTAGTAACACATTAAAGCATTATTAAACCTAAAAGCAAACATTTAATGTATTGCAGCTTACCAATTCTTAGATGTGATGGCTGCATTAGATTCCTTTTTAAGGCTTTCTTTCTTCTATTTTAATCTGGTAATCAGGCCAGCAAGTTGTTTTTCACAAGCTGAAGCTCTCCAGCAGATTATATCAGTTTACATGGATGAGACAAACCACTTAAAGTTGTTGTAAACCCACTGTTACAACTTGCACCTACAGGTAAGCCTAGATTAAGTCTTACCTGTAGGTGCAAGAAATATCTCCTTGACCTACACATTTTGTGAATGCCATTAACGGGGTTAATGCCACGTTTTCGGCCGGTCCCACGCGCATTCGCGGGAGTGACGTCATCGCCGCTCCGACCAATCACAGCGCCGGAGCAGCGAAAACAGTAAGAAGATCCAGGGGACATTTTCGAGAACCAAATTGTGTCTTTTATCATACCCGAGATGTCTACTAGACTCTTGTTTGGACAGATTAAAGAAAAATGGCATTAATTTATGCCCTAGTTTGTTATATCTTTTGCGTGAAACAATTTTTTTTTTTAATCAAAAATATGTAGAAGAATACATATTGGCCTAAACCGAGGAAGACTTTTTTTTTTCTTTTTCTTTTGGTGGGGGATATTTATTATTGCACAAATTAAAAAAAAAAAACATTTTTTTTTCAAAATTGTCAGTCCTTTTTTGTTTACAGCGCAAATAATAATAATAAAATATACAGAGGTGATCAAATACCATCAAAATAAATATCTGTTAGTGGAAAAACAGGGACATCAGCTTTGTTTGGGTACAGCTTTGCAGTTAAAGCGTTGCAGAGCCGTATCGCAAAAAAAATGGCTTGGTCATTAAGGGGCAAATCTTCCGGTCCTGAAGTGGCTAAATACCACCAAAAGAAAGCTCTATTTGTGTGAACAAAATAAATATAAATAATAATTTTATATGGGTACAGCGTTGCCCTCGCCATGCAATTGTCATTCAAAGTGTGACAGCGCTAAAAGCTGAAAATTGGCCTGGGCAGGAAGGGGGTTAAAGTGCCTGGTCTTGCCTGGTATTGAATTGGTTAACTTCAAACCCCATCTACATGCCTAAAAAAAAAGCCTGAAGTCACATTACTGAAATCAGGTCCGGAACGTTCTCGAGTAAATCTGTAAACGAGTAATTTAAATGATGTTCCTTTTGGCTGATTTTTATTGCATAGAAATGTAGGTGTGAATGTTATCAATGAAGAGCTCCTTATTTTAAAATGAAAACAAAATCCTGTTTGCTCATTAGACTCTAGATCACAGAGGATATTAAAGGATAATACATTCAAAGATGTAAATGTAAATGAACAAACACTCTCTGAAGGTTAATAGCCTGGAAAGAGTCCAGCTGAGGAGCATGTGGAGGTTTTCTTATATTATCTCTGTTGATGGAGCCTTCCAGCTTCATCAGATGGTCTGGCAGAAACAGATGATACCAACAGCTGAGTCCCACCAATTCAGTCACTAATATCAGCAACATGTACTCTTTGATGGTGGTGGGCAACCTTTTGGGTTATAGAGTCCTCACATGTGGCCCGAGCTCTTCCTATAGGCTGATATCACATTTATAGTTTTTATTTTTTTAAAAGAACTGTTTAAAGGTAAAGCTTAGGTATGGTAATTTTTACATGGCTACGCTTGGGCCAATAGAAGTATATATGTGCTGTCATGCCTTCGGCTTATAAGGAAAAACAATATCTTCTGGACTTGCAATACAATCACTGTCCACTAGAATGCCACTCATGCCAAAACACTACTGATGGGCAGTGTTCTATGATTAATACACATTTCCTGTCATATGACTGGGAACTAGCTCCACTTCCTACTAAATCTCTCTTTCATCTTCTCCATTGGGACAGACCGCATGGGAGCCAGCTAAGCCTGCACCACATGCTTCCGAGGAAAATCCTGGTCCTTCTAAGGAAGCATCGCTGGTATGCTAAAGATTGTTTACCCAGTGGACATTTGTTTATGTTCATGTAATTATTATATGTTCTTTTATCTGTTTATTTCTCCATACACGCATACGTGTACATCCTATACTTATATGGCCACCACCTGTTCATTGTAATAAAGATCTAAAGATACAGACAGTCTGGTTATTTTAGGCTCCAAGGTTTGAACTGTATGTTGAGCTACATACACGCCAGGGGAAAACGTGTAGCGAGAACAGAACATGTGCCATATACATGAGATCCCCGTGGATGCTTGAAATCACTGTAGTATGCACCACTACGTAACGTCAGTGATCTTCACCTAGTGTCAGGTTTAAATCTTGAAAGCCTGTCTTGCTGCTTAGTGAATAGAGGAGGTGGTCCACTCGGCATTGGTCTCATTCAGGGAACACTTTCCATTTTCTCAATGAATGCAAAGTGTTCTATGTTGAGTTGAGATCACAATGTCTCCACTTTATCCAATTAGAGAAGCTTTGAACTGCAAGGGCACCCTTGCTGAGCGAACCATTCCCAGAGTTCACAACGAGGCAGCTGCTTGGCCCACAAGCTAATGGAGATCAATGTAGTAGAGATGTCTTATGTCCTGTAACTGTGACATCCGTACAGGAAATGGGGGAGTAGTTGTCACCAGGACAGGAAAGCAGGCCATATATAGAAACATTGACACAAATTCAAACCTTTACTTACTCTAACTAGGGATGAGCTTCGAGTTCGAGTCAAACTCATGTTCGACTCGAACATTGCCTGTTCGCCGAACAACGAACAATTAGGGGTGTTCGCGGCAAATTCGAAAAGCCGTGGAACACCCTGTTAAAGTCTATGGGAGAAATCTAAAGTGCTAATTTTAAAGGCTAATATGCAAGTTATTGTCCTAAAAAGTGTTTGGGGACCTGGGTCCTGTGCCAGGAAACATGTATCAATGCAAAAAAAGTTTTAAAAATGGCAGTTTTTTCGGGAGCAGTGAATTTAAAAGGACTATCATTCAACAGACATATTGTCTTGCGAACCTGATTACAGCGCCACTACCCCCATTGTTTAATCCATTGTGAAACTTGTTCTGTGTGCAGGGGCTTCCAGTAAAAAAAAGACCAGTCACTGCTACACTCTCTCTGCAGAATAACTTGTCTTCTATCCTACATCTCTTTAGTTTTCTGCAGGCAACCTTTAGTGGATTGGCCTGTTTCTCAAGTATGGTGATGGGGGTCATGCTAGAACTGCCCTTTAACCACTTAAGGACCGCCTAACGCTGATATATGTCAGCAGAATGGCACGGCTGGGCACATGCACGTACAGGTACGTCGCCTTTAAGAGCCCAGCCATGGGGCGCGCGCACGCGACACGGTCCGAAGCTCCGTAACCTAATCACCGCCAGTGTCCCACAATTGGTCACAGGATCTGAAGAACGGGGAGAGGTGTGTGTAAACACACCTTCCCCGCTTCACTGTGGCAATGTCAGTGATCGTCTGTTCCCTGATATAGGGAACGACGATCACTGACGTCACACGTCCAGCCCCGCCCCCCTACAGTTAGAAACACACATGAGGTCACACTTAACCCCTACAACGCCCCCTAGTGAACTCCTAAACTGCAATTGTCATTTTCACAGAAACCAGTACATTTTTATAGCACTTTTCACTGTGAAAATGACAATGGTCCCAAAAATGTGTCAAAATTGTCTGATGTGTCCACCATAATGTTGCAGTCACGAAAAAAATTGCTGATCGCCACCATTAGTAGTAAAAAAAAAAAAATATTAATAAACATGCCATAAAACTATCCCCTATTTTGTAAACGCTATGGGGCAGATTCACAGAGAATTAGATTCTCGTAGAGTATCAGAAATACACTACGCCGCCGTTTTTTACATGGCTCTACGTGGAATCCAGGTAGATTTTGTCCAGTAAACGACGGCGGCGTAGTGTATTTCTCCCGTCGCAATCCATCTGCGCGAGTAGGGGGCGTGAAACATTTAAAATAGGCGCGTTCCCGCGGCGATCGAACTGCGCATGCTCCGTTCGCAAATTTCCCGCCGTGCATTGCGCGAAAACACGTCGTCACGTCGTAGTAGCGTCGTTTACGTACATTCCTATTCCCGAACGAGTTACGTAAAAAAAAATTATATATTTTCAAATCGACGCGGGAACGACGGCCATACTTTACATGGGTTACGCACTGTTAGACCAGCAAAAAGCTCCTCTAACATTACGTAGCCAAAAAATGACGTAGGCGATTGCGAGGGACACTCGTACCTTCGTGGATCGCCGTAAAAACTCATTTGCATATCCCGACGCATGAAAACAACGCAAACTCCTCCCAGCGGCCGCAAAAATATCGCAGTGTAGATCCGAAGGCTTACGAGGACGTAAGCCTCTCGGATCGAAGCCCGAAGCCGCCGTATCATGGTTTGAGGATTCAAACTAGTGATACGGCACGCGAAATTTGAAATTACTCCTGTCTAACACCAGTTAGACAGGCGTAATTGCTCTGTGAATCTGGGCCTATAAGTCTTTGAGCAAACTAATCGATAAACGCTTATTGCGATTTTTTTTACCAAAAATAGGTAGAAGAATACGTATCGGCCTAAACTGAGAAAAAATAATGTTTTTTATATATCTTTTTTGGGGATATTTATTATAGCAAAAAGTAAAAAATATTGCATTTCTTTCAAAATTGTCGTTCTATTTTTGTTTATAGCACAAAAAATAAATCAAATGATCAAATACCACCAAAAGAAAGCTCTATTTGTGGGAAAAAAAGGACGCCAATTTTGTTTGGAAGCCACATGGCACGATCGCGCAATTGTTAGTTAAAGCGACGCAGTCCTGAATCGCAAAAACTGGCCAGGTTCTTTACCTGTATAATGGTCTGGGTTTTAAGTGGTTAATCATGTGCAATGCACATAGTTGTGTGCTGCGGAATTATATATATAAGAAGGCCAGTATGGTGGCCTGAGTTTATGGGAGGAGCCCTGAGGGTATTTAAGCAGCCCACTCACACATGCTCTTTGTCGGTTCAGTGTGCAGTACTACACGTCACTGGGCCGACTCTTCCCAGCTCACCTCATGTCCGTGAGTCTGCGCATTCAATCGCATTCGACACCCTCCCGCCCTTCCCTTTTTCAGGGCACTTCTCAGCATATCCTTATTCAATTAACTACCCATTACTTACTGGGTATGCCCCCTTTTCTTGGCATACTGACCAGACCACCAAGGCACACTTCAGGTCTATTTATGTTGTAAGTCTTGTCGCGTGTTTATGTGATCCACATCACTCTCGGTCAGAGGGCCACGACCATAAATAAATATATATATATATATATATATATATATATATATATATATAATATAAGGTTAAAACAGTCACCTGTCTGTAAAAACGCTCTCTGAAAAGTGATCCACCACAGATCAGACTTCAGAGGGCAATGCATATAAAACAATCACAGCCTGGGTAGAAATGTCTGTTTTAGAATGATGCAGAAAGAACCCTTGCACTCTGTATAGAAGCAGTGTTCTTTCTGTAGACATCCCCTGTTGAGTCAGCTAGGGATAGAGCTCTCCAATCAGCAGTGCAATGTGAGATTTGCAGATTTTAGAGCTATAGGTCTGACTTTGCAGGTCTGTTAGATCTGTGCAGAGCGACCATTGCTTCTTCAAAAGGGGAACATGCTGGCTATAGACACACTTTTCTACTCAGGCTGAAGTTAAATTCAACTGTAATGCCGTGTACACACGATCATTTTTCGGGTTGTAAAAAATTACGTTTTTAAGGGTCTAGAAAAAACGATTTTTTGTTCAACCCGATCATTAAAACGGCGTTGCCTACACACGATCGTGAAAAAAAATGCTCTAGCAAAGTGTGGTGATGTACAACATGTACAACGGCACTATAAAGGGGAAGTTCCAATGTGGATGGCGCCACCCTTTGGGCTGCTTTTGCTGATTTCGTGTTAGTAAAAGATGATTCGTGATTTTCAGTCTGTTACAGCGTGATGAATGTGCTCACTCCATTACGAACGGTAGTTTTACCAGAACGAGCGCTCCCGTCTCCTAACTTGCTTCTGAGCATGCGTGTTTTTTTCACGACGTAAAAAACGAAAACGTTAAAAACGACGTGAAAAATTAGAGCATGTTCGAAATTTTTAATGCCCATTTTTTACATCGTGAAATTGCTCTGGAGCCCACACACGATCGTTTTTAATGACATTAAAAAAAAAAACTTTTTTACAACCCGAAAAACGTTTGTGTGTACGCGGGACATTAGACTTTGCATGCCTTTTGTTTTTATGCATCTGAGTGAGTGAATGAGAAACTTATATAGCGCAGCACATGCAAACTAACTCGCCTCTGGGCGCTTGGTGTCCATTTCTCTTTTGTCCTCAGAAGAGATGGGTTTTGATCTTCTTCCTAAAGGCCAAGTGGTTCTCCTCCAACCGAATGCTGGTTGGTAAAGCGTTCCATAGTCTGGGGCCCTGGACCGCAAATCTTCTTTCTCCTTTGGACTTGTATTTGGCTTTGGGTATCTAGAATAGGTTTGATTATGCCTTGTTTCAACAGGTTGGTTTATGAGCTGCGTGATAGCTGGTGCCAGAATCTCGGCACATTCTTTCAGCAGTTTGGTGGGGATGATATCATTAGGCGCTGTGCTATTTCGCAGGGTACCGATGATATTTTTAGTGGCATTGATGGAGATGGGTTTTAGAGTGAAATTCGTTGATTGCGGCAAATTTATGTGGGTATTGGGCGTATGAATAAGGGGGAGGTTGAAGGGGGTTCTGTTTTGCTGAATACTTTCACAGATTTTTTCAATTTTGTTAATGAAATAATCAGATAATTTGTAGTTCTTGAGTATCAGAATTAGGGGCTTCAAGACAGACTGGATTCATGGTCTGGGTGACTAGATTTAAGAGTTCACGAGGGCGGTTTAGGGCATTAGCGATGATATTGGAAAAATATTTTTTTTGGGCTTTAAAGATTTCTTTGTGGTATTTTTTTGTTATTACCTTATAGATGATGTGGTTTTCCTCTGAAGAGCTTCTTTTCCAAGCTGCTTCCGCTCGTCTGCGCTCTTGCTTTAGCAACGACAGCTGGTCAATAAACCAGCTGGAGTTGCTTTTCCAAATGCAGGTTTTGCCTTTTGGCGCTACTAAGTAGTAGAGATCTAGTCCAGTGTGTTGTCACTGGTTTTATCGTTTTTTTTTAAGGGGGCGTTTTTGGTAATTATAAATTTAATTGCATGGTGATCTGTCCATGGTAACGGCTCATTTTCCAGAATGTTAATTTCCATATCTTGTCTGAAAATTAGATCGAGCGTGTGACCTGAAGCATGTGTGGGCCCACATACTAGTTGCTGCAGACCTAATCCTTCCAAATGGTCAATGCATGTGTCGGCGATGGGATCCTGTGAGGAGTTGGCCCAGAGGTTGAAATCCTTGAGCAGCAAAAGGTGTTTGCTGTTTAGGGTATGTAGGGTAAGTGGAGATGAACTCTGTCAATGATGTGAGGAGCTGCTTTTTTGGACCAGGTGGTCTATAACAGAGTAGAATGTGAACGGTGTCCTGGGGATTTGTTTTCAGTTGCAGAGTGAGGGTTTCTATGAATGGAAGTGAGTTCTGATGGTCTGGTTTGGTGATCGAGAGGTGAGTCTTGTGGATCACCGCCAGGCCTCCTCCTCTATGCCCCACTCTGTTTTCTGTTAGAATACGATAATTTTCTTGCACCAGTTCTCCTAGAATAGTGTTACAGTTGGCTGTAAGACAGCTTTCTGTGATAAAGAGGCAGTCTAAATCGTATTGTAGGATGAAATCATGGATTCATGGTTTTACTGCCGATCTTGTGTTGACCAAAGCGCATGATATGTGCTTAGGCTGGGGTGAATGCGTATCATTTTTGACTGCCGATCGTCGATCGAGTCTTAGCAGTTGCTCACTCCTTAGAGCTTTTTTGGTGACAACTGGTAATTTTGAGGCAAATGGTTTTAGATCCCAGATGGTTTCTGCAGAGTATCTCAGTTTAGCCATAGTTGCAGAAAACACAGGGAAAGTAATATTGATTGGGGAGGTATTGTATGGTGATGGGAAGGAAGATTTGCAAGTGGGCCCCCACTCGCTAAGTCTTCCCTCCGTGTTTGATTCAGAGGAAGGCGAAAAAAAAAACCTAGCCGTGCTGTGCCAGTCTGCAGCGACCAGGGAAAAAAATTCCTTCCTGATCCCTCAAGGGCGATCGGGCAAGCCCTGGATCAAGTGCTGAATGGTTGACATCCCTGGATTAATAACAGTTAGAGCTAATGGATGGGGGCATTGGGGGGGTATACGCACCCCTGAGTTCACAGATGGGGACCAATTCCAGCGATCGGGCTGTGGAAGGGGAGTAGGGGTGTCTCAATTGCTGGGGTGTCTGGAAAGAGAAACCAGCATTGCTGGGGTGTAGCAAGATGGCCGCCGACCGGGACTAGGCCCTAGCCGGGGGCTAAGGTTCTGGGGCACTGAGGGGAGACGGTGGACATCCTTTTGAGGGGCTGGGGGGTTTAGTGAAGTTTGAGGGGGGTTTGAACTGGTTTAAGCGTGGCGCGCTGCTAGGCTTCCGTTGAAGGCGTGGACTTACCTTAATGCGGCCGCCGCGATCTAGTACCGGATTTGTGTGGGCCAATGGTTGAGGATGGTGGGAGCGGTGACGGGGAGATGAGGGGAGATATTTTGGACGGGGATGGGTGTGTGGGGGAGTACAGGTCGGACGTTTCTCCGGCGGTTACTCTGTGTTACCTAGGCCGCAGCCCCGGTCTATCCTGAAAAGGACGGCTGCAACACTGTCCCTGTGTAGGAGGATGGACCGGAGGCCTGGGCAAAACGGGTCTTACCTGTGAAACTCCCGGGGGAAGATGCCTGCGGATGGAGGAAGAAGCGGGGGCAAAAGGGGAAGGAGAATCTGTGATCCTGGGTGCTGTAGCAGAGGGCTAGGAAGAACCTGCCTGTCTATCTGATCTGTCCCTGGGTGAGAGCAGACTTGTTTGAGAAGCGCTGACTGATCACTGGTCTAAAATATATCTCACTAATTTAACCTGAAAATTCACTTGGGCTTTACAATTTATTTCCATTTTGTTTCTTTTATATCACAGAACAAACAGAGGGTGACCCACTCCAGCAGAAACACAGGCAGCAATAAAAATGTGACTGGGGTTCTAGCCCCTCACTATTCTATCCAAACCATAAAACAAATTAGCTACATATAACTCGAATATAAGATTTGGGTAGGCTAACTCCTTAAATGACAGATGAATGTCTCTTACCTGAAGCAGACACAATTTATAAAGGTCCTGTTGGTATAATTGTTTCACAGAAGAAGAAACAAGACTGAGTACACATTGTATTGTTGCAAATGGCATTCTGCTAGCTTGCCATTGCTTCCTTCTGTCTCCAGGCTATGGTGAAATGAAACTGATTCTATTATAAAGACCCATCAAATCAGGATCTGTGCAAGCAACATGTACAAAGTGAACATGAAAAATTCACATTGACAGACATTATCTCCCAGCTTTTCAAATGCAAACCACATGTGCATGTTCTCATTAGATATTTCTCTTAAAGAATTAAAGAAAATGTTTTATCTCAGATTTAACAACAAAACTTTTTGGGGTTTACTTTAAAGTGGAACTCCAGGCAAACAGCTGTAGTGCCCCCCTGGGGTTACTGGGAGCAAAGAGGTGCCTCCAGAAGCAGGGAGCGAGCTAACATTCACTGCAGGGCTATAATGGGAAGTTAGAACAGAATTTGGGCACCAGTCACTTTGTATATTTTCAAGGCTTTAATGGAGAACTTGAAAGCAGTAATAAGATGGAGGGTAAGACCCCTTTCACACTGGAGTTTTTCAGGCGGTTTAAAAATAGTGCCTAAATTCCTACTGGAAATCTCCTGCCCTGCAGTCTCAATGTGAAAGCCTGAGGGCCCTTTGGAGCGGTGAGAGGAGCAGTGTGTTTACCGCTCCTTCACCGCTCCTTTCCATTGAAAACAATGGGACACCGCAGTAATACCACCGGCAATGCGCCTCCGCAGCGCGGGGATTAAAACCACACCGCTAATGGCCGCGGCAATTCCAATGGTATAGCGCCACTAAAAAATTGTGGCTCTATACCGTCAGCGCACTTTCGCCCCAGTGTATAAGGGGCCTTAGGGAAGGTTTCAGATTCCTTTTTGCAGACTTCATGAATCCAAAGACAAAAACAGCTTTTTTTTTTGAAGATATTGGATACCTGGATAGGTCTCTCACACAGACCTAGCAACCGCTATGATTTATGGATAAGCCGCTCTCACAGGACTTAGCAGACAGTAGAACTCCTGAAAACGTCTCTCTCACAGACTTCGCAGACAGTAGCACTCTCGGATAAGTCTCTCTCACAGACTTGGCAGCCAGGAGCTAGTTACATTTATTTGGATTCATAGAACAGCTTCACAGTACCAGAACCTTTAAGACATCCGGCGGTACTGTAAAGATTGAGAGACCAGCCTTCATCCTGGCTCTCTCCAACAAGGGTCCTCCTCTGGATCTCCTCAGCTTGGCTTGGCTTCTTCCAAACAGGCAAGACAGCCTAAAGACCACCTCAGGTTTAGTAGGCCCCAGACAGGCTTCTGGGCCTACTTGCAGAGCTTGCAGCAACATGGCCTCAGGCCAGGAGGGCCATGAGGTGAAGACTGACTAGAGCACATGGCATCTGTCCCATAAATACACCCTCCCAGAATGCACAGCGGCCAGGAACCTCGTACTGGTCTGTTCTGGGAAAAATAATATTCATTACAGCTCAACCTTGTTGTAAATCTCATACTGGCCTGTGGTACCAGTGGCACCTAGTGGCAACAGTGAGAATTGCACAACTCAGCCAAGTTTAGAACACAACCCAACAAACCATATATGATCAATTTGAGCTGTTTAAAGCTCAGCCAAAACTAAATTTACACTACAGCCCCATTTTTAGGAACAGGGGGATACACAGCTAAATACACAGATGAGATACATATATAGGGAACTGTTTTACCTCCTAAAAAACTTTTTTCCTATGCATCCAGTTTGTGAGATTTACACAGCTCTTCCCCACTGCACGGCCCTGTCTGATAGGGAAGCAGAAAGATTTTTCCTACTATAATACTTACAGGTCTCCTTCCCACCAATCACCGATCTAATGACTGGCTAGTTACAGAAGCAGCAGGCTGATAAGTTCATCTCTCTGTCACTCCTTGCAAAACTAATTGGCTCCTTGAATGAGCTCTGCTGTACAGGATGCTGCGTACACACGATCAGAAAAAGTCAGACGGACATTTTCCATCGGATATTCCGATCGTGTGTGGCCCCATCTGAGTTTTTTCATCAGAAATTCGGATGAATTCCATCAGAGATTAGATATAGAACATGTTCTATTTTTCTCCAATGGAATTCTGTTGGAATTTCGATGTGATTTGGCCGGGCAAAAGCCTGATCGTGTGTATGCGGCATAAGAGTCTGATACTAAGTCAAGATTTTAAAGTGATTGTAAACCCCTGTGTCTATATCAGTGTTTCTTAACCTTTTCCCAGTCAAGTTATGCTTTAAAATGATACACAATTTTGAGCCACCCCTAATAGTTTTACATATTGCAGCAGCATCCACACACATTAGAGATCATTTATTCTTGCAAATCCAATTTTGCACACTGGTAATGATGTATATTTCAGCATTCGTTCTACCCAATTTTCTCTCCACCAGGCAGCTAAAATGACCCTAGTGTTGACAGAGAGGGGTGAGGGTCAAACAAGGATGCTGTGCAGTTGCCAGATGTCCTCCTCTGAAATAATTTCAGCTGTTGGGATGTTGGCGGCCGACCCACATGGTGCCCAAGGTCTTAATGTTGCACATTAAAAACCTATGGGTTTGTGTAACAAGAAAGGCAGGCTTGACCCACCTGCTGGCTTGTACTTTTTTGGCCAATTTGGGGCATTTCTTAGGAATTTTTTCAAGACACCCCTGAAGAACCCAGGCACCCTGGTTGAAAAAGGCTGGTCTATATTGTGTACTTGCCTCAATCTATGGTAGCTAGTAGGGTTCCTGTCTGCGCTCTCATTCCTCTGCTGTCTGTGTTAGTCAATCATGCAGGGGCGGACTGACAACTCATGGGGCCCCCGGGCAATAGAAGATTATGGGGCCCCCAGGCTTACAGATGGCCACCAAGCCAGGTGGCAGTACAGAGGTGGGACAGCTAAAATCTCGGGATTTTCACATCAAAAGCATGTAGGTTTTGGACATATCAGGGACAGATGTAAAAAAAACAGATTTTTACATACTGTACCTGGTTTTAATGAGCCTGGCAACCCTGATGGGGCCCCCTAGTGGCATGGGGCCCTCAGTCAGTGCCGAGTTCCTCAATGGTCAGTCCGCCCCTGCAATCGTGGCAGTTTTTCCCAACACCAGGCAACTCTAGGAGATGTCTTTGCCCCAAGCCCACCGGAACACAGTAGGTGACAGCTTCTGATGTGCATGTTTCCTTATAAGACTGTGTAAAGGAGGTGTGTCCTTTTCCTCTGCTTAGGTCTTAAATTACAGTCAGCTCAGTGCTTTGTGCTGTGCAATTTATGGTGTCAAATCCCCACCTTCTGCCTCTGTTAGCTGAGAAATAACAATAGCATGAAAGCACGATTTGGTAGAGACCAAACTCTATGTGCATGAAATGACTATATGACTTCAGAAATGGAATGCATAATCTGCCTCTTATACATGAAAAAATATAGGGTTTTTAAAATAATAAAGTCAAGTGGATGCTTGTTTTTAATGTAATTTCATCAGATCAGGATCTATGAAAAAATATTGGATTTTGCTTTTGCAGTGAGAAATAAACTGTGAGTAATGTGATTTGCTTTACACGGCTTGCTAAAATATTCATGGAATTCTATAATGATTCTGCTAATAAAGGTTTACAATGCTATTATTAGGCTGTTGGCTTAGGTATTGTCTGCCTAACTTGTTTAATTACTTAGGATTGGATAGTGTCAGAAATTCTGTAAACTGGATTATTATCAACACATTTTACAATAGCCATTCAAAGGTATCTGGTTTTGCAGGCTCTACCTTAGCGATATTTACAATGGCTAATTAACTGTTAGCAGGCCATCATGGTTAATAGCTAACCCCTTCACAGCCCCCTCTTCTAGCCTGGGCTGTGGTCATATAATGTATGATGATGGCTTGCTCTTTATCTCTGAACTTAAATGTTCAGTCTGAGAATTTGATTGCTAAATATGAATTTTGAGTCTCTTAATACTGCCTAGAATTTTATTTTAAAATTAACCTGTCTGGGCCTTTACCTAAGTCTCCTACCTCATTTATCTAAAGCAATAATTCTGATTATCTGCTGCAAATCTTTGCTGTAATTTTGTAATAAATGTTTCTGTCCTTGTGCAGAAATTAAATCCTGGCTCCAGTACACAACCAAACTCTGTCCAATGCTATCACCTCAACAGTCAGTCCTGTATATCACTCTTGAATATCAGGTGTGAGGTTTTCTAAAATGGGAGGGACTTAGTGTCCAACTTTAGCAGAAGTTTTCCCATTATTGAACCCCCCCCCCCCCCCCCCAATAATATATTAAATGTTAGCAGTCCCTGGATGTTGTTGCTGCATTTATTCCATTATTTTTAGGCTAACAACAATTTCAGCAAGCACATAAAAAGCCTGTTGATCATGAAATGCAGTGTCATTGTCACTACCTGTGAGCTAAGAGGAAAGCAAATACAATCGTATCTTTCTTTTGTGAACTGCCAATCCCATCAAGCCATCATGTAATATACAATTACCAAGGCAGACATGTTTAAAGTCCAGCCTGGGTGACAACCATGGCTCCTCCCAGAGAAACAATAAAGATGTTCAGTGTTGCCACCCAATAACAAGACGTACGTAAAAAGGAAACTAAAGAAGCCATCTAATCTAAAGACTGGTAAGCTTCAAAATATACAATTTTGGATTTTGGGTTTAAATACGCTTTAACAATGCTAAAGAATTTAATTTAAAGATTGCAGCAGTTGCATATGTTGCCTGCATGTCCAAGACAATGTTAGCTTACTTTAACCACTTGACCACTGGGCACTTAAACCCCCTTCCTAACCAGACCAATTTTCAGCTTTCGGTGCTCTCACAATTTGAATGACAATTACTCAGTCATACAACATTGTACCCATTTGAAATTTTTGTTATTTTTTTCACACACATAGAGCTTTCTTTTGGTGGTACTTGATCACCTCTGGGTTTTTTATTTTTTGCGCTATAAAAGAAAAACGACTGAAAATTCTGTAAAAAAATAAAATAATTGTTTCTGTCATATTAGCAGGTTATTTCTCACACACAGCATACGCATACCACAAATTACACCCCAAAACACATTCTGCTATTCCTCCCGAGTATGGCGATACCCCATGTGTGAGACTTTTACACAGCGTGGCCACATACAGAGGCCCAACATGCAGGGAGCACCATTAGGCGTTCTGGAACACCCACACCAATTCTGACATTTCTCTCCTACATGGAAAAATCATCATTTATTTGCTAGAAAATTACATAGAACCCCAAAACATTATATATGCTTTTTTAGCAAAGACCCTAGAGAATACAATGGCGGCCGTTACAACTTTTTATCTTGCACGGTATTTTAGCAGAAATTTATTGAACGCGTGTTTTAAAAAAAAAAAATGTTTGTGCTTAAAACAAAACAAAACAGTAAAGTAAGCCCAATTTTTGTTTCATAATGTGAAAGATGACGTTACGCTGAGTAAATAAATACCCAACATGTCACACTTCAAAATTGCGCACACTCGTGGAATGGCGCCAAACTTCGCTACTTAAAAATCCCCATAGGCGGTATTGCAGAGTATTGGGGTATTGCAAAGTATCATGCAGGGTATTGGGGTATTGCAGAGTATTGGGGTATTGCAGAGTATCGCGCGGGGTATTGCAGAGTATCGGGCGGGGTATTGCCGAGTATCGGGCGGGGTATTGCCGAGTATTGGGGTATTGCCTAGTATTGGGGTATTGCCGAGTACTGGGGTATTGCTGAGTATTGGGGTATTGCTGAGTACTGGGGTATTGCTGAGTACTGGGGTATTGCTGAGTATTGGGGTATTGTTGAGTATTTGGGTATTGTTGAGTATTGGGGTATTGCTGAGTACTGGGGTATTGTTGAGTACTGGGGTATTGTTGAGTACTGGGGTATTGTTGAGTATTGGGGTATTGTTGAGTATTGGGGTATTGCTGGGTACTGGGTATTGCTGGGTACTGGGGTATTGGTGGGTACTGGGGCATTGCAGGGTACTGGGGTATTGCAGGGTACTGGGGATTGCAGGGTACTGGGGTATTGCAGAGCTGAGATGGATTGAGGGATGGCTGGATCTGTGACTGCATTTGTCAAAGATCCAGCCACAGCGCTGCTGCTGACACCCAGCTCCCCCCCTCTCCTCGCACACTGTACCGAACGGTACAGAGAGGAGAGGGAGGAGAGGGAGGAACCGGCGTCATCAAATGATGCCGGTTTGTTTACAAGTGATTGCGCCGTCATTCGACGGCGCGATCACGTGGTAAACGGCCGCTATCAGCGGCAATTTACCGTGATCCTTGATGCGCCGGGTCTTCTAGACCCGGCAAGCACGGACACTTCCGCGAGCGCGTCCCAGGGGACGCGCAATCGTGGAAGTGAAGGACGACGTCCCATGGACGTCGTGTCACAGTAGCTCGACCGCGCTGTAGCAGTATTTTTGCTATAGCGCGGTCGGCAAGTGGTTAAAGAACATCTGTCACTTGCAATTTGGGGGGAAAAGGACAGGTACTTTTGAAAAAAACGATGCAGATGCTCGTGATTGCATTGAACAATTGGTGACTGAGAAATGTGTATTGGAACAGAAAGTTAATATGTTAGAGGAAACTTGTAAACAGAGAGAAAGTTGCATTGCCTCTTTGAATCATAGAGAGTCGGAGAATGAACGTATTATAATGCAGCTTAGGAAGAAATTAGCCGAAAGTGCAATAGTGGAGTAATGCCCTGTACACACGATCGGTCAATCCGATGAGAACGGTCTGATGGATTTTTGGCCGTGAACAGGGCGAGGAGGTGTTCATGGGCCAAGAATTGGTTGCGCCAGCATGACCAATTCTCTCATATGCCTCTGCTTAAAGATATCCAGGAGAATAACCCTGATGATTTCAGGAACTTTCTCTATATGACGGACCCCGTTTTCCACCATCTTTTGGATATTCTGTCCCCCTATATCAGGAGGCAAGACACTGTGATGCGACAAGCCATCATGGCCGAGCAGAGGCTCATTGCCACGTTGAGGTACCTGGCGACTGGGAGAAGCCTGCAGGACCTCAAGTTTTTCGACAGGCATCTCCCCCCAGGCGCTTGGCATCATCATCCCGGAGACGTGTTCTGCCATCATACAAGTCATGCAGAAGGACTATATTAAGGTTTTTAAGTTTTCTCCTTTCATATCACTATGTCTTTAATGTATGCTAATGTCTTGTATTTCTTGCATCATTCCCTAATTACCATGATTGTAATATGCTGTGAATGTCCCCTTTGTCCTTATGCATGTTGTAAGCTTTGAATATTCCTTTTTTGGCCTACATGCATATTTCCCTTCACTAACCTGTCCAGCACGCTATCCTAGGCCCAAACACACCTAGCCTAGTCTGTTTACAACTTGTTTTTTGTCTGCTCCATTGTAGTTCTGCCCCCTCCCCCCCCCTTAAAATGTGTCCCAATGTATTTTTTCTCATTCAATTTTGAGTGCTAGAGGGATTTTTTTTCTGGGCCCAAACTCAGCTAGAACCCCCCCCCCCCCCCTAAAATGTTTAATGGCCCATCAGAGGGCTGATTTTGGACAAGGATGTCTTTTGTATTGTTCTTGCAATGTTTATGTTCCAAAGTACTAATTTTTTTTGTTTGACTCCACAGATTCCTTCCAGGCCACAGGAATGGCAGTTTTCGGCTTCCCAATTTTCCCAGCGGTGGGACTACCCTAACTGCGGAGGGGCAATAGATGGGAAATACGTCCGCATAGTGCCGCCACCCCGTTCGCGGTCATACTATTTCAACTATAAAGGTTTTAATAGTATTGTGTTGATGGTGGTGGTGCCGGCACAGTATGAGTTTTTGTATGTGGACGTGGGGAAGAAAGCCGGATGTCCGATGGCGGAGTATTCGCACAGACGGAGTTTGCCCAATGTCTCCAGACTGGTGGCCTGGCACTGCCACGGGATAAAAACAATGTGGAGGAACTCCCTTTCGTTTTTGTCGTGGATGAAGCTTTCGGGCTTGGACCACACCTCATGAGGCCCTTTGCCAGAGGACCCTCACCCCGGAGAGGAGTTTTTTTTTATTTTCCGGCTGGTCAGAGCCCAGAGGGTTGTCGAGAATGCCTTTGGGATAATGGCCAGCCGGTTCTGCCTGTTCCTGACAGCCATACACATGGCTGAATACAAACTGAACACTGTCATTTTTTTCCTGCTACATTCTTCATAATTGTTTGCGCAGGCATTCAGAGACCTACCTTTCAAACATTGGGCCTGAGGCCAGAAAATCATCAGAGAACCTTACTGGCCTGGACACTGGCCGTACTGGCTTGGCCCCCCGAACTGCTCGAGATAGATACGTGGAGTACTTCATGGGTAGGGGGGCCATCGCTATGCCAGACCATATTACTTAAAAAAAAAATAGACACAAAATTTGATCTATGAAATTACAGTTTTATCATTCTTGCTTGGGTTTCTTGTATCTGTCTCCCAGGTTCTCCTAGTGCACTTGTAGCGCCAAATGTATTTCTCTGTTTTAGTAAATAACCACAATTGTCACAGTAATCACTCGCTTTTCAATGTACACGCTGCTATTGAGCATAGAAAGAAGCCACACTATTTTTCAGGGGGGGGGGGGGGGGGGTTATTCTGTGCACAACTGTGTTTTTTTAAATTTTCAGGTAAAAAAAAATAAACGTTTTTTTTGTTTTTGTGGCCTAAAACCAGGCTTTTTTCAAACAAGCAAATATCTACAAACAATGGAACTTACAAAGTTCAACCTTATTAGAAACACATGTGATGGGGTGTCACCCCGGAAAAAAGCCAAAATTTGAAGATGCACACATTTTGAGTGGCAAAATGGTGATTTTAATCCTGATCCCATGCCAAATGTCAACATGTGCTATCTGCCATCTCGGGGGATCAATGGATGTGTTTTGAGGGTGCAAACCCTTCCTCTCACCTACTTGAGTAGCGAGGAAGGGGTTGCACCCACAAAGCACAGACATAGATATCCTGTGATGGCAGATAGCACATGTTGACACACTGTGTGCATCTTCAAATTTTGGCTTGTGGATTATCCAATGCAAATTTGTGCGCAAAACACAACACAGAAAAATGTTTGGGGGGAGGGGGGTCAGTCAACTATACGGCCCATCATGTCAATGATGTTTTTATATTTTTGTTCAATGATATTCATCCTATTCCTCATAATGTCAATTTCACTACTGCATTTCATTATTTCTTGTATCATGATTTTTGCACTAGCACTGGAGAAAGGTGTACTAGTAGATGCTGTGACACCACCATGTTCATCCCCCAAAATAAAAAAAATGGTTTATTAGAAATGTGCAGGCCTATATCTCTTTTTACCTGAAGCTGTAGTGACAGACACTGACCTGTTGTGCTGATAATCTTTACCTCCCCTTCTTCCACCTCCTTTGTGTGCGACCCTAATAAAAAGGTTATTTATGGGGGACACACAGGTGCTCCTGAGTCCAGATGTGTAATCAGCTGCTTATTATCCTCTCCTTTACACTGTGAATGAATCCGGTTTCACATACTAGTAAGGGCGAACAAACACATCATCTTGACAACAATGTTTATAAACATTGGTTTACGCCAAATAGGCATGACCATGTGTGGTTTTTCTGGATCTGCGGAAAACATCGGATTTTGGAGGAACACTACGAACGTAAAAATACTACACTTTGCCCACTAACCTAAAAGTTGCCATGTTCAAAAGTACAACCAGACCAAACAAGCACATGGAGAAAAACATGCAAAATATAATAAAGATAATTGCAACAAACACATGAAAAATACCTACTTTTGTCAATAATTTTTCTGATCTTCCTATACTGCTCTGGGTCCTGCAATTTCAGACCACCTTTTACGGAGCTGTTCCTTTAAACCTCCTGACCCCAAATTTCTCGTAAAGACTCCTTGCCACTTTCTCTATTATTTGGGCATTCCTCCGCTTAGGAGTGTGGTATTGGCCATGATCACCATCGTAATCTTTCCTGCGCAGTATGTCCACCATTCGTGGCTTTGTAGCGTCTGGGCCTGGATCAGGAGGTTCCCCCCTCCGGGCTTTCCTCGTCGGGACGGGGTATACCACGCACCTGTGACACCGCCATATATTCGTTCCACACTGAGAAGGGGCGTGGAATAGAGGAAAAGATCTGTCGTGGGCGGGCAAAGAGGGCAGCGTTTCTCGCATGTGTGGGGTATATAAGGAGAATGACGTGACTACGTTGATTACGCGACGTCTGGACGAGCGGAAGTGACGACCGACTTAAACGAAGGTAAAAATGAAAATGGGGCCAGCAGAGGCCTATATATACTTGAGTCATGATATCAAGACAGGGATGGGGGGTTTATGTTGATTGGACCCTTGACCAATTTAACCTTGGGGCTCCCAATGCAATTTTGCTCTCCATCTGCTCAGGGACATCTACAATATATATATATGCGAGACTCAAAAACATCTTTATTTTACTGTGTATCAGATCAGGCAATGATTGTGATTGTTGGACAGAGGTAATTAAGCAGTGTATCATCTCATCAATGCTGAGGGCCATGATATATACACATGAATGGTGCCTTGATGAATGCTCTCATTACTTTGGCATATTAATGCCACTTATTTATTTAGATGTAAACACAGGGTCTGCAGTTAAATCATCATTACACAACAATGGGGCAGAGCTGGGCAGCATTTATTAGTGGCAGCAGTAGACACTATGTTTAAAGGTCAAGATTGTGATAAGATTATGACAATTTAAGCTGACGTAGTGTTTATATGTTTTTGGTTTTCTCTTCTAGAATTTTCTGGAATATGGAGAAACTTTGTGAGCCAGAGAATATGATGAGGTTCATTGACAAACTCAAAAACCTCTGGGGTATAAAAAACAAACACTATTTTAAGAACAATGTTCAAAAGGCAACAATTAAAGCGGTGGTTTACCCTAAAACTACTCTGTCCCATCCCATCCAGCATACTGGCGTCAGCGTCAGTATGCTGTTTTCTTTTTTAATTGCTCAACTTACTGTTTAATGAATAATTTTCTTTTTTGTCCACCGCTGGTGAATGGCGCAGCTATGCGCGTCACGCCTTCCGAAAATAGCCGATTTAGGACTCGGCTATTCCCGGCGCTATACGGCGCCTGTGCACAGACCTAGGAGCTGACTGCGCAGGCGCCGTATATAGCCGAGTTCTATTTCGGCTTTTTTCGGAGGGCGTGACACGCCATAGCCATATGACTCGGATATATACGGCGCCTGCGCAGTCAGCTCCTAGATCTGTGCGCAGGTGCCGTATAGCGCCGGTAATAGCCGAGTCCTAAATCGGCTATTTTCGGAAGGCCTGACGCGCATAGCTGCGCCATTTACCCGTGGTGGACAAAAAAGAAAATTATTAATTAAACAGTAAGTTGAGCAATTAAAAAAAAAACAGCATACTGGCTCTGATGCCAGTATGCTGGATGGGATGGGACAGAGTAGTTTTAGGGTGAACCACCGCTTTAAGAAATTGGTCACTTATATGCAGACCTGGATACCAGAGCTAATGTGAGGGATACTAAGACTCTTATTAATTAATTGATCTGATACAATCTCAGGGAAAGCCATTTCTACCAATCTGATTCCAAATTACATCAAAGCATGCATAGACAAACACAAAGACACAGTTACATCTTTACCTCTCCATGTGGTCAGCAAAAAGAGAAGAGCCCGGGGACAGAGCCCAGCTCTAGTTTTATTAAAAAACATAAGATCTTTTCATTGGCTCACATTATACAGATACACCCATCTCCCCCACCCAGTTCACCCAGTCTCTTATTACACGCCCCCTGTATTCCTCATTGAATTCTCATTTCTCAGTTCATATAGGCATAAGAAGAGTCAAATGTCAGCTCCTGGGATCAGGTTTTCCTCTGTGTCCGGACAAAATGCATTCCAAAGCAAATTCATGTAACACAGGATGTGGGGGAGGTGTAGGGCAGAGCACACATTCCCCTTGCAATGTCCAGGCCCTCACACAAACTTTCTTCACAGGAGGGGGTCAGGATTAGAAATGAGCAACTCCAAGACACAGTCCTTTATACTTCATTTCCAATTTAAATGGTAACTTCTGAAACTTAATTTCATATTTTCAAACTTTAAAACAATCTTATCCGGGAACATATACACTTCATTTCAAATGGTAACTTTTACATGGTAATATCTGAGTTTTCATGTAAGGATAATAAAAGTGTTTCAATATATATATCCATACATACATACATAATAATTCCATAGATCAAGCAATAGAAAGTAAACAGACAATATAATGGAGGAAAGGCAACATCTGAGTCGCTCTATTCATAACACAAAAATATTAATTTCTCCATATTTTCCATCCATCACACTAACTTCCACCATGATAAACAACAAAATCAATAACATGAGGAATGCATACAAGAAGCGATTTAAAGATGCCTGTGCTTCTCGGAGGTCAGGAGCAGCAGCAGATGAAGTACAGGAGCCCAAGCTGTGGTATTATAAACACCTCACTTTTCTGGACGATCAGTTCGAGGCCAGAGAATCACTTTCCAGTCTTCCTTCCATCCTTCCCTCCACCGTTCCCTCCAGCATTCCTTCCACTGTTCCCCCCACCCCTGCAGAGGGTGCCAAGGAGCTGGCTAAGATTGAGGAGCCAGATCTGAACACCTTCAGTCAGGTATAGTATTTCTTGGCCTCAAATTATTGTTGGTTTAACAAGATGTTTTTTGAGCCAAAATGAAAGCTTGAAAACACTAAAAAAAGTCGTGGGCAGAAATTATTGTGACAGGGATGCCAACTGCAGGGGTCAGAATGAGAGTCTGTTCAATTTACAAAAAAAATTGCAACAGTCATGAGCTTTAAAATGTGTCCCTTTTTTATACACAGGAGGAGCTCAGCCAAAAGGAGGAGGAGGCTATGGAATATGACAGCCAGGATGAGGAAGGGGTGAGTGGCAGACAGGAGGAGGCTGGGCCAAGTGGCAGCCAGCAGGTGCCCAGGCCCAGTGGCAGCACTGAATCACAGGTGCCTCCCCTCCAGATGCGCCCAAAAAGACAGAGGCGCGTGTCCCAGCTGGAGGAGGAGTCTCTGCAGGTCATTACTGAGGCAGCTTTCATCATGAGGGCCCCCCTTAACCCTGTAGAGGGCTACATCTTTTCCCGCGCTGACCAGATGCAGAGAATATAGGTGGGACAACGGGCACTGGCAGAGGATCTCTTTGCTTCGGTGATTCAGAGGGGAAAAAGCATTTAGATTTTTGAGAAACAACATTCATGTTCATTTTTTCTTTTAGATTTTTGCTTGTACCATGGGGATCAATTTTAGAGTGGGTTCATCCTAAAGGAATCATGGTTGTTTTGATAATTTGTTCATAAATCAGGAATACTAAATTGCTGTGTTAGTAGATATTATGGATAAGAATTTGATTCTGCTTTTGTTTTTCACTTCCAGAATCTTGGTAGAGCGAGATTGGAGAGGATTCTACAACAGAGATGAAAGATGTTCATCTGGTTGGCAGTTCATCTGTGCCATACCACACCAAGAATTTGTTCTGATAAATGTTCAGGAGAGAAAAGATTCAGATTGATACTTGAAATATAAGGTTTCTTTTTCTTATGGACAATTTAGCTCTGATACTGAATCTGAAAGACTTTGCCCAACAACGAGATTTGTGAAACATGTTGCCAAAGTCTCTCCTGTCATTTTTGAATGCAAACAGACTATGAATACAAATGCAATAAATTGGAGGTTGGGGAAGGAATATAATCTATCCAATCCTTCAGAACAAGAGATGTAAAATATGTAGGGCTGTGAATGATCAAAATTTTTGTGTTCGATTAATCGTTTTTTTTTTAATCGATTAATCGACTAATTTCGATTAATTATAACGCACATACAGATCCAACTACTTTTAGCTGATCTCCTCACAGGCTGATTCCCAGTGCAGCTGCCAACCACTGGAAAAATGGATAGCAGGATACAAAAAACACACAAAGGCAGCGCTCGATGGGAATAGCATTAAAACTTTTACAGTCTTCAAGTAGGTAACAAAATAAATATTGCACTGGAGATAAAATCGATGTAGCTACATAAACTGTAAAATGGTGCGAGTAATACCAAATGGTACCAAAAGCAGTCATAAAAACATGTAGCTAAGTATGATACTGGTATAAAAATGTGTACAACAATGCCACTGCTGAATCCAGATGAGGAGGGGTTAACATCAGTCCATCGGCATGTAGATGTCCCATGAAGGGAACTATCACAACTCCCAGTGGATGGTTGTAGAATCCCAGGTTGACAGAGGGAAGTAATAGAGGGAAGTGTAACAGCGCTTGCTTCAGGGCTGTCTTAATGAGAGGGCACACCTGGGCACTGCCCAGGGGCCCCAGCTGCATTTGCCCAAAGCAGCTGGTCCTTGAGGCTACGCTGCCCCGAAATTGGGGGCCCCATGATGGCACTGACAGTGATGGATACACAGGGGAGGCAGTCTGCCTTCTACCTACTTGATGTCTGTTTACCTGCACTGTCATTATTGTAGGAGCGCCAGAGCATTTCTTTGCCCAGGGGCCCAAGATGCTATTAAAACGGCCCTGGCTTGCGTGTGGCAGATAGTAAGGTCCCGCCGGCATGCAGATATGAAGGCACTGCAAAGGAGCCCTTCAGATGGACACGGCAAGCCCCGCCGGTGTCCATGATGTCACCGGATCTCTGACAGAACTCCCTGAAGGCCCAGAAGCCGGCAGAAAGGTGAGTACCAGTCATAAGAATTTTTTAATCGATCAAAAAGATTTTGATCGATCAAAAAAATTAAATTTTAATCGATCGATTAAAAGTTAATTTGCACAGCCCTAAAAATATGTTTTTTTTTTATGGGAGGAGGAATTGAAAGAAGAAAATGCTTTTAATGTGTGACATGTATTGACAAAATTTCTTCCAACGGAGGTCCGAATGACAGATTGGTGCTATGACGCCACATGATATACTCTATTTGACAACCTCCCATCACAGCGCCCCCCACCACCACCACCACACACATGCATACACCATTATGACCCACTTTTTTTTCTTTCAACTTTATTGAAATGTAAAAATACATTTCATTAATTTTTATGCACCACAGTTCAATTGCGGTACATAGAAACTAGGGTTGTCCCGATACCACTTTTTTAGGACCGAGTACAAGTACCGATACTTTTTTTCATGTACTCGCCGATACCGAATACAGATACTTTTTTTAAATGTGTCCCCAAATGCAGCCATGTCCCTCCACATATTGCAGCCATGTCCCCCCACATATTGCAGCCGTGTCCCCCCACATATTGCAGCCATGTCCCCCCCACATATTGCAGCTATGTCCCCCCTCATATATTGCAGCCATGTCCCCCCACATATATTGCAGCCATGTCCCCCCACATATATTGCAGCCATGTCCCCCCCACAGATGCAGCCATGTCCCCCCCACATTGCAGCCATGTCCTGTCCCCCCCACATTGCAGCTATGTCCTGTCCCCCCACATTGCAGCCTTGTCCTGTCCCCCACATATTGCAGCCATGTCCTGTCTCCCACATATTGCAGCCATGTCCTGTCCCCCACATATTGCAGCCATGTCCTGTCCCCCACATATTGCAGCCATGTCCTGTCCCCCACATATTGCAGCCATGTCCTGTCCCCCACATATTGCAGCCATGTCCTGTCCCCCACATATTGCAGCCATGTCCTGTCCCCCACATATTGCAGCCATGTCCTGTCCCCCATACCTGTAGTAGATGCCGCTGCTGCCGGGTTAATCCCCGTGCAATACAGCGCGCATTACAAGCTTTCGTTTGTATACTTGTAATGCCGCCTCGCCATGTATAGACACTCCCCTTCTCGGGATTGGATGGATCCGTCCAATCCCAAGAAGGGGAGTGTCTATACATGGCGAGGCGGGCATTACAAGTATACAAACGAAAGCTTGTAATACGCGCTGTATTGCACAGGGATTAACGTGGCGGTATGCGGCGGCGGCTTTGCGGTGGCGGGGGGGGGGGAATTCTATTTAAGTATCGGGGGTATTTGCGGGAGTACGAGTACTCCCGCAAATACTCGGTATCGGTCCCGATACCGATACTAGTATCGGTATCGGGACAACCCTAATAGGAACAGAATGCATTTTGCAGCACACTGCTCAGCACGCAGGGGCGCTGTTGCAGTGTGAACAGGACACATAGAAAACAATGGTTTTCTATTGCCCTTGCAGAGACTGATGCATTACAGACCCCCCCATCACAGACTGACAGCCCAAATCACAGACCCCTCATTACAGCCTAATCCCCCCATCACAGACTGACCTGATACATCACAGACCCCCATCACAAACTGGTCCTGACCTGTCACAGACCCCCTATCAAAGACTCCCTATCACAGACCCCCTATCACAGACTGACCTAACCCATCACAGACTGACCTGACCCATCACAAACTGGTCTTGACCCATTACAGACCCTCTATCACAGACTGACCCACCAAATCACAGACCCCCTATCATAGACTGACCTGACCCATCACAGACCCCCATCACAGACTGACCCCCCCATCACAAACTGGTCCTGACCCATAACAGACCCCCTGTAACAGACTGACCCCCCAATAGGCATGTGCAAAAGTGAAAAATTCGTTTTGTTTCGTTTCGTTTCAATTAGTCATTTAATACATTTCGTTAAGTTAGGTTCATTACATGTGTTGAATTCGTTTTCGGAATTCGTTCGTTTTCGACCGAATTTCGAAAAATCCGGTCGAAATCGAAAATATTTCTACCGTTTTTCGAATTCGTTCGTTTTCTACCGAATTTCGGAAAAAAAAACGGTCGAAATCGAAAATATTTCAACCAGATTAGAAAACAAATAGTCTCTTTTCGAATAGAATTTTTTTCGAATTAAATCCGAAAATATATATATATTTTTTTTTTCGAATTCCGATCGAATTTAGTCCGCGGGTATTCGATTCGGAATTCGAAGAAAAAAAAAATTCGATTTCGACCATTTTTTTTCGAAATTCGGTCGAAAACGAACGAATTCTAAAAACGGTCGAAATTTTTCGCTAATATAGCAATTCGGGAATTCGTATGCATCCGAATGTCCGAATAATGGAAAATTCGTCCGAATTTCGATTCGGAACGAAACGAAATGCACATGCCTACCCCCCAAATCACAGACCCCCTATCACAGACTGACCCCCAAATCACAAACTGGTCCTGACCCATCACAGACCCCTATCACAGACTGACCCCCCCCATCACAAACCCCCTATCACAAACTGGTCCTGACACATCACACCCCATCACAGACTGACCCTCCCCACAAATCACAGACTGCCTCCCCCCATCACAGACCCTCCATCACAAACTGGTCCTGACACATCAGACTCCCCATCACAGACTCCATATCACAGACTGACCCCCCCATCACAAACTGACTCCCCAAATCGCAGACCCCCATCACAGACTAACCCCCCAAATCACAGACTGACCCACACAAATCACAGACCCCCTATCACAGACTGACCGCCCAAATCACAGACCCTCCATCACAAACTGGTCCTGACACATCAGACTCCCCATCATAGACTCCATATCACAGACTGATCCTCCCCCCAAATCACAGACTGACCCCCCATCACAGACTGACTCCCCAAATCGCAGACCTCCATAATAGACTAACCTCCCAAATCACAGACTGACCCCCCCAAATCACAGACCCCCATCACAGACTGACCCCCCATCAAAAACTGTTTCTGACCCATAACAGACCCTCTATAACAGATTGACCCCCAAATCACAGACCCCCTATCACAGACTAACCCCCCAAAACACAAACTGGTCCTAACCCATCACAGACCCCCTATCACAGACTGACCCCCCAAATCACAGACCCCCATCACAGACTGACCCCCCAAATCACAGACTGACCCCCCATCACAGACTGACACCCCAAATCCCAGACTGACACCCCAAATCACAGACTGACCCCCCAAATCACAGACCCCCATCACAGACTGACCCCCCATCACAAACTGGTCCTGACTCATAACAGACCCCCTATAGCAGACTGACCCCCCAAATCACAAACTGGTCCTGACCCATCACAGACCCCCTATCACAGACTTACCCCCCAAATCACAAACTGGTCCTGACCTAAAACAGTCCCACCATAACAAACTGGTCCTGACACATCAGGCTGACCCCCCCCCCCCCACCACAAACTGGTCCTGACACATCAGACTGTCCTGTCCTCCCAACCCCACAGAACCCTACCTTAATGACACAGGAAATGAAGCATGGTCGCTCTGGACAATGGGCAGGACTTTTTCCATTAAAAGTGAGTGATTTATTGCTGGGACCGCCCCCACTGCCTAGCAACCAATCACCCACTTTTTAACTTAAAAAGTCCCGCCCTTTGTCCAGAGCAGTCGCGCTTCATTTCCTGTGTAATTAAGACAGGCAGTGTGGGAAGGGGAGAGTGCAGCGATGTTAGAGAAGGCACAGACCTGCCGCGCTGTGTATATAGCGGCATCCACAGCGGCAGGCAGGCGGGCGAGCGAGCCGGTGACAGAGGACACACAGGAAACTACTTGGTGGGCCTGCGGTCCGGATAGAATGGCCACTGGGGCCGGGCACAGGCACAGGGATGGAATTGTGTGGGTTTTGTCATTGTTTCAGATTTATATGTGTTGTTAGACTCAAAACATATATAGGAAGCAGGGATGAGCCGAACACCCCCCTGCTCGGTTCGCACCAGAACTTGCGAACACACCAAATGTTTGTGTGAACTTTAGAACTCCATTAATGTCTATGGGACTCAAACATTTGAAATCTAAAGTGCTAATTTTAAAGGCTAATATGCAAGTTATTGTCCTAAAAAGTGTTTGGGGACCCGGGTCCTGTCCCAGGGGACATGTATCAATGCAAAAAAAAGTTTTAAAAATTTTTTTTTTAAACATTTTTTCAGGAGCAGTGAAGTATAATGCTAAAAGTGAAACAATAAAAGTGTAATATTACTTTAAATTTTGTACCTGGGGAGGGGGGGGTGTAAAGTCAGCATGTGAAAAGCGCATGTTTCCCGTACATAGAACTGTCCCTGCACAAATTGTCATTTCTGAAAGAAAAAAAAGGCATTTAAAACCGGCTTTGCGGCTATAATGAATTGTCGGCTCTGGCAATTCAGAGAGGATTCATTCATAAAAAATAAAAAAAGCGTGGGGGTCCCCCCAAATTCCATTAACAGGCCCTTCAGGTCTGATATGGATATTAACCACTTGCTTACTGGGCACATATACCCCCTTCCTGCCCAGGCGAAATTTCAGCTTTCAGCACTGCGTCGCTTTAAATTAAAATTGCGCGATCGTGCGACGTGCCTTACAAAATAAATTGACCTCCTTTTTTCCCCCACAAATAGAGCTTTCTTTTGGTGGTATTTGATTGCCTCTGCGGGTTTTTTGACTGGGGGAGGTGACCGATGCTGTCTCCCTATGTGCAAGAGAAACAGCATCTGTCTCCTCTCATTGACAGGACGTGGAGCTCTGTGTTTACACACAGAGCTCCACGTCCCTGCTCTAAAACTGCCGATCAGCGGGTACCTGGCAGACATCGCGACCACCAGGCACACGCATCGGCATCTCGGGGACGCGCCGGGTGCGCGTGCGCCGACAACGGCGCGCGCGCCCCCAGTGGCCAGAGAAACGATGCCGTCAATTGACGGCAGCTTGGATATTCAGATCCCCTAAGCCAGTGTTTTTCAACTCCAGTCCTCAAGGCACACCAACAGGTCATGTTTTCAGGCTTTCCATTATTTTGCACAGGTGATTTGATCAGTTTCACTGCCTTAGTAATCACCACAGCCATTTCATCTGAGGGAAATCCTGAAAATGTGACCTGTTGGTGTGCCTTGAGGACTGGAGTTGAAAAACACTGCCCTAAGCTGCCGTCAATTGACGATGAGCGGGGCCGCAAGTGGTTAAGGGGAACCCCGGCATCAATTAAAAAAAAAATGACGTGGGGTTCCCCCCAAATATCCATAACAGACCCTTCAGGTCTGGTGTGGATTTTAAGGGGAACTCCACCCGAATTATTTTTTTTAAAATGGCGTGGAGTTCCCCCAAAAATCCACACCAGACCCTTATCCGAGCACGTTAACCTGGCCGGCAGCAGAAAAGAGGGGGGGACAGAGTGCACCCTGCCCTCTTCTGAACCGAACCAGGCAACATGCCCTCAACATGGGGAAGATTGAGTTCAGTCTCTCTCTCTTCGATGCAAGCCCGCGATGAGGTTGTTTCTGTCATCTTGGGACGCTGCTCTGACTGCTCTTTGGGCCTAAAGACATACAGTCCACAGAGGCCTACAAAGGCCTAGCTCTCTTTTCCATCTGAGCACAGCCAGTGAGGGTTTACCTAGAGGAGTGGATAAGTATCTTTCATTATTATTATTATTGTTATAGACTGTGTAGATATCTGTTGTTAGTATATGAGATTCCTATTTTTAAAGGAAATAAATGTAACTTGTTTTCTAAGCAAATGCGTCTGTCTTCATAGCTAACATATCATTAGGCCTAGACATACTCTGGTAGATTATATTTGTTAATAAAGGGACAAAATACAAACACAATTAATACATGTATGCAATAGCTATAGTTATATAAGTTCAGCAGAGTGTTTATTACTGCATCGGATACTTCACATACACATATAAATAAACACACAATTTTATATTGTGGTCCTGACACATGGATCACAGCAAGGTATCGGGCCTTTTCATTATTTTCTTAAGAATGACAAAGAAAACTAATTTTGCTTCTATATTTTTCACAGCGGGGCAATTTTCTTCTAAGAAAAACATATCTTGAATGTAATTTGCCCACATTTTGGGGATAATATGTCACACCTTTAATTTGGGTTAAAATCATTAAACCAGAAAAAAACACTGCTTTTTCTACTATAACTAATGCTACCATTTTGTATTGACTTTTCAGTAACTTTGCAAGACTGCGCGAATAAACCCCTCGACATATCAGTGGGGTTATTTACTAAAGGCTAATCCACTTTGCACTGCAAGAGCAAACTACAAGTGCAAAGTGCACTTGAATTTGCACTTGGAAATGCAGTCGCTGTAAATCTGAGGGGTAGATCTGAAATAAGGGGAAGCTCTGCTAATTTTATTAACCAATCATGTGCAAGCTAAAATGCTGTTTTTTATTTTCCTTGTCTGTCCCCCTCTGGTCTGCAGCGACTGCACTTCCAAGTGCACTTTAAGTGCTATTTCAAGCACACTTTGCACTTGTAGTTTGCACTTGTAGTGGAAAGTGGATTTGCCTTTCGTAAATAACCCCTAATGTATCAGCCACCCAAAGCACCTTGGGGCTGATTTACCAAGCCTGTGCGCCAAGACTCATGGTGCACAAGCAGGAGTAAACCTGTTTTTGACATTCACAAAAGAAACACGCTGCCAGTGCAGCGTGTTTCCTCATTTACTAAAGTGCCTAATGCGCCCAGGAGAGGGCGCACGGCACGCCAGTACAGAGCTGGCGTGCGGCATTTAGTAATGTAAACATCGGGGATTCGGGCGGGAGTTTATGAGGGGAGGGAGGGGGGTGATGCAGGGGAAGTGTAGTGACATGTGTTTGAACGTGTGTGGCGGGCCGATTTGAAAGGGAAAGTGACTTTTGGTACCCGATCCCCGTGCGCTTGCAAAGTACGCTAGAACCTCGGAAGGTTCATTTGCATACTGGGCATGCGCAGAGGGATAAATCGGGGCTTTGCGTGCGCCTCTTCAGTACGCCGGGAAAATCTTGGTAAATACCAAGCGGCGTAGCAGTGTTTGCACTGCTTGGAGCGGCGCACGGCAAGCTCCGAGCTGTTCTCGGGCTGCGCTGACACTGAAGGGGAACTCCGCGCCAAATTTCAAATTTGAAACCGGCGCGGCTTCCCCCCCAGGGGCACAATAGGCTCTTCGGCTTGGTCCGGAACGTGAGGGGTTAACCCACGCCAAAATCGGCGTGGGGTTCCCCCCCAGATCCGTACCAAGCCCTCATCCCAGGCATGCAGTCTGGCCGGACAGGAATGGGGGTGGGGACGAGCGAGCGCCCCCCCCCCCTCCTGAGCCGTGCCAGACCACATGCCCTCGACATGGGGGAGTGTGTGCTTTGGGGTAGGGGGGCGCTGCCCCCCCACCCCAAAGCACTCTTGTCCCCATGTCGATCGGGACAAGAGCCTCTTCCCGACAACCCTAGCCATTGGTTGTCGGGGTATGCGGGCGGGAGCCAATCAGAATCTGGGAGCCCCCTTTAATAAGGTGGCCCCCAGATTTCGGGCCCCCACCCTATGTGAATGAGTATGGGGTACATCGTACCCCTACCCATTCACCTGGTGAACGTGGTTTTAACTTTGAGGGTCTTCTGCCGCCGCCCCCTTCGAATTTTTCGGCCTGGACGGGGGTCGCACATCCCATCCAGGACTTGGACGTGGCGGGCTTCTCGTCGCTCTCTTCTGCCGCTGCCCCCTTCACCACGAAGCTCCGTGCTTGTTTGATGAGGGCAGCGGGCTTCCGTCGTCTTCTACCGGGGCGAGGGTCGTACATCCCACCCCGGATTTCTTCGCCGGCTTCTGCCCTGGCTCCTCCCGGGGCCAGGGCTTCTTTTGCCGTCTTCCGCCGGAGGGCGCCACTCTCCGGGCTTCTCGTCGTTGTCTTCCGCCGCGGGGGCCAGGCCTTCTTCTTTGCCGCCCCCTTCGAATTTTTCGGCCTGGACGGGGGTCGCACATCCCATCCAGGACTTGGACGTGGCGGGCTTCTCGTCGCTCTCTTCTGCCGCTGCCCCCTTCACCACGAAGCTCCGTGCTTGTTTGATGAGGGCAGCGGGCTTCCGACGTCTTCTACCGGAGCGAGGGTCGTACATCCCACTCCGGATTTCGTCGCCGGCTTCTGCCTGGCTCCAGGAGGAGCCAGGTCTTCTCGTCGCTGTCTTCCGCCGCGGGGTGACACTCGCGGGCTTCTTCTTCCATTCGATGTTGACACGGCGAGGTCCGGCGCTGAAACGCCTTGTGAGCGGCGGGCAAGGACTTATATTGGCATAGGGCGTGGGCGTGGTTATGCCAACATGTGACCTTAACCCATGTGACAGTGATGTCACATCACATCACTGTCACATGGGTTAAGGTCACATGTTGGCATAACCACGCCCACGCCCTATGCCAATATAAGTCCTTGCCCGCCGCTCACAAGGCATTTCAGCGCCGGACCTCGCCGTGTCAACATCGAATGGAAGAAGAAGCCCGCGAGTGTCACCCCACGGCGGAAGACAGCGACGAGAAGACCTGGCTCCTCCTGGAGCCAGGCAGAAGCCGGCGACGAAATCCGGAGTGGGATGTACGACCCTCGCTCCGGTAGAAGACGTCGGAAGCCCGCTGCCCTCATCAAACAAGCACGGAGCTTCGTGGTGAAGGGGGCAGCGGCAGAAGAGAGCGACGAGAAGCCCGCCACGTCCAAGTCCTGGATGGGATGTGCGACCCCCGTCCAGGCCGAAAAATTCGAAGGGGGCGGCAAAGAAGAAGGACTGGCCCCCTCGGCGGAAGACAATGACGAGAAGCCCGGAGAGTGGCGCCCTGCGGCGGAAGACGGCGAAAGAAGCCCTGGCCTCGGGAGGAGCCAGGCAGAAGCGGAGGAGCCCGAGGTGGGGCGACACCCCCGTTGTTCTCCGCTGTTTTCGGCCGCCCCCCCCCGGATGTAAAAGAGCTTCATTTTGGGGTGGGGGCACAGAAGACCGGCGGAAGGCGGCGGCGAAGACCGGTGCGGGGCTGGAGCCCCCCCGGCAGAAAACGTCTGGAAGACCGAGGGGCTCCGCCCCCGTTGTTCTCTGCTTTTTTCGGCCGCCCCCCCCCCGGATGTGAAAGAGCTTATTTTGGGGTGGGGGCCTGGCTGGACATGGCGGAGAGCATCGGTGGGTGTCCCCCCCCGGCAGAAGACGGCGAAGCCCGGGGCCCAATGGGCTGGTGGTGGGGGGTCCCGGCAGAAGACCCCCGGAGCTGACTAATAAATTATTTTTTTCTGTGTGTTTTTTTTTGTGTTTACACTTTTCCACCCGGTGAATGAGTAGGGGTACGATGTACCCCATACTCATTCACATAGGGTGGGGGGCCAGAATCTGGGGGCCACCTTAATATAGGGGGCTCTCAGATTCTGATAAGCCCCCCGCCCGCATACCCCGACAACCAACGGCCAGGGTTGTCGGGAAGAGGCTCTTGTCCCTATCGACATGGGGACAAGAGTGCTTTGGGGTGGGGGGGCAGTGCCCCCCTCCCCCACAGCACACACTCCCCCATGTCGAGGGCATGTGGTCTGGTACGGCTCAGGAGGGGGGGGGGGCGCTCGCTCGTCCCCACCCCCATTCCTGTCCGGCCAGACTGCGTGCCTGGGAGAAGGGTTTGGTCTGGATCTGAGGGGGAACCCCACGCCGTTTTTTGGCGTGGGTTTAACCCCTTATGTTCCAGATCAAATCTAAGAGCCTGTTGTGCACCTGAAGGGGGACCCCCACGCCGTTTTTTTTTATAATTTGGGGTGGAGTTCCCCTTTATCCTGGTCCTGTCGGGGGGGGGGGAATGCCTGCTCGTCTGTCCCTACAATGTATGAACAGCGATCTGTCATTTCCCCTACACAGTCCCACCCCCTTTACAGTTAGAACACACCCAGGTAACATATTCAACCCCTTCCGCGCCCCTAGTGTTAACCCCTTCCCTGCCAGTGTCATTTTTATAGTAAGCAATGCATTTCTATACCATTGCTCGCTACAAAAATGCCAAATCTCACAAAAATGTGTCCGCCACAATGTCGCAGTAGCCAGAAAAAACAATGATAGCCACCATTACTAGTAAAACAAAAAAATATTCCAAAAAAACCCATAAGACCAACCCCTACTTAGAACTTTTGCCCAAACCAATCAAACGCTTATTGTGATTTTTTGCAAGCAAAAATATGTCCAAGAATACTTATCGGCCTAAACTGAGGGCAAACATTTTTTGAATATATTTTGGGGGAGATTTATTATAGCAAACAGTAAAAAAGATGTTTTTTTATTTACCAAATTGTCGCTATATTTTTGGGTCAAGCAAAAATAAGAAAAAACGCAGAGGTGATCAAATACCACCAACAAAAAATAAATAAATAATTTTTTAGGGGGGGGGGGGGATGAGGACGCCAAATTTGTTTGGGGGCCACGTCGCACAACCACGCAATTGTCAGTCAAAATGACGCAGTGTTGAAATGCAAAAAATGGCCCCGTCAGTGACCAGTAATATGCTCTGGGGCTCAAGTGGTTACAAATTAAGAATACACTAAAGTTAGCCCAATTTATGGCCATAATGTGAAAGATGATGTTACACCGAGTAAATAGATACCCAACATGTTACACTTTAATATTGCACACACTCATGGAATGGCGCCAAACTTCAGTACTTGAAAATACCCATAGGCAACGCTTTTTTATGTGTTTCAGGTTACCAGTTTAGATTTACAGAGGAGGTCTAGTGCTAAAAGTATTGCTCTCGCTCTAACGTACGCTATGATACCTCACATGTGGGGTTTGAACGGGGGTTCAATATGTGGGCGGGGCTTACACATTTAAGGCCCGCCCACATATGGAAACATTCTTCAAACCACACATGTGAGGTATCATAGCGTGCGTAACAGCAAGAGGAATATTTTTAGCACTAGACCTCATCTGTAAATCTAAACTGGTAACCGGAAACAATAAAAATGCTGCTTGTTCGCTTCTGACTGCGAGCTACTAGGGACAGGGGCGTTTAAATTATTACTATTTAGGTTTGTTACGTAAAAATTCTATAAGACCTCCCGTTCAGCTTGTAAAGCATCACTTCAGGGGGACCAAAAAAAAATTTAAACACCTCTAATGCTTTCATCCGCCATTGCAGATTTGATTCTGGTACTGCATTTCGAGTGAACTGGGCATGCTCGAACACTTAGAAAAAGAAGTTGGAAGTTTCATCCTGAAAATGACTTGCATCTTTCTGAGCATGCTCAGAAAGCTGTTTTTTTGGCTTAGTAATTTAAGGACATCCTTAACAGGTGTAAGCAGTTACAAGTGCACACAAACTAGAGGCTGACATTTCTTCATGTGTTTCCAATTGGTTCATTAGCACACATGTTATAAAAAGCGTGGATACTGCACGTGTCAGCTGCCCCTCAGAGGGGGCAGATTTGCTGGCTGGAAGTAATGGCGGAGTGAAACAGAGATGTTTTGGAGCAAGTTTTGTATTTTTTGATGTTTTCTCTGCTACATAATTTTGCTAAATGTTTCTCAAGATGTTAATGACTAATGTTTTAATCCTGTGGGTCTATCCTGTTATTTCAAAAGCATGATTTATTTTCCAATGACTGTGAAATAAACGTTGGTCTTTTTTGTTTTTAGGTGTTTTTATATATTTTTGGTGTGTTTATTTGTAATTTTTTGTTTTGCTTTCCTTGTTTTGTGGACCAATAAAATTACTTTCAAATTTTGAAGTTTGTTTTGTGATATTTTTTTCATGCTATGGATTTCAACCGCTGCAGCTGAACTAGTTTGGGCCTAAACCATCAAGTGTGATTTGTCTCTAAGCTCTTTCCTGGTGTGTATGCATGAAATGTTTAGTCACCAGAAAAGGAAGGACAAAGCGGTAAGTATTGTTTCCTAGAACTGATGTCCAGACTGACTTTTTAAAGCACATGTGCAAGATGTAGGAAAAGCTGCAAACATGGCCTGTTGGAGGGGGGGTGGTGTATTGGTGGACAGGCTTGAAGTGCTGATTTACAGCGCTGTGCTTGAAACTAGCACAAGACAATCCTATTCTAATTGTGGGTTGTTTGAGGGAAGCCAATTGAGTGTTAGAACCCCTGCTAGTGTTTTTAGGCTGGGCTTTGTGTCCCTTTTCCTAAAATTGGCTTCACTTCCTGTCACACAGCTGAACAGGAAGTGAGGTTAAAACCCTACCAATGGTCTTTTCTTCGGGACACAGGTCAATCTAACTAGTGTCACCATTAAGCAAATTGCACTGCAGTGTACACCCCAAATGATTAGTTATTTTGGGGTTTAGTAAAGGCAAAGCCGCTCTGCAGTAGAAGCGTAGGCAATGAAAATCAGAAGGGAAGCACTGATGGTTTTTACTTCCAATCCCGCCAAGTTTTGAGTTTTCTTCCTTGCTTGTCCACTTGTAGTGCAAAGTGGATTTGCCTTTAGTAAATGGACCCCAAAGTCCAAGATTCCTACTAATTTGGGGTGTACACAGCAAAATGCCATTTCCAAAATGGGAAACTATTTATATTGATCTGTGTGTCCCCAACAAAACATTACTCAGGTGTTTCCCTCACTTCCTGTTTGGCTGTGTGGCAGGAAGTGAATGAATTAAGTAGAAAGTGACAACATTTGTGAGGTGTCTTTACCCTATCAGGGGTGCAGGCATCCCCAAAACAAACAAGAAAATAGTTGATTTAACATTGGGTGGTGTTTGTGGGGGTCCCTAACACACATTCATACATATTAGCAACGCTGGATCCTGGCCTATTGGCATGGTTATATTTTCTTAAGCCTCTCAATAAAATGATCTGAAATTTGGGGTTAAACTGGAACAATAATCATCACTTTTATTTTTTGGATTTCTTTCATTTTGGATAGAGTTGGGGGGGGGGGGGGTTAGAAGCTCTGTCAGTTTATTTTGTATTATCCCTGTCCGTTTGGGGAGATTGGCCTTCACTTCCTGCCCCATAGCCAAACAGGAAGTGATCGAAAAACTAGGCAAATTAAGGGTCCCCCCCCACAGAACTTGTGTGTGTCCCCTGAAAATTCCTGGGTGGGTCATAAAAAAACAGGGTGTGGCCTTGACAGGAAGGGTGGGTCATTTTTCTATTAGGGGGGTGCCAAAATTTGGTCAGGCCTAGGGCAGCACAAAACCTAAATATCCTACTGCATATTAGGGCTTATTTAGACAGGATCCAATTTACAGCATGTTTTTAGATTGTGGGAGGAAACCCGCACAGGGAGAACATGCAAACTCCAGGCAGATAGTGTCACGGGCGGGATTCGAACCAGCAACCCTTTTGCTGCTAGGTGAACATGCTACACACTACACTACTGTGCTGAACGAACATGATCGCAGCTGAAAGCATGAGATGTTTTTTTTTTTACCAATTCCATGCTTTCCAGCCTGGAGGACAGATGTGGGGTCTAATTGACCCCGCCTTTCTCTATAAAGAGGACCTGTCACACACTAGTCCTATTACAAGGGATGTTTACATTCCTTGTAATAGGAAGAAAAGTGAAAAATAATACAAACAAAGGGACAAACAAGTGCAAAAATTAAAATATTAAGTAAAAAAATAAAATAAAAAAGGAATTTAAATGCTCCTGTCCCTAGTAGCTCGCACTCAGAAGCGAACACGCATGCAAGTCCCACCCACATATGTAAACATCCTTCAAACCCCACATGTGAGGTATCATAGCGTGCGTTAGAGCGAGAGCAATAATTTTAGCACTAGACCTCCTCTGTAACTCAAAAGTGGTAACCTGAGAAAAAAAGTCAAGCGTTGCCTATGGAGATTTTTAATAACGAAGTTTAGCGCCATTCCATGAGTGTGCGCAATATGAAAGCGTGACAAGTTAGGTATCTATTTACTCGGTGTAACATCATCTTTTACCTTATCCCTAAAAATTGGGCTAGCTTTACTGCTTTCTTATTTTGTCATTCATGAAACAGGTTTTTTTTTTGAAAGCCAAAAAAAAAAAAAAACGTTTGAAAATTTTTGGCACAAATACTGTTGGAAATGTGTCCGAAAAAATGGCCGCCACTTTATTCCCTAGGGTGTTTGTTAATAAAATATATATAATGTTTGGGGGTCCTGAGTAAGTTTCAAGGAAGAAAATATAATTGTTACATGAAGGAGAGAAGTGCCAGAATAGGCGCGGTATGGAAGTGGTTAAAGTGCAACAATAAAAGTGAAAAATTCCTTGAAATTTCGTACCATGGGGGGGGGGAGGCAATTAGGGCCGCCATCAGGAATTATGGGGCCCCTTACACAGCTTCAGGCATGGGCCCCCTGGAGCAGAGAATAGGGGGGGGGGGTGCCGCCTGATATTAAGAAGGGGGGGGGCTGCCGCAATTTGATAAGCGGGGGGTTCCTTTACTAAAAAATACATATAGAAAAATATATATTAAAAAGGGTGGTAGCCATCCGGGGGCCCTGGGGACCACTGGGCCCTTTAATAAAAATAAACTTCTGGGCTCTTTAATGAAAAATAAATTACAATATCTATATATATATATCTATATATATAAAATAATAAAAAAGGGGGTTGCCTTGGGAGCTCTGGGCCCTTTAATAAAAAATAACTACCAAAAATCTAAAAAAAAAATAACATGGGGTGGGAGCTGCGGTGGCTCAACGTGAATGGCACTGCGCTGACAAGCCGTTCACCTCTGCAGCCAAGGGTTCGGATCCCGGTCTCGGCTACATGTGAATTGAGTTTGGTGGTGTCAGCCCGGCTCCCGATGGGTGTGCTATGCAAGGTACGCCTGTGCTTAGTACGCCCACCCCCCCCCAAAAAAAAACACCACACTTGCACACACTTTGGCCATGAGGTCTCCTAAAATAAAGGGAGGCGAAGGACCTACAGGGCTGGCTGGGTGGGCTACACTCCCTCATAGGGGGAGTCCCTCTGTCCCATCGGGCTCCCAAGTGTAGCAGGTGGGGTGAGTGGGAGGCCCCCCTCACACCCACCATTGCCACCGGGGGCATGGAGAAGGATGGCGATTGCAAGTCCAGCTCCTCTCTCTCGACTTCACGCACAAAATACACTTTAAAAAAGAAATTAAAGTAAAAAGTAACAAACCTGGGGAAAATGTTTATAACATTTTTAGAAGCAAAAAGGTTGTCATCTGGGGCCCTCTGGGAGCTTTCAAAATTATATTATATATATATATGTTTAAAAAATAACCAAAAAATATATAATTTTTTTTTTTTTAAAGGTGGGGGGTTGTCATCTGGAGCCCTGGGGATCTCCGGGCCACTGGGGACCTCCAGACCCCTAAAACAAAACATTGGCCCTTTAATAACAAAAAATATGGGGGTTGCCACCCGGGGCCCTGGGGCCTCTGGGCCCCTGGGGACCTCCAGACTGCTAAAAAAATATTAAATTCCAAAAATTGGCCCTTTAATAAAAAATCCTACAAAAACCAACTAACAAATATATATACAAAAAAAAAAAGAGGGGGGTTACCATCTGGGGCGCTGGGGGGCCTCCAGGCATCTGGGCACCTCCGGACCCCCGGGCCCCTTACAGGTGTACAGGGCCGCCATCAGGAATTTTGGGGCCCCTTACACAGCTTCAGGCATGGGCCCCCTGGAGCAGAGAACCGGGGGGGGGGGGGGTGCTGCCGCATGAAATTGAGAAGCGGGGGGGGGTGGTGCCGCAAATTGAGGAGCGGGGGGGCCCTTTACAAAAATTTTGACAGAAATAAGAAATAAAGAAAAATATATATAAAAAAGGGGGGTAGCCATCCGGGGCCCTGGGGACCTCTGTGCTCTTTATAAAATAAAAATAAAAAAGAGAGAAAATACATATATATATATTTTTTAAATATAACATTTATCGAAAAAAAATTAAAAAAACAAGGGGGTTGCCTTCCAGGGCCCTGGGGACCTCTGGGCCCTTTCCTTAAAAAAAAAAAAAAAATATATTAAAAAAAATATATATATTTTTTTAAATATATATATTTTTTTTTAAAAAAAGGGCTTGCCATCTGGGGCCCTTAGTGGCCTCCGGGCCCTGGGGACCTTCGGAGCCCTTAAAAAAAATAAAAATAAAAAAAAATGTTTTTTTTGTTTTAGGGTGGTTCCCATCCGGGCCCCTGGGGGCCCCGGGCGGTGTAATGCCTGTACCCCCTAATGGCGGCCCTGCAGGTGTACTGCCTGTACCCCCTGATGGCGGCCCTGGGTGTAATGTCAGCATGTGAAAAAATGACATTCTGAAGGAAAAAAGCCATTTAAAACTGACTCGCGGCTATAATGAATTGTCAGCTCCTGGAAATTGCAGGAGAATTCATTCATTAAAAACACCAAAAAAAAAGCGTGGGGGTCCCCCCAAATTCAATAACCAGACCCTTTAGGTCTGGTATGGATATTAAGGGGAACCCCGCCATCAATTTTAAAAAAAAAATGACGTGGGGTTCCCCCAAATATCCATAACCAGACCCTTCAGGTCTGGTGTGGAATTTAAGGGGAACTCCACTCCAAATTTAAAAAAAAAATGGCGTGGAGTCCCCCCTAAAATCCACACCAGACCCTTATCCGAGCACGTTGACCTGGCCGGCCGCAGAAAAGAGGGGGGGACAGAGCGCGGCCCCCCCCCTCTCCTGAACCGCACCAGGCCACATGCCCTCAACATTGGGAGGGTGTTTTGGGGTGCCCCCCAAAACACCTTGTCCCCATGTTGATGAGGACAAGGGTCTCTTCCCCACAACCCTTGCCCGGTGGTTGTGGGGGTCTGCGGGCAGGAGGCTTATCGAAATCTGGAAGACCCCTTTAACAAAGGGGCCCCCCAGATCCCGGCCCCCCCCTGTGTGAAATGGTAATGGGGTACCTTGTACCTCTACCATTTCACGAGAAAAAAAAATGTAAAGGGTTAAAAACGACAAGAGCCGGTTTTTGACAAGTCCTTTATTATCTTCTTTCTTCTTTCCTTCGGGTTTCTTCTTCCTCCTTCTTCTTCTTCTTCCTCTGCTTCTGTCTTGGGTCTTCTATTCCCGCATCTTGCCCGTCGTGTTCTTCCATCTTCTTCTCCTTCCGCTGTCCTTCTCGTCCGCATCTTCTTCTCCTTCTTCTTCGCCGGAGCCGCCGCTTCCAATTGAAATCCCCGCTGTCTGCCGGACCACGCCCCCCCCCCTCTGACGCCACGGGCAAGCTCTTAGGAGTGTGCTGCCAGTGCGTCAGAGGGGGGCGTGGTCACATGTCAGAGGGCGGGCAATTCAATTTGAAGCTTGTGCGCGGCTTTTTCTTTGCCAGAGTCGCCGCTTCCAATTGAATTGCCCGCTTTCTGGAACATGTGACCACGCCCCCCTCTGACGCACTGGCACCACACGGGGACTTTCCTAAGAGCTTGCCCGTGGCGTCAGAGGGGGGGCGTGGTCCGGCAGACAGCGGGGATTTCAATTGGAAGCGGCCGCTCCGGCGAAGAAGAAGGAGAAGAAGATGCGGACGAGAAGGACAGCGGAAGAAGATGGAAGAACACGCGGGCAAGATGCGGGAATAGAAGACCCAAGACAGAAGCAGAGGAAGAAGAAGAAGGAGGAAGAAGAAACCCGAAGGAAAGAAGAAAGAAGATAATAAAGGACTTGTCAAAAACCGGCTCTTGTCTTTTTTAACCCTTTACATTTTTTTTCTCGTGAAATGGTAGAGGTACAAGGTACCCCATTACCATTTCACACAGGGGGGGGGCCGGGATCTGGGGGGCCCCTTTGTTAAAGGGGTCTTCCAGATTTCGATAAGCCTCCTGCCCGCAGACCCCCACAACCACCGGGCAAGGGTTGTGGGGAAGAGACCCTTGTCCTCATCAACATGGGGACAAGGTGTTTTGGGGGGCACCCCAAAACACCCTCCCAATGTTGAGGGCATGTGGCCTGGTGCGGTTCAGGAGAGGGGGGGGGCCGCGCTCTGTCCCCCCCTCTTTTCTGCGGCCGGCCAGGTCAACGTGCTCGGATAAGGGGTCTGGTGTGGATTTTAGGGGGGACTCCACGCCATTTTTTTTAAATTTGGGGTGGAGTTCCCCTTAAATTCCACACCAGACCCGAAGGGTCTGGTTATGGATATTTGGGGGGAACCCCACGTCATTTTTTTTTAAATTGACGGCGGGGTTCCCCTTAATATCCATACCAGACCTAAAGGGTCTGGTTATTGAATTTGGGGGGACCCCCACGCTTTTTTTTTCGTTTTTTTTATGAATGAATTCTCCTGCAATTTCCAGGAGCTGACAATTCATTATTGCCGCGAGTCAGTTTTAAATGGCTTTTTTTTTTTTTTTTTTTTCAGAATGTCATTTTGTGCAAAGACATATTTCCAACCACATGAAAAGTGCGCTTTATTCACCTGCTGACATTCCCCCCCCCCCCCATGGTACGAATTTTAAAATAATTATTCAAATGACGTGGGGGTCCCCCCAAATTCCATTACAGGCCCTTCAGGTCTGATATGGATATTAAGGGGAACCCCGCCATCAATTAAAAAAAAAAAAGACGTGGGGTTCCCCCCAAATATCCATAACCAGACCCTTCAGGTCTGGTGTGGAATTTAAGGGGAACTCCACCCCAAATGTAAAAAAAAATGGCATGGAGTCCCCCCTAAAATCCACACCAGACCCCTTATCCGAGCACGTTGACCTGGCCGGCCGCAGAAAAGAGGGGGGGACAGAGCGCGGCCCCCCCCTCTCCTGAACCGCACCAGGCCACATGCCCTCAACATTGGGAGGGTGTTTTGGGGTGCCCCCCAAAACACCTTGTCCCCATGTTGATGAGGACAAGGGTCTCTTCCCCACAACCCTTGCCCGGTGGTTGTGGGGGTCTGCGGGCAGGAGGCTTATCGAAATCTGGAAGACCCCTTTAACAAAGGGGCCCCCCAGATCCCGGCCCCCCCCTGTGTGAAATGGTAATGGGGTACCTTGTACCTCTACCATTTCACGAGTAAAAAAAAGTGTCAGTGTAAAAAAAGACAAGAGCCGGTTTTTGACAAGTCCTTTATTATCTTCTTTTCTTCTTTCCTTCGGGTTTCTTCCTTCTTCTTCTTCCTCTGCTTCTGTCTTGGGTCTTCTATTCCCGCATCTTGCCCGGCGTGTTCTTCCATCTTCTTCCGCTGTCCTTCTCGTCCGCATCTTCTTCTCCTTCTTCTTCGCCGGAGCGGCCGCTTCCAATTGAAATCCCCGCTGTCTGCCGGACCACGCCCCCCCTCTGACGCCACGGGCAAGCTCTTAGGAAAGTCCCCGTGTGGTGCCTGTGCGTCAGAGGGGGGCGTGGTCACATGTTCCAGAAAGCGGGCAATTCAATTGGAAGCGGCGACTCTGGCAAAGAAAAAGCCGCGCACGAGCTTCAAATTGAATTGCCCGCCCTCTGACGCACTTGCAGCACACTCCTAAGAGCTTGCCTGTGGCGTCAGAGGGGGGGCGTGGTCCGGCAGACAGCGGGGATTTCAATTGGAAGCGGCGCCTCCGGCGAAAACCAAGAAGGAGAAGAAGATGCGGACGAGAAGAACAGCGGGAGGAACAGAAGATGGAAGAACACGCCGGGCAAGATGCGGGCATAGAAGACCCAAGACAGAAGCAGAGGAAGAAGAAGGAGGAGGAAGAAGAAACCTGAAGAAAAGAAGAAAGAAGATAATAAAGGACTTGTCCAAAACCGGCTCTTGTCGTTTTTAACCCTTTACATTTTTTTTACTCGTGAAATGGTAGAGGTACAAGGTACCCCATTACCATTTCACACAGGGGGGGGGGCGGGATCTGGGGGGCCCCTTTGTTAAAGGGGTCTTCCAGATTTCGATAAGCCTCCTGCCCGCAGACCCCCACAACCACCGGGCAAGGGTTGTGGGGAAGAGACCCTTGTCCTCATCAACATGGGGACAAGGTGTTTTGGGGGGCACCCCAAAACACCCTCCCAATGTTGAGGGCATGTGGCCTGGTGCGGTTCAGGAGAGGGGGGGGGCCGCGCTCTGTCCCCCCCTCTTTTCTGCGGCCGGCCAGGTCAACGTGCTCGGATAAGGGGTCTGGTGTGGATTTTAGGGGGGACTCCACGCCATTTTTTTAAAAATTTGGAGTGGAGTTCCCCTTAAATTCCACACCAGACCCGAAGGGTCTGGTTATGGATATTTGGGGGGAACCCCACGTCATTTTTTTTTTAAATTGACGGCGGGGTTCCCCTTAATATCCATACCAGACCTAAAGGGTCTGGTTATTGAATTTGGGGGGACCCCCACGCTTTTTTTTCCCTTTTTTTAATGAATGAATTCTCCTGCAATTGCCGGGAGCCGACAATTCATTATTGCCGCGAGTCAGTTTTAAATGGCTTTTTTCCTTTGAAAAATGACATTTTGTGCAGAGACATTTCTAACCACGGGAAACATGCGCTTTTTCACATGCTGACATTAGAGCCCCCATAGTACGAAATTTAAAGGAAAATTACACTTTTATTATTGCACTTTTAGCATTATTAAAATCACTGCTCCCGAAAAAACGGCCGTTTTAAAAAATAAAAAAAGCATTGGTACATGTCCCCTGGGGCAGGACTGAGGTCCCCAAACACTTTTTAGGACAAAACTTGCAGATTAGCCTTTAAAATTCACAATTAAGATTTCCCCCCATAGACTTATACAGGGAGTTCGGCGGCGGCTTTACTTATCAATCACATCGCGCTGCTGTGCAACGCCGGTTCATACGCCTAATTAAGGCTTCATCCAGCGCACTAATTAAGGCATGTACCGGCGCAGCGCAGAGTCATTAGTAAATCAGCCCCCTTGTCCCCATGTTGATGGGGACAAGGGTCTCATCCCCTCAACCCTTGCCCGGTGGCTGTGGGGGTATGCAGTTAGGGGGCTTATCAGAATCTGGAAGACCCCTTTAACAAAGGGGACTCCCAGATCCTGCCCCCCCTGTGTAAATTGGTAATGGGGTACACTGTACCCCTACCATTTCACGAAAGAAGTGTAAATAGTAGTTTTTGAGGGAAAAAAACACACACACCGTAGAACAAATTACTTTATTAATTAAACCAATTAAAATCCAGCGGTGAAAATAGACGATCGATGCTGCTCCCTACTCCAACGTTGTCTTCTATCCAGTGCCGGGTGATCTCTCCAGCAACGGGTAATCGGTCCAGCGATAAGAAGATCCATCCATTCAGAGCACAGCTCAGCGAATGACGCGCCGGAGCTTTGACATTTCTTGTATAGGGTAGGCTTGCCACGCGTCACGTGACCCTGTCCCGCTCTGACGCAAGGGGCATGTCTGGGTTGTCCCAGTGACGTAGCAGAGTGTGCGTCAGAGGGGGACGGGGTCACGTGACGCATGGCCCGCCTCCCCTATAAAAGAAATGTCAAAGCTCTGGCGCGTCATTCACTGAGCTGTGCTCTGAATGGATGGAGCTTCTCATCGCTGGACCAACCAATACCCCCACAACCACCGGGCAAGGGTTGTGATGATGAGACCCTTGTCCCCATCAACATGGGGACAAGGTGCTTTGGGGGGCACCCCAAAGCACCCTCCCAATGTTGAGGGCATGTTGCCTGGTACGGTTCAGGAGAGGGGGGGCCGCACTCTGTCCCCCCCTCTTTTCTGCGGCCGGCCAGGTCAACGTGCTCGGATAAGGGGTCTGGTGTGGATTTTAGAGGGAACTCCATGCCACTTTTTTTTAAATTTGGGGTGGAGTTCCCCTAAAATCCACACCAGACCTGAAGGGTCTGGTTATGGATATTTGGGGGGAACCCCACGCATTTTTTTTCCCGAACTCCGAACCCGAACTTTCAGCAATTATTCGGGTTCGGGGAAAACCCAAAGTCCGTACCGAACCCGAACTTCACAGTTCGGGTTCGCTCAACTCTAAAAACCACATAAAAATTCAATAATAATTTATTTTAAAATTGCAATACAAACATATGAAGTGTGACATCAATGTTCTCTGAAAACTATCATAAATAATATCACCCCACAAAATTGGTTGTCAGCGTATGGTACCTTTGATCAACACATTTCACAATCTGCTAGCTTCTTCAGGATCCACACCAAGATACACTATATTACCAAAAGTATTTGGACTTTACACACACATGAACTTTAATGTCATCCCAGTCTTAGTTCGTAGGGTTCAATTGTGAGTTGGCTCACTCTTTTGGGAAGGCTGTCCACAAGGTTTAAGAGTGTGTCTATGGGAATTTTTTGAAAATGCTTCCAGAAGCACATTTTTGAGGTCAGACACTGATGTTGGATTAGAAGGCCTGGCTCGCAGTCTGCGCATTTAAACCAAATGTGTTTTATTGGTTTGAAGCCAGGACTCAGGCTAGTCAAGTTCCTCCACCCCAAAATCGCTCATCCATGTCTTTATGAACCTTGCTTTGTGCACTGGTCCAAATTATTTGGACCATGCAGCCCGGCCAGTCAGGAAAGGGGGTGGTGACGAGCGAGCGCCTGCGACCCCCCACAACAAAGCACCTTGTCCCCATGTTGATGAGGACAAGGGCCTCTTCCCGACAACCCTGGCCATTGGTTGTCAGAGTCTGCAGGCGGGGGCTTATCGAAATCTGGGAGCCCCTTTAATAAGGGGGCCCCCAGATCCCGGCCCCCCACCCTATGTGAATGAGCATGGGGTACATCATACCCCTACCCATTCATCTGGGGGAAAAAAGTGTCAAGAAAATAAACACACTAGACTAGACGTAATTTATTAGGCAACTCTGAGGGTCTTCTTCCGACTTCAGGGGTCTTCTTCCGACTTTGGGGGTTTTCTTCCAATCTCTCTGCTCTCTGGCGTCTTCTCCCGCTCTCTGGTGCCTTCTGCCGGGCTCCTCCACTATCTTCTTCCAGCTCTTTCACTAGTGGTGGCCCGGTTTTCTCCGTCATGTTCTTCCCTCTTCTCCCGCTCTCTGGTGCCTTCTGCCAGGCTCCTCCACTATCTTCTTCCAGCTCCATTACTAGCGGCGGCCCGGTCTTCTGCGTCGTCTTCTTCCCTCTTCTCTTTTTCCGATGTTGACTCGACATTCTCTCTCGCTGTAATGCTGTAATGCTGTGTGCACGGTGCGCAACGATTCATATAGACATGGGGCGTGGTCACCGGGTGATATCACCCAGTGACCCCGCCCCGTATGACGTCACAGTCCAGGGGCATGATGGGACTGTGCTGCCATAAAGGGCGGGGTCATCATGTGACATCAAGGCTAAAAACAAGATGAGATTCAGAAATGTCTCCATCTTGGTACTTACTAATTTCCAGTGTTGGTTGGAAAACCTTAAGACCCCATACACACTATAAAACTTTTTTTGTCTGATTTCCTTTAGATTTACCAAAACCATGTAGTGCAAGGGCCTGCCTGATTGATTAACTGATTAAATCTAATTGGAAAAAATCTACAGAAAAATGTATATTGTGTATGGGGTCTTAGACAGCCCCTAGATGATTTACTTTTTTTTGTTTAACCGGTGGGTTGAATGAAAAAACTGACTCAATCCCCCCATTCATACATTCGATGTGTATGGGGGAATTTCTCCTGCTGAGCCATTGTGTTCAGACAACAGGGATACTTCCTTGCTGTCAGAATACTCCGAATGACAATTATTAATCAAGCTGGCTGTACAGAAGGCGATCTACCAATCAATTTCTGTACAACCACTATCCCCATAAATGGATCGAAATTCAGCCGGTTCAACAAAGTCCTGGCTGAATTTCAATCCATGCATGGCTGGATTTATTGAATACCACTGTTGTCTTATTTCTGTCTATCATATAGTGTAGTATTATATGAAGTCACAATATATTAGGTCAGGGGTCTTCAAACTACGGCCCTCCAGGTGTTCAGGAACTACAATTCCCATCATGCCTAGTCATGTCTGTGAATGTCAGAGTGTTACAAGGCCTCATGGGAAGTGTAGTTCCCCAACAGCTGGAGGGCCGTAGTTTGAGGATCCCTGTATTAGGTGAACACCTGATACACAGAAGTGGAACATTTTCAAAACTTGATCTTATTCCAAATTATGTTACCACAAACCAAAATAATTGCAGCAATTAGGACCTTCCCAGTACAAATTGGAAGCAAAATGTAGGTTAATGGAACATTATTGGCCTGAGTTCATTGACCTGGTAAAGAAAAAAACAAAAAAAAACAACAAGACATCCAATGTGTTAAAAAAATTACCTGGAAACATGTCTGCAAAAGAAAAAGAACTGCGTTAAAACATTCATTATAGAAAATGTCTAGAACAAAGGACCCTAATGGTTGCTTTTGTTTGGTATAAAAGAGCAGAGCTGTAATGGGAAAACCATTAAAAACGAAAAAAGTTCTTAAATGTGAACTTCAGGCAAACAAGTAAATACACAGATAGAATACATAAAGAGAACCTGCCAAAGGATTTACCGTATTTATCGGTGTATACCGCACACTTTTTTCCCCTTAAAATCAGGGAGAAATCGTGGGTGCGCGATATTCGCCGATCCCCGCTTCCCGCGCTGTGTTTGAACCACTCCGCCGACATATACCGAGCGCAGTACGCTCGGCTCCGTTCGCGGTCATGTCCTGTACGTCCTTTAGGCGAGAGTAGCCGAGCGTGCCCGAGTGTACTGCGCTCGGTTTATGTCGGCGGAGTGGTTCAAACACAGAGTGGGAAGCGGGGATCTGCTGAAAAACACAGCAGGGAGGACACCACGATGGCCGTAGAGGGACGCCGGACCGGACAAGGGCGCTGATGGACGCCGGACAAGACACCGAGGAGGGGCATCCAAACTGTAAATATTTCTTTTTTTTCCAGGAATTTTCCTTCTAGGTTGGGGGTGCGCGCTATACGCCGGGGCACGTTATATGAAGATAAATATGGTATATTTCTGTCTATCCAGTCCTGAGGCTACACAACATGCAAATGAGCTAGATACGCCGATTCAGAAATGTAGTTGCGCCCGGCGTATTGATATATGTCGTTTGCGTAGGCGTTCGACCGGCGTAAAGTTACCCCTGCTATATGAGGCGCAGCCCATGTTAAGTATGGACGTCGGAACAACGTCGAATTGTACGTCGTTTACGCCGTTTGCGTAAGTCGTACGCGAATAGGGCTGTGCGTAAGTTACGTTCACGTCGAAAGCATTGAGTATTTCCGACGTGATTTTGAAAAATGCGCACTGGGATACGTCCATGGGCGGCGCATTTGCCGTTCGTTCGCCAGATAATTTGCATGGGGTCACAGTTAATTTTAATACAACACGCCCCCTACCTGCCTACTTTGAATTACGCGCACTTACGCCGGCACATTTACGCTACGCCGCCTTAACTTAGGACACAAGTGCTTTGTGAATACAGCACTTGCCTCTCTAAGTTGCGGCGGGGTAGCGTAAAGAAGATACGCTACGCCCGCACAAAGTTATGCCGGTCTTTCTGAATCTGGCCCTATAACTTTTGCGCAAACCAATGAATATACACTTATTGCGATATTTCTTTTACCAAAAATACGAACTTAACTGAGAAAAAATTAGCTTTTTTAAAAAAAAATTGGGGATATTTAGCAAAAAGTATAAAATATTGTTTTTTTTCACAATTGTCGCTCTATTTTTGTTTATATCGCAAAAAATAAAAACCGCACAGGTAATCAAATTCCACCAAAAAAAGCTCTATTTGTGGAAAAAAAAGGACGTCAATTTTGTTTGGGAGCCACATTGCACAACCGCGTAATTGTCAGTTAAAGTGACGCAGTGCCGAATCGCAAAAAGTGCTCTGGTCTTTGGCCAGCCAAATGGTCCGGGGCTTAAGTGGTTAAACAAAATGACTTTACAATTACTTTTAGGGACCTTTCACATGGGACGGATCCGTGATGATCCGCCACGTGAACCTCCACTTGCTCAGCGGTGATCGCTCCTTTGATCCCCACTGAGCCGGCGGATGACAGGGTGGTTCCCGCACACTGTGCAGGGACCGCCCTGACTTTTCTCTACTCTCCCCTATGGGGGGATCGGATGAACACGGACCGTCTGTCCATGTTCATCCGATCCGCAGACAGATGGAAAAATAGGGTTTTCCATCTGCAGAATCTGAGGATTGTGGACCCGGATGAGATCGGGTGTCAGCAGATATTCATCCACTGACACCCGCAATCTCATAGGGATCAATGTATGTCCCTTTTTCATCGGTACACGGATGGATGAAAAAGCGGACATACGGTCTGCATGTGTGAAAGGGGCCTAATTTGTATCTTATACTGTTAATCTGTCTGGGTATTCAGCTTTAACCTTTTCCTAATTTCCTGACTTATATTTGTGAATTAAGTTTAAAACCCATGGCTCGGCATGTCACTAAGTATGTACTTTCTTCTAAGAAACATTTAACCACTTCCCGCCCGGCCAATAGCCGATTTACGGCAGGGAAGTGGTTATGAAATCGTGACTAGACGTTCTCAAACGTCTAGCACGATTTCATGCCGCACGCGCCCGTGCGGGCGCGCAGAGCGGCGATCGGTGATGCGGGGTGTCAGTCTGACACCCTGCACCTCCGATCTCGGTAACGAGTCTCCGGCGGAGCCTCGTTACCACGTGATCAGCCGTGTCCAATCACGGCTGATCACGATGTAAACAGGAAGAGCCGCCGACGGCTCTTCCTCACTCGCGTCTGACAGACGCATGTAGAGGAGAGCCGATCAGCGGCTCTCCTGACAGGGGGGGTTCGCGCTGATTGTTTATCAGCGCAGCCCCCCCTCGGATCGCCACACTAGACCACCAGGACAATAAAAAAAATACAAATAAAAGACACAAAAAAATGACAAAAAAAAAAAAAAAAAAAAAAGAAAAAAAAAAAAAGGGGTGGCAGTAGAAAAAAATGATGCCAATCAGTGCCCACACATGGGCACTGATTGGCAACATTGATCCATCAGTGCCACCCCTCAGTGATCATCAGTGCCACCCCAGTGTCTGTCAGTGCCACCCCACAGTGCCAATCCATGCCCAGTGCCCACCTACCAGTGCCCACCTGTGCCACCTATCAGTGCCCACCTGTGCCGCCTATCAGTGCCCACCTGTGCCGCCTATCAGTGCCCACCTGTGCCGCCTATCAGTGCCCACCTGTGCCGCCTATGAGTGCCCACCTGTGCCGCCTATGAGTGCCCATCTGTGCTGCCTATGAGTGCCCAGTGCTGCCTATGAGTGCCCATCAGTGCCGCCCATGAGTGCCCATCAGTGCCGCCCATGAGTGCCCATCAGTGCCCAATACCAGCGCCGCCTATCAGTGCCCATCAGTGCTACCTAATCGGTGCCCATCAGAACTACCTCATCGGTGCCCATCAGTGCCACCTCATCGGTGCCCATCAGTGCCACCATATCAGTGCCCATAATTGAAAGAGAAAACATACTCATTTACAAAAAAATTAACAGAAAAAAATAAAAACTTTATTTTTTTTTCAAAATCTTCGCTCTATTTTTAGTTGTTGCACAAAAAAAAAAAACCGCAGAGGTGATCAAATACCACCAAAAGAAAGCTCTATTTGTGGGGAAAAAAGGACGCCAATTTTGTTTGGGTGCAGTGTAGCATGACCGCGCAATTGTCATTCAAATTGCGACAGTGCTGAAAGCTGAAAATTGGCTTGGGCGGGAAGGTGCGTAAGTGCCTGGTATGGAAGTGGTTAAATAAATATGAAATAAATATTTCCTCTTTAGTCCCAGAGCCATGTCCTTTTTTAACCCAAGTGAGTCCCACAGGTATTTTTTTTTTTTTACTAAACCTGTGTTCCCTGCCACCGTACCCTAATGCAAATACATCATTGTTTTCAGGACACATTGGGCCAGATTCAGGTAGAGTTAGGCTGGAGTATCCATTGATCCGCCAGCCTAACTGTCACTTTAAGCCGGCGTTTTTGTTTTCTGTAACCAGAAAACAAGAAACGCCGGGTTGGAGTTCCGATGTGATCAGCGCAATTGAATTTCGCCATCGCATCGCAACTTTAATTTAAAAATGGCGCCGGGGGCGTTCCCGCTGATTTACGCTGAAAAAATATGTTGATCAGCGGGAATCGGCAATTCACGATCGTATTCGGGCGCAACGCAGTGACTTTCCGACGTTTCCGGAAGCGATACGCGGCGTAAAGATAAAGTAGCCCCCTAGTGGAGTATCCTATGTTTAGTATAGGCGTCGTCATCGCGTCGGAAAAAAAATAAAACGCGTCGCTTGCGTAAAAATTTCATGAATGGGGATGTGACGTCATTGACGTTCACTGACAGAATTTGGAGCATGCGCACTGGGATGCATTGACACTCGACGCATGCGCAGTACGTTCGCCGCGGGATCGCGCTTAGTTTAAATAATACACGCCCCGTACCCGCCCAATTTGAATTCCGCCGGCTCATTTGCGATGCGCTGCCGCAACTTTAGGAGCAAGTGCTTCATGAATAACAGCACTTGCTCCTAAAATTTCGCCAGAGTAACGTAAATGAGAAGCGTTACTCCAGAGTAAAGATGCTCCCATCTACCTGAATCTGGCCCATAGTGGTTTTATTTAGTAGCATATTTGCAGAAATATATAATGTTATTTCCCTAGTTTTTATTCAAAATAATTTTGTTTATGTGGTTTTAGCAAATTTGAACAGTGTTGAATATTTACCCAAACATATAATTGTCAAAATCTGGTCAAAAGATTTTTATGTAGTTGAATAGTAAAGCTCAATTTTTTTTAATGAGTGCTCTGTAGAAATAATAGTTAGCTCCTGGGATTAGTGCTGGATGATAGCTGCCACTGACAGCTAGTGGTTGAATAATTTTAAAAATACGTGCTCCAATTTCTGCCCTAAATAATGCCACCCCAGCACACCCAGCATACAGTTGTGCTCATAAGTTTACATACCCTGGCAGAATTAAGGATTTCTTGGCCATTTTTCAGAGAATATGAAAAATACCACAACAACTTTACTTTTATTAATGTTTAGTGTTTGGCTGAAGCCATTTATTATCAATAAACTGTGTTTACTCTTTTTTAATCACAATGGCAACAGAAACTAGCCAAATGGCCCTGATCAAAAGTTTACATACCCTGGTGATTTTGGCCTGATAACATGTACACAAGTTGACACAAAATGGTCTGAATCTCTATTAAAGGTAAACATCCTGGCCTGTGATCTGTTTCCTTGTAATTACTTAGTGTGTCTGTGTGTGTGTGTGTGTGTGTGTGTGTGTGTGTGTGTATAAAAGGTCAATGAGTTTCTTAATACCCTGTATTGCCCCCTTTAACATTAATGACCGCTTGAAGTCTTTTGTGGTATTTGTGGATGAGGCTCTTTATCTTCTCAGATGATAAAGCTGCCCGTTCCTCTTGGCAAAAAGCCTCCAGTTCCTGTAAATTCTTGGGCTGTCTTGCATGAACTGCACATTTGAGATCTCACCAGAGTGGCTCAATGATATTGAGGTCAGGAGACTGAGATGTCCACTCCAGAACCTTCACTTTATTCTGCTGTAGCCAATGACAGGTCAACTTGGCCTTGTGTTTTGGATCATTGTCATGTTGGAATGTCCAAGTACGTCCCATGCGCAGCTTCCTGGCTGATGAATGCAAATGTTCCTCCAGTATTTCTTGATAACATACTGCATTCATCTTGCCATAAATTTTGACCAAATTTCCTGTGCCTTTGTAGCTCACACATCTCCAAAACATCAGCGATCCACCTCCGTGTTTCACAGTAGGAATGGTGTACCTTTCATCATAGGCCTTGTTGACTCCAAATGTAGTGTTTATGGTTGTGGCCAAAAAGCAAAATTTTGGTCTCATCATTCCAAATGACTTTGGTTTCAACAGAACCCCTAATTTTCCACTTCTTGATTACAGTTTTAACACTGCTGATTGGCATTCTCAAATTCTTGGATATCTTTTTATATCCCTCTCTTGTTTTATACAGTTCAACTACCTTTTCCTGCAGATCTATTGACAGTTCTTTTGCTTTCCCCATGACTCAGAATCCAGCAACATCAGTGCAGCACTGGATGAAAGATGCAAGGGTCTGTCAGGAGTCCAGAAACTCATTGACCTTTTCATTTCAATAGGTTTTTATTGAAGTTTTATGCAAACAAGGGAATAAAAGATAAAACAAACAAAATAGATCATAAGCATATAGAGGTCTGTATAGCTTCATCGGATACATTTAAACACATGCAAGAATGGGATAGTAGATAATAACGTATTAAACACTGAAACAAAGATTTTGAACCATTGATTATGAAACATTAAACATCAAATAACCACAGTGCTCAGTAAATCTTAGTACTGCCTCTTGGTCAAAGCTCCGGGTTGGCACACCGCCCACTCCCCCACGCACCCCTTTGGGAGCACTCTGTGCGTCGGGAGAGCTGACGGCGGCCGCCCGCATATCCCTCCCTAATACATCTGAAGACACCAAGGCCCATAGCACTGTGATAGACCACGGGCCCGGGCGACCAAGGCCCGCACTCCACGGCAAAAGCCTGCACATCGTGAGCACCTCCGATATTTAGCATATAAAGACCATATGGTCAAGAATAATGAGTGAACTAAAGAAATCCAACAAAATAAAAATAGAACAAGAACAAAAAATAAACTGAAATAATAAATTATAAAGTATAAAGTGTTGTTCCTCCTTGTAACCCTTAGACAGAAGCGATCATCAATGTTTATGAACCGAACTATACCACCTATTCCACCTATACCATTTACGTTCCATATTGGTCATTTTACCCTGGGATGCGGCAAACAATAGTTCATAGGAGGCATGGGTATTAGTCGTTTCCACCACTTCACTCATCGAAGGTGGGCCTACATCCCTCCAGTGTCTTGCAATACTTAACCTAGTACTGAGTAGTAAATGAGTGATTATGGTTCTTGAGGAGAACGGGACACTATCTAAGCCTAGGGATAGAAGCGCCGCCCCCGCCGAGGGGATAATCCGGACCCCTGCGAGCTGGGATATTAGATTAAACACACTCACCCATAATTGAGTGAGTGAAGGACAGGCCCACAGGATATGGTGCAACGTCCCTACCTCTCCGCAACTTCTCCAGCACAGGGAGGAGATTTTGGGGTCAAATTTAGACAGGCGAGATGGTGTTAGGTACCACCGCACCAGGATTTTGTGCGATAGTTCCCACAGATTCACACTCTTAGTCGCAGAGAATGTGCTCCGTAAAGCTGATTGCCATTGATCATCAGAGAACGTTGCACCTATATCCCGCTCCCACGTTTCCATATACGAGGTTTTAATAAATATGTTTTTGTTGTTTAAGAGATTATAAAATAGCGATATCCCCTTAATGTTAGTCGTGGGGTTGGTAAAATATAGCATAGCTCGCCAGGGGAGTGTGGTAGATGTTTGGGGTGACATTTTGAGGAAGTGAGATATTTGGAGATACCTATACAGGTCAGTGTCCGCCAAGTCAAATTCGCCCTGTAGAGTCTGAAATGACTTAAGAGTGGGGCCTGACATCAAATCTCCTACTGTTTTGATGCCTTTAATTAACCAGTGCGCAACAGATATGCCTGGTATGATCAATGGTAGACTGGAGATGGGAAGGGGTAACAGTTTAACGTCCTGACCTGAAAAGGTGTGAGAAACAAACTTCTCCCAGGCGCGAATAGTGGCTACCATCGTGGGAGAGAGTTGGGTCAGGGCCGGCATAAGGATTCGACTGGATAATAAAATGTCGGATAAACAATGACTCGGGACCTGCGCTACTTCCAATTCTAACCATCTAGGGGTGTGGGTTTGCACAAACCATAGCCTAGCCTGCGAGAGAACTGCGGCTGAGTGGTAGTCCTTTAGGAGGACATGACCAATACCCCCGACTCTTCTACCCGCTATTAGCTTTTTAAATGAACATCTCGCTTTCCTGCCTTGCCATAAGAAACCGTTCAGTAGGGACTGAAGTTTTGAAAAGAAGGAGGCGGGGACAGGGATCGGTAGCGACCTGAAGAGATACAATAATTGCGGTAGGACTATCATTTTAAATGCCGCTAGACGGCCGGACCAAAGCAGTTCAATTTTGGATATATCTCGTAGTGACTTGCTCATAGAGCCGAGAAGCGGGGCATAGTTAGCTGCAAACAATTCACCATTAGTTGCCGTTAGTGATATACCCAGGTATTTCAGACCACTATCTTTCCAGGTGTATGGAAATCTAGCGGCGAGTCTTTTCCTCAGTGGGGGGGCTATACCCACTCCCATAAGGTAGGACTTACTTTCATTTACTTTATAGTAAGACAGTTTATTAAACATTTCCAGAGCCGCATGGGCCGAAGCCAGGGAGGATTCCACGTCTGTGAGAATTAAGATGATATCATCTGCGAATAGGCTAATGGTGTGAGTAGAGTTTTGGGTAGGAAAGCCTTTAATGCCAGGATGTGAGCGAAAGTATATAGCTAGGGGTTCCATTAGTAGGTTAAAAATTAGTGGGGATAATGGGCACCCCTGTCTGGTGCCATTGGAAATTAAAAAAGGACTGGACAAAACTCCTGACGCAAGCACTTGGGCGGAGGGGTTGGAATATAGGGCCATAATTGCGGACAGGATAGGACCCACAAAGCCGAATCTCTCCAAAACTCGAGCCATATAGGTCCAGTGAATGCGATCAAAGGCCTTCTCTGCGTCTAGAGCCAAGAACAGAGAAGGCCTTTTATGCAGGTTGGCCAAGTGAATAATATTAATCAACCTGCGAGTGGCGTCCGAAGTCTGACGCCCCCTGGTGAATCCCGTCTGGTCGGGATGTATAATCAGAGGGAGAATGTCTTATAGGCGTGTGGCAATGATCTTAGCATACATTTTTACATCTACGTTAAGTAGGGATATTGGCCTAAAATTCGCAGGTGACGTAGGTTCCTTCCCTGGCTTCGGCAAGGTCACAATGATAGCGGATAACATTTCAGTAGGGAAGGCGGCCGAGGCAGCAGCAGCATTGAACACACCCTCCAAGTAAGGGGTCAAGATCTGATTGAAGGTTTTGTAGTAATCCCCCGTAAACCCGTCGGGGCCAGGGGCTTTATTTTTAGGGAGGGACTCAATAGCCTTGCGGATTTCCTCTTTGCTAAAGGGCTGGTTTAGTGATCGTAGTTGATCAGGGGATAAAGATGGTATATTCAGGCCCTGCAAGAATTTGCCTATGGCATCTGGTTCAGGTTGGAAAGTATCTGCATCGTTTTTTAAGTTATACAGGGAACCGTAGTAGTGGCTGAAAGCATCTGCTATAGCTTGAGGATGCTGGAGCTTACATTTGCTAACGGGATGGATAATATAAGGAATCTTGAGTTTATGTCTTACACCGTTCACTTTGCGGGCCAATAATTTACCTGCCTTGTTGCCCGTTGCATAGTACGTCATTTTTAACCTACGGGACGATTTTTCGAATGATTCCAGTAACAGGAGCCTGAGGTCATGTCTCAGTGTGTTTAGTTTTTGGGAGAGTACCGGGGAGGGATTTTGCTTGTTAGATGTTTCAAGCCTGAATATTTCTTTGGTAAGGTCTGTTAACTTCTGCTGCCGCTGCCTCTTAGCCCTCGCCCCCAATTGGATGAGGATGCCTCTGACATACGCCTTATGGGCGTTCCACAAGACAAATTGATCCTGAACAGAGCCAACATTAGTACTGAAAAAATCATTTAAGTGTCTTTCGATGAGTTTCTTAGACTCATCTTGCTGCAGCAAGAATGAGTTGACCCTCCATAGAGACGGTGCACTGTCAGCCATGCCATCATCCAGGGTGAGGGTGATGGATGCGTGGTCCGACCACGTAATTGAATTGATGGCAGTGTCTGACACCTTGGAGAGGGTGAGCTGGTCGACTAAGAAGAGATCAATTCTGGAGTAAGCCCCATGGGGCGAGGAAAAAAAAGTGAAATCTCGTTCCCCGGCGTGTAGACACCTCCAGGCGTCGAATAGATCATGGTTGTGTATTGAGGTTGCCAATACCGGGCTCGAGCGTTTGGCGCCTGAGGAGGAGTCAACACTTGGGTCCGGGGTAGCATTGAAATCTCCACATATGACCAGCCTTCCCTTCTGGTGCGCCATAACTTTGGCCATTAATCTATTGAAGAAACGAACTTGGTGCTTGTTCGGGGAGTAGATATTCACAATAGTGAATGTGGTGGTGTTAATGTCACATATCAAAACAATGTATCGGCCCCCCGTGTCGGGGATAACTTCATGGAGTTTAAAAGCAACCGTGTCACTGATGGCTGTGAGTACACCCTTCGTTTTATTAGATGAGTTGGCGGTAAAGACGTGCGGGAAGCGTCCATGTGAACATTGAGGGGGAGACATTGAGGAAAAGTGCGTTTCTTGCACACACAGAACGTCCGCCCGATTGAAAGTGGCCTCTTTCCACATGGACTTCCTCTTAACTGGGTGATTTAGACCATTGGAGTTAATAGAAAGAAATTTTACCCCCATTGTAACGGCAATAGAACAATGTGTGGAGAATTTTTGCAGGGGATCATTTGTAAGGGAAGGTCTCCCTCCAGTGGCCAAACAGGGCATGGCAAGTAATAAATTGGTTGTACCAAGAAGAGGTCAAGAGAGCACTCACGGTTAGTTGAGAGGGTAAAGGCGTCCCGAACGATGGTAGGTAGATAGAAGAAGCCAGGTTTCTCACTTTCTCCATGCAGGGGGAAGCTCTTCTTCCGTAGACAATGATTGCAACGCTGAAGCAGCACTTGAGGATGATGTGTAGAAAAAAGGAGGAACATAAAAGGAAAGGGAGTGAACAGGAAAACAAAAAAATAACAAAAACAGTCAAATACTTGGCGAGTAGCCAACATGCGCTGGTTATGAACCGTACGCACCCTAGAAGGGATACCTGAGAGCAGCAACAGGCTGCACAAATTAAGTGGGGGTGAGTCCAGGCCCAAAGGCTCTCCGAGACTCCTACCAGGAGAGAACAAGTAGGTAGGTACCCCAACCGGATTCAATTGTGAGACTTGGCGTTCCTGTTAGTGACAGTTTTCCACGCGGGGTCAGACCGCGCCCTGGGTCTGGGGGAGGTTGCCGGAGCAACCTCTTCTTCCGGGAGAATCCCCCACTCCTCCAGCAAAGAGATGCCTTTTTCCAGGGTGTCCACATTGTGCGTGTGGCCCTCCCTGGTGACGGACAATTTAGCAGGGTAGCTCCACCTATAAATAATCTTGTGGTTTCTGAGGGCCTTGGTTATGGTGTTTAAATTTCTTCTCCTTTGCAGAGTATATTGGGATAGGTCTGCAAAGAACTGTAGATTTTGATACTGCGAGGGGATCTTCTCTTTTTTGCGCATAACCGCCATTAGTTGCTCTTTAGCATGGAAGAAGTGGAACCTCAGAATAATGTCCCTGGGGACCTGTTCAGGCAAGAAGGCAGGTTTGGGCAGTCTATGTATTCTGTCCACTGTGAGCTCTAGGTCAGAGAGATCTGGGAGAAGTTCTTTGAACAGGGAGGAGGCAAAGGAGCGCAGATCGGATTGCAAAACGGACTCAGGGACCCCTCTCACTTTCATATTGTTGCGTCTGTTTCTGTCCTCGATATCTGCGAGCTTGGCTTTGATCCATTCCGTGTCACTTTCCCTCTCCTCATGCGAGTCAACCAGGTCATTTATAGTGACAGCGTATTCCCCCATCTTGTGCTCAATATGTTCCACCCTGTCTTCCACAGCCTGTATATCTGTATGAAATTTGTGCATACACTGCATCATATCTGATTGCAGTGAGCTTCTTAGGGACAGCAGCATGTCCTTCATCACAGTGTCTATGACAGGTTGGTGGTTGGTGGGGAAGGACTCGATAGAGTCTGGCAGCTCCCGGGTGTCATCCCCTGACTCAGGCATAGGGCTGGCTGGCTGCAGTAATCCCTCTCTGTCTAGCCTGGGTTTGGCTTTAGCTGGGCTGCCTGACGCCGAGGAGGGAGAGGGAGACTGCATGGTGCTAGGGGTTAACTTATCCTGGTGTCCGCGTGATATTTCAGGTCTGCCTGCACGTGTTATGTGTGCTGGTGTGGACGCTGCTGCGGCGCCATCTTGCCTACCTCCTCGCTGATTAGGGGAGAAAAAGTCCGTCAGCCGCTGGGGCTTTCTCTGCTCCTTCCTCTTTCTAGTCATGGTCCCAGGGGTCTCCAGAGCTGGAACGCCGGGTGTGGCAGCCGAAAACCGGGTCCGGAGGGATGATATGAGCCGCTAGTTCTCAGCTGGATGCGGAGCTCCGGGTCTAAGCCGCCATTCAGCTCCGCCGCAGGCCACGCCACCCCACTCATTGACCTTTTATACATACACACTAATTACAAGGAAACAGATCATAGGTGAGGATGGTTACCTTTTAATAGACATTTAAACCACTTTGTGTCAACTTGTGTTCATGTTATCAGGCCAAAATCACCAGGGTATGTAAACTTTTGATCAGGGCCATTTGGGTAGTTTCTGTTGCCATTGTGATTAAAAAAACAGTAAACACAGTTGATTGATAATAATAAATGGCTTAAGCCAAACACTAACCATGAGTGAAAGAAAAGTTTTTGTGTTACCATTCATATTCTCTGAAAAATGGCCATACAGTGAAACGCAGTTAACGTGCTTTCGCAAAACAAGCTTTTTTTTTTTTAATCCTGACTCGGTTTGCGAGTGTTGTCTCACAACACGAGCAGGATTCAAGCCACAGCGGTGTGCAGTACCGCATTTGGCCAGAGGTGTGGCGGTGCCACAGTTGAGCAGAGCCGATCAGAGCCGTTCAAAAATTCTTGGAAATACTCAGAAAAACTTTAGAAATACTCAGTTCCCGAGCCTTTCTGAGGCCGTGTACACACGGCAGAGATCCTCGACGAGCAGAACACATCGTTCCGCCCGTCGAGGCTCTCTGCCGGCCGTCAAAATCGGCGACCCGCCCGTCGGGAATGGCAACCGGCCATTCATCCAGGCGGGCCGTCGAGGAAATAGAGAGCGTGCTCTCTATTTCTGCTCGACGGGCTTCCCGACGGGAAGCTCGCCGAGACCGTACACACGGCCGAGGTCCTCGCTGGAATGCACATTCCAGCGAGGTTCTCGCTGGTTTTCAGCGAGAACCTCGGCCGTGTGTACGCCGCCTGAGGGTTTCCGAGTTCAGCAGAACTGTCCCGAGTATTTCCGAGACTCTCACCGGCGCCCCCCAACCTCTGACCACATGCAGCATTGCATGCCATAGAAGCCAATGCGGAACAAATAATTTTCGTTTCCATTGACTTCTATGGGAAAACTCGATTTGATATGCGAGTGCTTTGGATTACAAACATTCTATTGGAATGGATTATGCTTGTAATCCAAGGTTCCACTGTATTCTAAAAGCAAAATGCTATGTGTGGAAAAAAACTAATGCTGTACATCACAGTGTACACATTATCCCCTACCTGAAACATGGTGGTGGCAGCATCATGCTGAGGGGACAGGGAATCTGATCAGAGTAGATGGGAAGATAGATGGAGCCAAATAATGACAATGTTAGAAGAAAACCTTCGAAAAAGGTTTCGAAAAGAAGAAAAGAAGAAAACCTTCGAAAAACGTTTCGAAAAAGGTGTCACTCTCTAGATGTGCAAAGCTGGTAGAGACAACCCCCAAAAGATAAGCAGCTGTAATTGCAGTGAAAGGAGGTTCTACAAAGTACAATACAAATGCACTTCACATATTTATTTGGGAAAAAATGAAAACTGTAACGAAACGTCCCACACTCCGCTTGAGTGCTTCCGTCATATACCACTTCTTATCAGTCTGGATATAGATATCAGATATTCCAGCTGCTCACAAGCACACAACGAGTGCTGAACATGGAGTCTTTATTAGAACCAAGAATACAACCTTATATACAGTTAGAGGAGGTAATCAAAACATAAATTAACATGAGATAATTAACTAATCATTTACCCAGACTAGGCGACTCAGATATGACCTTTCAGAGTAGACGTCACATCTCCTGCTATACAATATGCATTATTATAAGTGTAAATACAGGACATATTCACACAATAGCAGGGTAAATTAGCACAGAGAACAGACAGATGGCTGGAGGTGAGGACATTAGCATCTAACATTATGTGTCCCAACAGTATGAATGAGTCACTCTTACAATTAACCTGTTGAGTTCAGAATCAACAACAGTAAATAGTTCTTTACAGATCGCCTGGAATATATTGTGGATAATAATTACATAATGATCTCTTCTCAGGTAGTCCAAGATATAATTTATCAATCATCCTATGCCCCTAGTGGACATTGATTTTAGACATAAGAGGGGATGTCCCGGGTGAGTTTGTCACAAAAAACATTTATCATTTTCCTTCCATTTCACAACAATGTGCCACTTTGTGTTGGTCTATCAAACAAAATTCCAATAAATACATTTACATTTTTGGTTGTAGCATGCCAAAATGTGGAAAATTTCAAGGGGTATGAATACTTTTTCAAGGCACTGTATAAGGAATACCTGAGTGTGTTCTGAAAATGAACCCATTTTTCAAACAAATGCAAAAACATATTTTTACGCATGGACTGTATAATAAAAGGCTAGCCATAGATTGTCAGAAAATCTAGGTACAGAATTAATAATTTTCCATAAATGTGAACAGTCATTCTGTGTAACCGATTGTCCACTGGAGGACGTCATATGACGTCCTCCACTTTGTGCGGGGATATCTGAATGATGCCTGCAGCTACAGGCTTCATCCAGATATCGCCGTCTTCAGCCGGCGATTCTGTGCAATTCCGCCACTTGATCGTTCTTATAGGCAGCGGGAGGGGACGTCCCCCCTCCCGCCACCATCTGATGCTTCTCCGGGTTCTCCCGCGCCATCGGGGGCCCGGAGAGCAAAACGGCCGAGGTCACGCCCGGTACCCGGAAGTAAACAAAGCCGCAATCAAATTATTTTTTTTAAACGCCTCTGTCCCCGTTATCTAGCGCGCAGAAGCGAACACACATACAAGTCCCGTCCACATATGTAAACGCTGTTCAAACCCCACATGTGAGGTATCGTCGCGTGCGTTAGAGCGTGTGCAACAATTCTAGCACTAGCACTCCTCTGTAACTCGAAAATAATAACCTGTAAAAAAATTTAAAGCGTCGCCTATGGAGATTTTTAAGTACCAAAGTTTGGCGCCATTCTATAAGTGGGCGCAATTTTAAAGCCAGACATGTTAAGTATCTATTTACTCAGCGTAACTTCATCTTTCACATTATACAAAAAAATTGGGCTAACTTTACTGTTTTGTTATTTTTTAATTCATGAAAAAAGTTGCAATGACCGCCATTTTATTCCCTAGGGTGTCTGCTAAAAAAAAAATATATAATGTTTGGGGGTTCTGATTCATTTTCTAGCAAAAAATTTGTGATTTTTACATGAAGGAGAGAAGTGTCAAAATAGGCCCGATGGACAAGTGGTTAAACATTTATTTGTATGCATAAATCAGACATTCTGAGATCCGGCCTTATCTTGTGGAAACAAAGCCAACTTTTTGAAAACTGCTTTCTTAAGCTTGGTACACATGGACCGAATATCGGCCAGTACAGGCCGGTTTAAATAGAAACTGTCCGACATTGGGCCCGTGTGTACACCACATAACAACAAAAACCTGGGGAATGCCCAGGGAATAACCAAGCCTACTTACCAACCAGCTAGCAAAACAACCAATTAACCTGTCTAACAATGTGCGTTAAAAACAAGGATTTTGTCCGCACGCATTTGCAAACGCATGCGTGAGCCACAGAGCCACGCCAAGGCACCCTATAATCTGTGCCTAAACAATGAGCATCCCCACAATGGAGGCACATGCATTTTAATGGATAGAAGGAGGCAGATGAACTGAAGGGGAGCCACCCCTCCTTAAAGGTACAGGAGCACGCCAAACACCCAGCATATGGCTGCAAAGGTGTTGGTGCACTGCTGGACCAATATAAACACCACAGGTGAAGCATAAACGTGTCCAGCCTGTTTCAAGATGGCCGAATAACTGGCTTCTTTCGAATGGCAGTGCTGGAAAAACAGTATCCTATCACCATCCGATCAGCTAATAGCCGTGAGCTTTGACCAGTGTGGCAGGGAGGCAGTCCCCCTGTCAGAACACAATAGCTCAGTGGGGAGATCGCTGTACTAACATTGGATAGGTTTTACAGCGAGCTGCTCCCGAGCTCATAATTTTTTTTCTGTTTGGCCCACTGGGTTGAATGAAAAAAAAAACTGATAGTGTGTACCAGGCATTAAAGTAGTTGTAAACCACTTAAAAAAAAAAAAGAAAAGAAAAAAGAAACACCACCAGCAAGCCAAAGGCACAATGAGCTAGTATGCATAGCATACTAGATCATTATGTAATACTCACCTCAGATCAAAGCCCTCTGAGGGTGGCGGACATCTCTCCCGGGGGTTACTTCCGGGTATTGCGGCTTCAGCACTGTGATTGGCCGGAGCCTTGATGACGTCAGTCATGGCACGGCCTCCTTTAGGAACGTTACGGCACGATTGAGTTTTTAAAGTATGCCTGCGCCGTTGTCTACGGCGCATGCACCGTAGACATTGGCGCATGTCATTATTGGTGGTTTAGGAATATTTAGAACACCTACAGGTAAGCCTTAATCTAGGCTTATCTGTAGTTAAAAGTGGTTGTAAAGGGTTTACAACCACTTTAACCACTTTAGCCCCGGACCATATTGCTGTCCAAAGACCAGAGCACTTTTTGTGATTCGGCACTGCGTTGCTTTAACTGACAATTGCGCGGTCGTGCGATGTGGCTCCCAAACAAAATTGACGTCCTTTTTTCCCCACAAATAGAGCTTTCTTTTGGTGGTATTTGATCATCTCTGCGGTTTTTATTTTTTGCGCTTTAAACAAAAAAGAGCGACTATTTTGAAAAAAATTCAATATTTTTTACTTTTTTCTGTCATAAATATCCCCCAAAAATATATAAAAAAACGTTTTTTTCCTCGGTTTAGGCCGATACGTATTCTTTTACATATTTTTCATAAAAAAAAAAATCGCAATTAGCATTTATTGATTGGTTTGCGCAAAAGTTATAGCGTTTACAATATAGGGGGTAGTTTTATGGCATTTTTATTTTTTTTACTAGTAATGCGACCTTATGGCGGACACTTCGGACACTTTTGACACATTTTTGGGGCCATTGGCATTTTTATAGCAATCAATGCTATAAAAATGCATTGTATTACTATAAAAATGCCATTGGCAGTGAAGGGGTTAACACTAGGGGGCAGGGAAGGGGTTAAGTGTGTTCCTGTTTGTGTTCTAACTGTATGGGGGGGTGACCTCACTAGGGGAAATCACTGATCTTCTGTTCATACATTGTATGAACAGGAGATCAGCGTTTCCCCCGCTGACAGGAACGAGAGCTTTGTGTTTACACACATAGCTCTCGTTCCCCACTCTGTAACGATCGTACCCGGCGGGCACACACGCGGGACTCGGGGGCGAGCGAGGGGCGCGCTCGCGGACCGCCGGCGGCGCACACGTGCCCCCCTAGTGGCCGCAGAAGAGCCAACGTAGTATGACGGGCTCTCGCCCAGGAGAGCCGACCTGCCGCCGTAGAACGACGGTGGCTGGTCGGCTAGTGGTTAAGGGAAATCTAAACCCAAAAACACAATAGAAGCCGTATTAAACCCAAAGCCAAAGATCAGGGTTTGTCACTACTGGAGTTTTTACATATCTTGAAAATCACGCACAAACAAACCTGAGCAATAACAAGAGACAATAATTTGAAGGAATGGATAACTCAGCCTCTTTCTATAAAAGAGTGGCTCACAACAGCCATATTGTCAGTGTTGGATCCATTACGGAGAGATGACATTTCTGTGTAGGAAAAAATAACTTTCATTTTTATTTTTTTAAATCTTTGCAGTAGTACATGTCTCCCAAGCTTTCTAAGCCTTTTGTTTGACAAGATATTGCTTATTAGACCTGCAAATGGCCAGAACTGAATAACAACATTTGCCCCCAAAGACGTTAGTTTTGTTCACCACCCATTTTATTGAACTTGGGGTAAAACTGTCAAAACTGTTTTGATTTGCTCTTCTCTAATCACATTGGGGTTTATTTATCGAAACTAGAGAGTGCAAAATTTGGTGCAGCTCTATAGAAGCCAATCAGATTCCAGATTTTGTCAAACCTTTACTGAACAAGCTGAAGTTAGAACCTGATTGGCTACCATGCACAGCTGCACCACATTTTTCACTCTCCAGTTTAAGTAAATCAACCTCATAAACAGTCTTATGCCCTGTACACACGATCGGTTCGTCTGACGAACCGATCGTGAGTGGGCCCCATCAGTTTTTTTCCCATTGATGTTTTAAATTTTTCGTATGGTTAAAAAAACTATTTAAAAAAAAGCGATCGTCTGTGGGGAAATCCATCGGTCAAAAATCCACTGATGCTCAGAAACGAGTCGACGCATGCTCGGAAGCATTGACCTTTATTTTTCTCTGCACGTCGTGTTTTACGTCACCTTGTTGGACACAATCGGATTTTTAACCGATGGTGTGTAGGCAAGACTGATAAAAGTCAGCTTCATCGGATATCTGATGAAAAAATGTACCATAAACATGAGGTAAATGTACCTCATGTTTATGGTACATCCATTTTTTTATGTTTGTCTGTGCTGCATGCCCTAATCTCATAGGCCCAGATTCACGTACATCTGCGCATTATTGGACCGGCGTAGCGCTCCGCCTTTACGTTAGACTTGCGCAATTTTGCTGCATAATCACCCTATTCTCGTAGCTTTTGCGCAGAAAATTGAGCATGCGTAACGTTATTTCAGAGGCGTAAGGCGGAGTAATACAAATTGGGAAGGACGTGGGTGGGTTACATTGAAATGAGCCGTAACCCCATGCAAATGAAGGGCCGGCCGGCTCGCGCATGCGCGCTTGAAGGAGACCATGGTCAGCTCCGCTGTGCGCATGCTCACAACTCGGGAGCGGCGCAATCAGTGAAATTGGAAATGGACTAGGGCAACTTAGTGAACTGCGCAAACAGCATAAATAGACACACACAAACGCACTTGCATTGCAAAAGTACATCCCTTTGTCCCTTCCCATTTAACCAAGTGCTTTTGTCCTGTTGTTCGTTGCGTTGTGTTTTGTAGTTGTCAGATTAGTGTTCTGTGTGATCAAGTGTTTGTTAGTAGATCTTTGAAAGTGTTTTTTGATGTGTTTGAGAGACTGTTTGTTTGATATATTTCTGTTCGTTTGTTTTCTTGCTGATTTTTTGCTGTTTGTTTTTGTGACTGTTTTTTGCTGAGTGCTTGTGTGATTTTTTGGGTGTTAGTTTTCTCTTTGTGTGTGTTCTTGCTTGATTGGTTGTGCTTGTTTTTGTGACTGATTTTTGTTGACTGGGAGTGAGTTTTTTTGGAAGTATGACAGAGAGAAAGCGAAAACTCAATTTTACTGTGGGGGAAAAAATAATTCTTGCCCGGGCCATTAGCGATTATGGGCGTTTCCTCCACGGCCCGGACAGTGCCAACACCACCCCGGCCAGGAGGAGGGAGATTTTGGACCTCATCACTGAGCAGGTCAATTCAGCGGGGGAGGGGGAGACACGGACCCGGTCTGGGATTGACAAAAAAATTAATGACCTCCGGCGTCTGGTCAAACAGAAGCTGTCCAAAATGCATGCCCATGCCAGGGGCACAGGAGGGGGCCCACCATGCCGTGTTAGGCTGACAGCGGAGGAGCGTGCGGTGGCCCTGACCTTTCATCGGCATGAAGTGGAGGGCCTGCCCGGCTTTGACTCAAGTCCGGAGCCCGTGGTGCCAGGTAAGTATTTTTTTAATATCAGGTGTGTAGCATGTGTGGGGGAGGGGGTGAAAGGGAATATGTGGCAAGTGTGTGGATCCTCCAACCTGTGAATGTTTTGTGTCATCCACAGATGTGCAGGAGGGTGCAGGGCCATCTGGCCTGACCGCACCATCCCCAGGACAGCAGCCTAATGAGGCCCCCCCAACAAGGCCGGAGTCCGCGGAGGAGGTTCAAGAGGAGGAGGAGAATCATAAGGAGGAGGAGTCCATGTCAGGCACTGGACTTTTGGTTTTTGAGGACTCTTCCCCTCTGGCTGGCAGCAGGCAGCCCTCCCTAAGGGGGAGCCCCCCCCCTCCTCCCCCAACATGGCTCCCCTCCCAAGGGCCTCCCCTTCTCCCCGGCCACAAGCATCAGCTGGAGGCAGGAAGTCGTCCCAGAACACCAGGGGGGTGGCCGATCTCCTGCCCGCCACTCTGAGAAAGGACCAGGCCCTTCAGACCCGCCATCTGGGACAGGTCAGCCAGACATTGGTGCGGGGAACCTGGACTCCCACTCCCGGGCTTTCACAACCTGCCTAAACGAACTGCAGACGACATCAGCAGGCGTTGGGCAGGATGTGAGGGCCCTTACCCAGGATATCCAGGCCAACATGGCAACACTTGGTGCTGCCCTGGGCAGAATAGCCGTGGCCTTGGAGGGCAGGACGCCGGGTGGGCAGAGATCAGGGGCTGCTCCTCCTTCCCCGGTTTTCCCCCTCCCCCATGAGTCTCCCCTGAGGAGCCGGGGCTATGGCCGGGGGCACCCCAGGCGTGGCTCACGTAAAGGGCAATACATTTTTTTTTCCTCTTTTTTGATTTTTTTTTTGCTGGAAATTTTTTGATTTTGCTGGTCATTTTTTTTTTTGGGTTGTGAATGCTGTTTGAATGTGGGGGTGACATTCCTGCCGGAAAAGGGGTGTCACCCTCAATTTTGGTGGAGAAGGGTTCCCCAGGACCAGGGAGAAGTGATCACCAGGTCCGTGTGAATGGTGTATGAATGTACAGTGACATAATTGGAGCCTTGGCGTGGCGTTGCTGCTCACAAGTCCTGCATGGTGGACTGGTGCCAATCCAATTTGATGTGGATGTGGGGTGTGTGTGCTAGGGACCACAGTGGTGTGCATGCATGCATTCTCATTGTGCCATGATTAGCGTGTGTGTTTAACGTGCAAAGATGCCCAATGTAAGTTGTCTCCTGGCTGCTCTTCCCTCAGAAGATGGGGTAGCCTCGGTTAGGGGGGGATTGTCTGGTTCAGGGGTCAGGTCATCACGTAGGTCAATCTGGAGGCCCTTTCTTACTGCGAAGTTGTGCAGCATGCAACATGCACCGATGATCTGGCACACGAAGTTTGGGGAATACAAGAGGGTATCCCCAGACTTATCCAGGCATCGGAAACGTGACTTCAGGAGGCCAAAGGTGCGCTCCACCACTGCTTGTGTTTGGGCATGTGCTTGATTGTATCTTTCCTCTCCTGGGGTTTGGGGATCCGGATAGGAGTCATGAGATGGGGTCCCAGTGGATATGCAGAGTCACCTGTAAGGGAAAAGACAGGAGGATGTTAGTCATGCATGTGCCCCTTGTGATGTGTGCATCATGGGAGGGGATAGTCATGCCTGCCACCCATGTCACTCACCAACCAGCCAGGTGTCCCCATACACGTTCTGATCAAATTCCATTCGGATGTGGCATTGATTGTATATGTAGCTGTCATGGCTGGACCCTGGGTGTTTGGCACGGACGTGCCATATGAGGCCTTGGGCATCGACTATCACCTGTACGTTGGTGGAATGCCAATGCTTCCGATTGCGGTACATGTGCTCTGTCTCCTGGGGGGGCTGGAGTGCCACATGTGTGCAATCAATGGCCCCCACAGTGCGTGGGAATCTGGCAATTCTGTAGAAATCTGTCATTGCCTTCAGCCGCAGCTCCTCAGTGGTGGGTTTGATGATTTGGTTGGCCATGCGTCTGAGGATTGCAGGGACAACCTGGTGCACACATCTGCTCATGGAGGATTGTGACATCCCAGCCACCACTCCACTTGTACGCTGAAAAGAGCCACTGGCAAGGAAATGGAGTGTTGCCATGACCTTGACCAGTGGCTGCACTGCATGTGAGCGTTGTGTTCGGCTGGTGATGTCCTCCTGCAGGGTTGTGGTTAATTACAGGATGACATGAGGGGTGAATCTGAAGATGCGATACACCTCAGAATCACTCATGCCAAACAGGTCTATGCGGGTGCGGTATATCCTCTCCCGTGCCATCCTCCGTGCCCTCCTCCTTCTTTGTTCATCTAAAGTCAGTAGTATAGCTATGCACGACGATGCCCCTGGCATGTTGGCATACAGATTGTTGTGCAACACGTGTGACTGCTGAGCTCCTCACTAACAGTGTTGCTTTATCTAACAAGTAGACTTTTTTTCTCTTTTTAGACCAGCTTTTATATGCTCTAATTTTAGACAGGACATTTTGCTGTTGCCCACACTGCGTAGCCTGCGCTGCCCCAACGTTCTTTTGTGGATCCCCGTAAGTCCCTCATTAGCATATTTGACTAGCAAATCAATGGTCTGACTAGCGCAGTTTTGCGCGGACGGATGCGCCTGTCTAACGAAATTACGCCGGACCAAAAAAAGTAGATATCTCGCTTTGGGGATGCCGTGCATCGAAACGCACGCGCACATTTAGACTTACGCACGCGCATCTCCTGTTGCGCAGGCGGAATCGCTCTGTGAATCTGGGCCATAGTGTTCAGAATGGACAATTTTTATTTTATTTTGTTGCTTGTAAATACCTTTATTTTGTAGTCCTCCCTTACTTCCTCCTCCTTATTAGCCTAGGCTATTAAGTCACAAGGCTATTTGCAAGGGTTTCTGGGATAGGCATCATGTTTCCCAGTAGTCCTTGCAAATCTGACTGAAACCTATTACATTGCTTGTGCAGCACTGAGCATGTGCGAGATATGCAACGCTGAAATCCAGGAAGTCATACAGTCTGGCTTCATGATGCCCACACTTAAGATGGCCACGGTCAATTTCTAGATTATAATCTAAATGCTGTAACAACCTAACAAAATGGACCTTAGTTTACAGACTAACTTTACTAGAATACATTAAGCTTGTGTATTACAAGGGTATTTATCTTTAAAAAGTGAAATTGTGGGTGGAACTCCCCTTTAATAAGAGGGGAATTGGGGTGATACACTTGCACCTTTGAATCCACTAGTATTTCCATTCAATTATCTATCTTATTATTTTAAAATTAAATATTATACTCACACAAAACTAATAATAAAACAGTACTTACGTTCTAATCCGGCGCAATATTTCTTCTGATCATTTCACATAGTTAATACCATACAGGCTGAATACACTTCACGCTGATACAATTAACAAGATTGTACACTTCAAGCACTTAACTGTGATTACAGGGGATTGAAATGTAATCACTTTACTTTATTGGTTTGGATATTCATTTTCTATTCACTGCCTTGTATAGCTTTTTTTAATCCCTAGTAGAATCAATATCTCTTGGCCAAGTGTGTTGCTTTTCCTCCTGACTTTGTGATTTTTTAAATAAATCTTTGTTGATCCTCTGTAAATGATGGTAATTAAACTACGTTTGTGGAACAAACCATCTTATCTCTCTAAGTAGTGTCATAAGTGTCATTATCTGTGGTTCCTTTATAAGAAAAAATACTTACTGGCCACTCTAAATCGTGCATTTAAAATGAGTTGTTAGGTAAAATAAGGGGAAAAAATTGGTGCATAGAAAGTAAACTTATCAAAGAAATATACAATAATTCTTGGTGTTGCATCATAAGGTGCTACAGTCTTTAGTTTAAAAGACTGGCACCTCCAGAGTACAGTTGGAGTCCCTGGAAATCCTGGTATGGGGTTATTGGTGAACCCTACGTTCCACTTCCTGTTCTATCCCACAATGCAGTGCTCACTGTCTAGTAACAGAGTCTCAGTATCAGCTCTCCTTCCCATCAATCTTTTCTCTCTAATGAAGAAAAATGAAGAATCCTAAGAATACAACACTTCCGGAGTGTAAGATCCTTGGTGCCTCCCTTGGTTTAATGCAATCCCGAACATACCGGATTCTGGAGTATTTTTGTGTGTTTTTTCATTACAGCAGAGATTGGTGGTGTGGACAGTGGGAAAGGTGAGTGTTTAATGTTTTCTTTGCTGGGAAATGTTAAATTTTTATTTTACCAACATAGTTGCTTTAAAAATGATCTTTCTATTTCAATCCACATCCAGTTATGATTTCCTAAACTTACAAAAACTAAAATATGGCTTCCATATTTAGCACCCACTGACCTCTAAACTAGGTGTATACGATCCCCAGGGAAAGGGTGGGCTAGCATTTAACCTCAGGCTTTAGGCCTTGGCAATAGTGGTGCAATGTGTACAGATGGGCGTTTAGATGCAAAACAATTTGGGCCAGATCCACAAAGATCTCCCGCTGGCGTAGCCTATCTTAGTTACACTACGCCGCTGTAAGTTACAGCGGCGTATCCTTATCCACAAACAATTACGGCTGTAACTTACGGCGGTGTATCGTAAATGGGCGGCGTTCGCGGGTGTAATTCAAATGAACAAGAGGTGGGCGTGTTTTATTAAAATTATCAATGACCCGACGCAAACGACGTATTTTTTGAACTGCGCATGTGCCGGCTATGGATGTATCTCAGTGCGCATGCGTAAAATCACTTTGCAAATAGTTAATGAAAACGACGTGTACGTAACTCACGCAATTCCCTATCCGCCTCTATACAGCAGGGGTAACTTTACGCCGGACATATCCTTACGCAAACGACGTAAAAGGAATGCGCCGGGCGCTCGTACGTTCGTGAATTGCCATAACTCGCTAATTTGCATATTCAATGCGGAAAAATGACGGAAGCGACCCTAGCATCCAGCCAAAGTATGCAACTAAGATACGACAGTGTAATAACGTTACGCCAGTCGTATCTTAGCATTATTCCGGCGTATCTGGTTTTGTGGATACAAAACAAAGATACGCCAGCGGGAATTTGAAATAACGGCGGCGTTTCTGGAGATACGCCGCCGTAATTCTTTGTGGATATGGCCCTAAGAGTGTATTGTCCCGCAGGACTTCCATGGACTAGCAGACTCCAGAAACGGGGGATGAGAGAAAGATAGAGAACCTTAAAGTCATAGCCAAGCACTCTGTGACTATAGCTCCTGACTGCAAAGCATTTATTTATTTATCTGACAACACTCTGGGAAGAAGATTGAGTCCCAGCTTCTCTAGACACTCGAGACATCTGAAGTTCCCCAATGGCACTTAAATCTCTAGGTTGCTCAAGCTGGGCCTCAAGCTCATTTTACAGCCAACTACATCCCTCCCCCAGGCCCAGTGTAGAACAGAGTTCTCATCTCTTTGCGTTTCAATCAGGTGAAAATTGCTTTTTGTCAGAATAAATAGAGTTACAATTTAAAGAGCAGGAACTCTTACTGAAAGACATATCCATATTCAATTTGGCATGTGGTAATTTAGAATAAAGACAGATTTCAGGTAATTATATTGCCTGACTTTAAACATTCGATCATTTATAAAATATGCATATATGGCTTCATTTTAAATATCTAATGCAACTTACACACAACCGTTTTTCGGGTTGTAATAGATTACGTTTTTTTTAAATGTCATTAAAAACAAAAAAAAATGGGCAATTTGTTTTTCGAACATGCTCTATTTTTTCACAACGTTTTTAACGTTGTCGTTTTTAAGGTTGTAAAATATGGTCGTGTGTGGGCTTTAATGACTTGAAAAATCCGCTCAAATCCGCTCATGCTCAGAAGCAAGTTATGAGACGGGAGCGCTCTTTCTGGTAAAACTACCGTTCATAATGGAGTAAGCACATTTATCATGCTGTAACAGAGAGAAAAGCGTGAATCGTCTTTTACTAACACAAAATTAGCTAAAGCAGCCCAAAGGGTGGCGCCATCCGCATGGAACTTACCCTTTATAGTGCTGTTGTACGTGTTGTACGTCACTGCGCTTTGCTAGAGCATTTTTTTTTTCACAATCGTGTGGAGGCAAGGCCGTTTTAATGATCGGGTTGAAAAAAAAATTGTTTTTTCTAGACACTTAAAAACTTCATTTTTTAGAACCCGAAAAACGATCGTGTGTACGCGGCATAAGACTTTATTTAGAAGTAAGTAAATAATGGCATCTGAAAAATCATAATTTATCCATCCACAGCACAGCACATTTTCCATTCGCAGCACTCCCAAGAGGTGGCATTAAGTAAATAATTTTGTGCAGAATTTGGGAACATTTTCATTTTAAGTTACAGCCAGAGAAAAAAAACACACATTTTAGAAAGAAGAAAGAAAGACTTAAAGGGGTTGTAAAGACAAAAATATTTTCCTCTTAAATTAAAGTCTGACAGTAGCTGATAAAGTAAAAAGTAATGTTTTGCATTATGACTAGTTTGATACCTGTTGAAATCTAGCTGTTTTATTCACCTCCGTCACTCCTGAATCGTTATTCTCACTGACTTCCTGGTTTGCGGTGCGCATTCATTCTTGCTACATCATGGCCCAATGGGAACTACAGTACCCATTAGGCTTAGCCTCCATGCCTGTGAGGGATAAGAGAGCATCTTCACGCAGGGCTGTAGTCATAGGGAGGGGGTGAGCACATTCTGCTTTCCACCATGCAAAACGGCTCAGATGCTGGTGGAAAGCAAGAAGAGGAGAGACAGGAAATGGCATTTTCAAACCTGGATTACTGTATTTTGGAGGTCAAAAGGAAAAAAGAAGTAAGTGATATTTAAATGCTCTAGCTTACAGCAATCAATTGATCTAATAAAAAACAAACCTTTAGTGTTCCTTTAAGATTAAATACAAAATACACTATTTCTACCGGTTGTACTTTTGATTCTTTGATACTGGATTCCCTTAAGGTGCTTTCCTTACCTTCCTTGGTCTCACCGCTCATTTACTACCCTTGTTGAGGCCTCCTTCTCACCAGCATTTCCTTTATGCCCTCAGGTATGCTGATCCAAATACAACGTTGTAGAAGAGTAAAGACTAGCAACCCTAAGCCCTGGTTCACACTGGGCTGCGGGAGTGAAGCCGGGCGAGTTCAGCTGAACTCGCACGATTTCACTCCCGCTGGCAGTCCCGATTTTGGCTGCGATTTAAGAGACATATGTGCAGGTTTCTGCACAGATGTCAATCGCATCCTGAAATCGCAAAAAGTAGTACAGGAACTACTTTTTGAAATCGGTGCAGCGCTGCAGATGCAGTGTCGCACCGATTAGGACGGTGTCATTGCCGGCAATTGCCGTGAATGCCGCCGATTTGAGATGCAATTTCACATGTGAAATCGCATCTCAAATCGAAGCAAATCGTACCCAGTGTGAACCTGGGCTCAATGTCGTCAGCATGACTATCAGACCCCTTTTTAAGAGCCACTTGTTCCACTCTAAATACCCCCATCATATACTGTTTTTTTATTTTATTGTTATTATGGTAATTTTCCTTACATATCATAAATATTTTATATATATATATATATATATATATATATATATATATATATATATATATATATATATACCCCATCTTAAAACAGTAATCTCCCCAAATACCACTCTACTCCCCTCCATCACCACCCCACCCCCCCAAAAAAAGTTGAGAAACTATAGTAGATGGGATGGGATCTCCTGCAAACGTCAGAGCTTTGGAATAATTCATTTGGCTGCATTTAGTAAATGGGGGATAAGTGATTTTGTATACTGTGCTTTTGAATTTGCAGTATTATGAAACAAACAAATCCATAGGAATGTAGGCTAGTCAATTTCACTTATATCTTGTATTATCTCCCCTCCAAAATTCTTGAAATTTTGCACACTCTGATTTTCTTGATTGATATTTATGTGCTCTTGTGATGCCCCGTACACACGATCGGAATCTCCGTCGGGATAAACTCAGATGGATTTTTCCGATGGAATTCCGCTCAAACTGTCTTGCATACACACTGTCACATCGACCATTAAGACGTACAACACAATGACGAGCTGAGAAAAATGAAGTTCAGTGCTTCCGAGCATGCGTCGACTTGATTCTGAGCATGCATGTTTTTTTCTCCGTCGGGGGTCCATACAGACGAACGGAATTTCCAAAGGAAAAAAGGGAACATGTTCTCTTTTAAAGTCGGTTGGAATTTCCAAAGGAAAAACTCTGATGGGGCGCACACACACAACATCCGATGAAAAAATTCCATCAGACTTTTTTCATCGGAAATTTCGATCCTTTGTACAAGGCATGAGTGTATTATACCATCTTGAAAACACTTAAAATTAATCTCTACAGAATGTGTATCTATTGAGGAACCATGTGCCAGTTTCAACACCTTTCTTTTCTCTTTCTCATTCTTCAATATATGGAGGTATTCTTCGCTCTGCCATTGTAGTACTGTAAGTATCTTATAAATCTTAAATAAAATGTGTCGGGGTCACCTGTGAACTGGGGAACTTCTCAAAAGGGAGTAAATTCTCAATTGCTTTTATCATCTGGGTTAGTAATAAAAGGAAGTGCCTCAATTGGCAGAGTTTCCAGTCATCCAATGGAGCAGTGCCCCATTTGTGCCCTAACTTCTGTATAGTGCACCCCACCTGCCTTCATACTATCATTTAATTGCAAATTATTATTGTTTGTCTTTGCTAAATAAGAGTCCTCATTACACAGTTACATAGTAACATAGTAGGTGAGGTTGAAAATAGACACAAGTCCATCAAGTCCAACCTATATGTGTGATTATATGTCAGTATTTCATTGTATATCCCTGTATGTTGTGGTCATTCAGGTGCTTATCTATTTTTTTAAACTATCAATGCTCCCCACTGGGGCCACAGCCTGTGGAAGGGAATTCCACATCTTTGCCATCTTACAGTAAATGACCCCCTACACAGTTTAAGGTTAAATCTAATTTCTTCTCATTTTAATGAGTGGCCATGTGTCTAATTAAACTCCCTTGCGTGGAAAAGTTTTATCCCTATTGTGGGGTCACCAGTACGGTACTTGTAAATTGAAATCATATCCCCTCTCAAGCATCTCTTCTCCAGAGAGAATAAGTTCAGTGCTCGCAACATTTCTTAATAATTAATATCCTCCAGTCCCTTAATTAGCGTTGTTGCCCTTCTCTGTACTCGCTCTATTTCCAATACATCCTTCCGGAGGATTGGTGCCCAGAACTGGAGAGCATACTCCAGGTAAGGCTGGACTAGAGGCTTGTAGAGTGTGAGAATTATTGCTTTATCTCTGGAGTTAATCCCCTTTTTAATGCATGCCAATATTCTTTTTGCTTTATTAGCAGTAGCTTGGCATTGCAAGCCATTTCTGAGCCTGTCATTTACTAGGATCCCCAGGTCCTTTTCTATCCTAGTTTCCCCTAAGATGCTTCTCCTAGTGAGTAGATTGCATTCATATTTTACCACTCAAATGCATTATTTTACATTTTTCCACATTAAACCTCTTTTCTTTCAAGGTGTCCACATCCTGCAGACAAGTTATTTCCCTGCTTAGCTTAGTATCGTCCACAAATACAGAGATTTAACTGTTTATCCCATCCTCCAGGTCGTTTATCAGGATTGGTCCCAGCACAGAACCATGGGGAGCCCCGCTTTCCACACCGGACCATTCCGAGTACTCCTCATTTATCACTACCCTCTGAACTCACCCCTGTAGCCAGTTTTCAATAAATGTACTCACCCTATGGTTCATGCCGACAGACCATAGTTTGTACAGTAAACGTTTATGGGGAACTGTGTCAATTGCTTTTGCAAAATCCAGATACGCCACGTCTACGAGCCTTCCTTTATCTAGATGGCAGCTCACCTCCTCATAGAAGGTTAATATATTTGTTTGGCAAGAACGATTCTTCATGAATCCATGCTAATTACTGCTAATGATATAGTTTTCTTTACTAGAATCTTGTATATATTATCCCTTATTATCCCTAGGCGCTTGCATACTATTAATGTTAGGCTAACTGGTCTGAAATTCACAGGGATGTATTTTGGACCTTTTTTAAATATTGGTGCTACATTGGCTTTTCTCCAATCAGCTGGTACAATTCCCATTAGTAGACTGTCAGTAAAAATTAGGAACAGTGGTCTGGCAATTACTTGACTGAGTTCCCTAAGGACCCTTGGGTGCAAGCCATTTGGTCATGGTGACTTATTGATGTTAAGTTTCCAAGTCTATCTCTAATTCTGTCCTCTGTTAACCATGATGTGTCATGAGGATAAACACTGCAGTTTTGGTTACTAAAGCTCCCTGATTCTTTCATTAAAACTAGGGAAAATAATAAATTCAATACCTTTGCCATCTCCCCATGCTTTGTAACCAGAATTCCTTCCTAATTCTGTATGGGGACAATATGGTCTGTCCTTCCTTTTTTACAGTTCATATACTTAAAAATTATTTTTGGGGATTTTTTTTGCTCTCCTCCTCTACGTTTTTTTCGTGTTCTTTCTTAGCCGCCCTAATTCTACCCTTACATTTCTTTTTGCCTTCTTTGTAAAGTCTAAATGCTAATGATGATCCCTCAGCCTTGTATTTTTTTTTTACATTGGAGTTAAGCCATCCAAGATTTTTGTTCGCTCTTTTAAATGTATTTCCCAATGTGGTGCACTGGCTCATGCCCTTATTTAATATGCTCTTAAAACAAACCCATCTCTCCTCCGTGTTCTTTTATCCTAATTATTCTATCTTCTAGCAAGGTTTGTAGTTTAGGGAAGTTGGCACTTTTGAAAATCAGTGGAAAATACCCTGGTGGAAAATAATTTCTACCACTAGAAAATAACAAATGTGAATTATAATCACATTTAAATTGTCTTTAAATTATATCTTAAATACCGTATATACTTGAGTATAAGCCGACCCGAATATAGGTTGAGGCATTTAATTTTACCACAAAAATGGGAAAACTTATTGACTCGAGTATAAGCCTAGGGTGTCCATCTGCAGGCCTCACTGTGCCTCACTGTGCCTCACTTTGCCTCACTGTGTCCATGTGCATGCCTCACTGTGTCCATGCCTCACTGTGTCCATGCCTCACTGTGCCCATGCCTCACTGTGCCCATGTCTAGACTGACATTTAACATGGGAGTCTATGGAAGGGGTGCCTGGCTTTGAAAAGTTGGTGCTCCCCAGCCTTAGGTCCCCCAGACAACAAACTTTGTACACTTGTACAAAGAGTGGGAGAGTGGGGCTACATGTGTGCCAAGTTTGGGGTCCAGGGGACCTATGGTACCGGGTCCCCCAAAGGCGCAAAAGGGTGACTCGAGTATAAGCCGAGGAGGGCATTTTCAGCACAATTTTTTTTCTGAAAAACTCGGCTTATACTCGAGTATATATGGTACATTGTTAATTTTTAGAAAGCACACAAAACTGTTGCATAATCCAAATCACTTTTCCCAATGGTGGATTGCGCTGTATTACCTTTACCCAACTCCTCCTTTGAGAATAGTATGTTCAATCTACAATCAAAACCAACACTTGGTAGAATCTCATTAAGTCTGCCAATGCAAAACCCCCTTCAGTTTTATCCTTACTTGATATAGAATGTTTTATTCTAGTTTTTTTACCCTGCCATATAAACTTCATCATAAAAAGTGCCCACAGTATCCTAAAATATGTACTGTATGTGAATTGTGAGCATTTGAAATTTATAAATCCCCATATTCCCCCCAATGTTCCCATCTTAATAATATTTATTTGTCCCACCCTGGAGAGCGGTCTTACTAAAGGTTTATTTAATTCACATTAAATCTCATTTAATAATAAAATATAATTGGCTTGAATAAATGTATATATATATATATATATATATATATATGTATGTATGTATGTATGTATGTATGTATGTATGTATGTGTGTGTGTGTGTGTGTGTGTGTGTGTGTGTGTGTGTATATATATTATAGCTCCCCATAACATTTTAATTCTTTAAAGGGGTTGTAAAGGTAAAACATTTGTTTCTTAAATAGCTTCCTTTACCTTAGTGCAGTCCTCCTTCACTTACCTCATCCTTCGATTTTACTTTTAAATGTCCTTATTTTTTCTGAGAAATCCTCACTTCCTGTTCTCCTATCTGTAACTCCACACAGTACTGCGAGGCCTTCTCCCTGGTGTGGAGTGTCATGCTCAACCCCTCCCCTGGAATAAAGGAGAGTCAGGATTCTCTCTACGTTGCAGATAGAGAAAGGAGCTGTGTGTTAGTGGGCGTCCTGATTCTCCTGTAGTCCAAGGGAGGGGGCAAGCATGACACTCCACACCATGGCGAAAGCCGTTGGTCATTAAAACGAAAGCGTTCCTCAAAGATACTAAACATGTCATTCAAATTCTGGAGTCCTTGAATATTTCATCTTCGTGCCTGTTAATCACGGCAGATGTCAGTTCACTATACACTATTATCAGTCACGAGGACGCTCTTACATCTGTGAAGTGGGCACTTGAGCCCTCGGGATTATCAAGAAGACACCAGAATTTCCTGATTGACAGTTTGATCTTTTGTCTATCCAAAAATTATTTTTGGTATGACAAACAGTTCTATCTCCAAACCAGAGGAGTTGCGATGGGGGCACGTTTCGCACCGAGTGTAGCCAATCTCTTCATGGCACACTGGGAGGAACAGGCGATTTATAAAAATAAACCCCCTCAACTAATCTGTTACCAGCGCTATATAGATGACTTGATCATGATTTGGGATGGAGATAGAACTAGTCTTGATGCTTTTACATCCAAATTAAATTCGAATGACAAAAATATTACCCTGTCGTGGAACATCAGTCAGGACCATTTAGTCTTCCTAGACCTAGATCTTACCAAGGTAGGCAATCAGGTATATCTGAAGACGCATTTTAAGGCAACGGACCGTAACTCCTACATCTCCACTGAGGCCTTGTACACACGAGGGGATATTTCCGCTGAACATGGTCCGACGGACCATTTCAGCCGAAAAATCCCCTCGTCTGTAGGGGCAAACGGACGCTTTTTGCCGGATTCATCCGGCGGAAAAATTTCAAAGCATGCTTTGAAATAATTCCGCCGGATAGCTGGCCGTCAGATATGTCCGCTGGTTAGTACGGCAAACCAGCGGACATATCTTGCCGCACATGCGTCGTATCCTGTGAATGGATCCGACGCATGCGCACGGAAGTGTTTACTTCCTGGTGCGGTGACGTGGTGGCGTCAACGTCACCGCCGCGTCACCGCGCTGTCCGTCGGCGGGGAATTTGATCCGATGGTGTGTACAGCCATCGGATCAAAACACCCCGGCGTAAATATACGCTGTAAACGGTCCGGGGACCGTTCACAGCGGATATATTCAGCCGTGTGTACAAGGCCTGAGAGTTGTCATCACACTAAATGGTTATTTAACATTCCAAGAGGGCAATTTGTGCGCCTCAGGCGCAATTGCACCCAAGAAAGTGATTTTGTCTCTCAATCACAGGCCTTATCCAAGCGGTTCCTTGAGAAAGGGTATGATAGTGATTTGCTGGATAGGGAAATGGAATTAGTCCGTAATCTCGATAGAGATACTTTGGTCTCTGATGTTCCCAAAAAGGATCGAAGGGATGTCTCCAATATCCGAATGGTCTTAGACTATAATATACAATACCGTAAGTTTGAAAAAATTGTACAAAAGCATTGGCCCATTTTGAAACATGACAGGTTACTGGGTCCGTTGCTGCCAGATCGCCCGCAATTTGTGTATAAAAGAGCGCCTTCACTCAGGGACAAACTGGCCCCAGGAGTTATAGATCCACCTGTCTACACTGAAAATAAGATCTTCAACTTTCTTACTGGCTTCCATGCGTGTGGTAGATGTCGACCTTGCAGGAAGGCTAAAAAGAACGTTAAGAAACGTAAAGAATTTACAGCAACTGTTACAGGAAAAAATTATAAAATTAAGGATCTCATTACTTGTGATACCATAGGGGTAGTCTATGCATTACAATGTGAATGCGGACTCCAATATGTGGGCAGAACGTCCAGACCTCTACATGTGAGGATTGGTGAACATGTAACCAACATCAAAAAGGGCCTGGTTACCCATAATGTGTCTAAACATTTTAGATTGTTCCATGACCGCAACCCGGCTGGGTTGCAGTTCTGGGCAATTGAGAAGGTAGCGAACCACTGGCGAGGTGGAAATTTCATTAGACATCTCAGCCAACGGGAATCCTTTTGGGTCTACGAATTAAAAGTGGGAGTACCATTAGGGTTAAATGTAGAATTTGACCTGAATTGTTTTATTTCAGATCGTTAATATCTATATATTTTGGAAGTTTTCTTGTTTTTGAGTTTCTGTTGTATCATTTATATATATTTATGTTTATTGCTAACTAGATAGGTGGCTGTGCTGATGTCTCTTTTAATTTTATTTTAAATTTATTATTTTTTAACTGTCCCAGTTACCCACCGCTGAGGGAAGTTCTGTTTGTCCCTACCTCATGAGTTAGGGTGTTATGGACATAAAAATGGTTATTTTTATTTTCATTTTTTATTTTGCTGTATGGACACCTATTGTACCATTGTTTTTGGTCTTGGCATGCTGTGTCCTCTAATTGCTTCGATCATAATATGACTCTGATGTTCATCTCAGCGATAATTATTTTTATTTATTATAATTTTCTCTTTTGCTTTAAGGCCCCCCCCCATTTGTAGTCTCTCCGTCCTACGATGACAGACAGCTATCTGTCTGTAGTGTTGCTTAATTCTTTCCATCTGCTGATGGCTTTGATGCTGTCCGCTTCACACCTATGCTCTTAGTGTGAGTAGTGTGTGAGGAGATTGACGGCTTGCTTGTTGAGACTATCGTGCTGCCGCTGCCCATGATGGGCGGTCTTAGCAGTGTCATGCTAATGATGGCCTGCCTGACGTCAACGTTGAGAAGCTGCCGCCCATAGTGGACGGATTTGGTTACACAGGCTGACGCTCATGATGTACGCTCCTTCCTGTGTATTTGTATCTAGCTGAGCACCATGGTGATGGCAAGTCATGTGATCAATTATGGTCACGTGTTGTGAGAACGATGCCTCCGTCCATGGCGTGAAAAAACTTTATCTTGTATGCTTATACGGATCGCTTTCATTGGGCTTTGATATGAGGTAAACATGGGTTTTATCAGACTGTTGTATACACTTGTTTTGGATATTGCATGTGTTGTTGTGATCTCTAAACACCGGAAGGTTGCCTCTATACTTTAGAGCCTATCGTTATGCTTATTGTCATTACATGTGCAGACTACTGTTGGTTTCTATATATTTATATTTATTTTGATACTTCCCATCATAAGTGCGATGGTTTTGTTCTTACTATTTTGAGATGGGTGTATCCTCACCTGGGGAGGGGGCGGAGTTTGTCCTAATTGGCCTGATTAGGTTTTTTGCTGCTATATAATGAATCCTGACATAGTAGCCCCTTATCCGCTGAAGAAGTCCTGTGCCTGTGGACGATACGCGTGCGGGGGGCTTTCATTTGATGTCAGGACAGCCACCTACCTGGTCTTTTATTGTTGTATGCTCATTTCTATGCACTAAGATATAGTGCTTTGCTTGTGAGTATTTTTCTTTTATAATAAATACTACTGTTATTGTGATCATACGGAGAGCACTATGTGTCGTTTCCATACTTTTCCATGACATCATTTCACGGGAGAGAGTGCTTCGGATGACCATCTATCACCTGGAGCTGTTTGGAGAAAGGGAGCGTCTAAGGAGACACCGCTGAATCTTTAATCCCCTGTTTTGAGGGACAGCGCATTTGACCTGCTGCTCACACACAGGTCCATTTGTTCAGGTGAGCGGCTTGTACTTCTATTTAGGACACCTGTTTGCTGTGTTTGATGAGTTGCTACATCTGAACACCTCAGTGAGGCACAAGAATCAGCTTGACCATTCCGATTGATCATTATATATATACATTTTTTTGGACTTGATATATATATTTTTTATTATTATTATTACTGTATTTTAAATGTTTTTTAGCGCTGCACTGCTTTTTTCTATGTACTTCATTTAAGGATTTCTATTGACCTTCAGTGTTCAGCTGCTTTGCTAATTGTTTGTACCTTTGCGCAGTCTGCTTTTTCTCTTTTATGAAAGCCTCACATTACTGTTTGGAGGTACAGACAGGTACAGGAAGTGAGGATTTCTCAGAAGAAATAAGGACATTTAAAATCAAAATCAAACGATGAGGTAAGTGAAAGACTACACTAAGGTAGAGGAAGCTATTTAGGAAATTATTTTTTTACTTTTACAACCCCTTTAAAGGAGAAGTATAGCCAAAGCTCATTTGGCTGTACTTCTCCTGTGGGTCACAAGAGTGCAGCCCGCTGTCGACTGACGTCACAGAGTTGGTCCAGGCTCAGGAAGATCACAAGAATGAAGTCGGGATCCCCCCAGATGCCTAGATTGGCACCCAGCTCAGCCTCTTAGCAAGATGCTAAGAGACTGAGCCAGCCCTTCTGACCCCTTCACAGCCTGGCGCTCCAGGGAGTGAGGAGGGGCAGAGCAGAGAGATGGTGACTGACAGTCACCAGCTCTTTGCTCAGTGAACCCTGAGAACTGAGCGATTGCCAGTGTTTGATCACTCGGTTCTCAGTGTTAGAGCTGGCTTGGAACTGATGTTGCACTCACCTAGGTTAGTATGAGGCAGGGAGAAAGGGGGAGAAAGGAAACCCCATTCTTCCCTTTTAATTATATTGCGGAGTGTTACTCTAGGACTTGTAAAGTAGAATAATAAATTATCTGTTAATGATGCCACTTTATGTTCCTCATCTCTAAGCCTTACTCCTCTTATATCAACATTTGCCTGGAGGATGACCATGACAGGACAAATAACAGGGGTCGAAAGAGGATACCCATGTCTTGTTCCATTAAATAACTAAATTGACTAATAATCTTCCATCAAGTCTGGGTACACATGTAATGTTTTTTATTTGTTTAACCCAGCACTTCCAGCATGTCCCTTAAGCCAGTCATTAGACCGTCTTCTGTCAGAAAGACGGCTGTACACACTAACTGAATTTTGGCCAATTTCTGTTGAACCAGTGCATACCAGCTGATAATCCACCCAGGTGTATTTACCTTAACTTGTATCCTTACATTGAGATGCTGCTGTAGGGCTTGCATCCATTGTAGCACCTTTGGGCCAATTCCCAATTTCTTCAACGTGGCCATCAAAAATCTCCAGTTCACTCTGTCAAGTGCTTTTTCTGCATCAATTGACAGGAATAGAATTGGGTACTTTTAATTACTGACTTTCTGTAAAAGCAAAAGTGATCTTAAACTATAATCTTTCCTTTCTCTTCCAAGGGCAAACCCAACTTGGTCGCTATTTATCCACTGTGGCATTAATTTCTTTAACCTGGTAGCCATTTTTTTGTATATAAATTTGTGTTTAGTAAATAAATAAATCTATAACTAGAACATAATAAAGGGTCTTTCCCTTCCTTTGAGAAAAATTTTAATGTATGCTAACAACGACTCCTTTGTCAGCCTATGTACTCATCAAGTTTACATACAGCAGAGTGTTTGGTAGTAACAGTCTTTTAAATTACTTACAATATCCAACTCCACTTCTTCCTGTATTATAGGCTCCCTAGGGATTTCAATCCATTCTCTGTTAAAGTAGGTAGCCGTGCCTCAGCCTTTAGATATGACTGTATTTTAGCCACTCTCACTAAATCTATATCACGGGGCTCTTCTAATTTTACATAATACAGTGCACTATAATATTTTGTGAAAACTTTTACGATTTCCGCTGTTGTGTGCACTGACTCCCCAGACTTATTTTTTACTTTAGCAATAAAACTTGCAGGTTTTTTGCTTTTAATACCCTTGCTAAGAATCTCCCTTATTTTTTTCCCCATTGATAACTTTGTTTAGCCAGCATATTAACCCCTTCCATTAAGGGCATTTTCACCCCCTTCCTGCCCCGACCAATTTTTAGTTTTCAGCGCTGTTGCACGTTGAATGACAATTGCGCGGTCATGCAACACTGTACCCAAATTAAATCGTTATGTCCCCCCCCCCACAAATAGAGCGGTTTTTATTTTTTGCGCTATAAACAATATTAAAAAAAAAAACACAATATTTTTTACCTTTTTCATTTAATAAATATCACAATTTAAAAAAAAAAATATCCTCAGTTTTGAAATGATACGTATTTTACATATTTTTGGTAAAAAAAAATGCAATAATCGTATATTGATTGGTTTGCGCAAAAGTTATAGCGTCTACAAAATAGGTCATAATGTCTGCAATCTGCAATTTTTATTGTGACTGTGACATTGCAGCGGACACATCGGACACCTTTTGACGCCTTTTTTGGAACCATTCACATTTATACAGCGATTAGTGCTATAAAACTGCATTGATTACTGTGTAAATGTGACTGGCAGGGGGGAAATGTGTTCTGACTGTAGGAGGGAGGGGACTCACAAGGGGAGGAGACCGATGTGTGTTCCTCTGTACTGGGAACACAGCACCGGTCTCCTCACCTCTGACAGTCGGTGGATCTGTGTGTTTACACACACAGATCCACACTTCTGCCGTGATCACCGGCATCGCGGCCGCTGGGCACGTGCGCCGGGTCACGAGCGGTGCCGCAGGCGTGCACGCGTGTGCCCTAGATTGCCGGGAAGAAAGGACGTCGTATGATCACCTGGATCGAGGGAGGGTTCCTGCCGGCATCATTTTTTGAATGGCCCGGTAAGGGAGAGGTTAAAGGCTCACTCTGTCTCTTGTTCCATGATGGCACTTAAAAATCAGACTGACTTTTTCCATCGGATATTCTGATCTTGTGTAATCCCATCTGAGTTTTTTCATCGAAAATTCCGATGAATCCCCTTCGGAGTTTAGATATAGAACATGTTCTATTTTTCTCCGATGGAATTCCGTCACAATTCCGATGTAATTTGGCCGAGCAAAGGCCAGATCGTGTGTACGCGGCATTAGTTCATCTCTCTTTAAGACAATAGTTGTATTGTATACTCCTTTCTACTTTAATTTTATGTCTTTGTTTCAACTTCAACTTGTTTTTAATACCCTTAATCTATTCCTCTGCTCTTTTCTCCTTCTGATCTCCTATAGATATAAAAATGTAGAACTTATGGGCCTCCTGATCAGTGGCCTGTGTTATTTCAGGGGATTATTTGTCAGGACAAAAATTCAAATTCTGTCTTTATTCTCTCTTTACTATTCTGAACCTGTAAGTGAATCATTAATTTTCTATAGACTTATTCTGTCCTTCTCCTCTCCCATATTAATCTTCATCGTGGTCTGATAGTGAAATTACCTTAATGGAAGTATTTATCAAGGACTCCAGTAGCCGATGTTCTACAAACATGTAATCAATTCTTGTAAATTCTATGTATGCATCAAGGAATAACATGTATAATCTTGTTCTTTTGAATGTTAAATCCTCCACGCATCCACTAAAGTTGGAGCATCTTTTTATTTGATCATATCTGTTGACATCCTTGGTCAAACGCAAATGGAGAAAGAACCCACTAGTTGTCCTATACAAAAAAGGAAGGGGGCAGCCTGTGGTATTCTCCTTAACACAACTTTATTGAAAAATACAAATTTGTGATTTTTTGGCATAAACAATAGGTGATTCCACAACAGTACTACATGCCCCGGACCATAGCCATGGTCACAGGACCATCCACTCACATAGCAGTAAAAGTAGCGACAGAGTTAAGCAGTAGAAAGTGTCAGAGTGAGTCCTAGGAAACCCCTGGGATGTCAGCTATACATCAGCCATACTTAGGGTTGCCACCTCGTGCCTTTAAAACAGAACACATATGAATTACACAGGTTCTATGGCTAATTTAATGCAGATAAGGCACCATGTGAGTTTAATTACCACCTTAATCAGCCACAGAACCTGTGTAATTAATATGTGTTCTGTTTTAAAGGGATGAGGTGGCAACCCTAGCCATACTCCTCTCAGGTGACCTCTAGGCTCTCTAGTTACCCTTGGTGGAGTTGGCTAATCACTTGAATACATTAGTCCATGTCCAAAGATCCTGTCTATATATTTCCTTGAAAAATTGGAAAATTCCCCCATGGGGCTTTGGACAGCAAAGTATTTAAATAGACAGTGTAAAGTAAAAAAAAAAATATAATACTTTAATAATAATGATGACATAATGAGATTGAAAACAATGGATACTGGCTATATCATACAGCATGATGTTCGATCGTGCAAAGTACAATCACCAACATTCGCAGTTATATAGGAAATGTAGTAACCATGAAGAATCCTTTGTGGTCATCTTCAGGGGGAAAGGTTACTGTAAAAATATATAAAAAAATTTATATGCAACTTAAAACATATCAAAGCATACATGAGGTGAGTGTGTAAATGAAAACACTCATAATTACCACTATCGAAAGGGATGAATGTTCTTATAGCCAGAAAAGTAAACCAGGTACAGGCCAGGGAATTCCGTGGTGATTCCCAGCTCCCCAGAGAGACAGGAGACCCGGCGGATTAATGGGCTTGCAAGGAGCCACACGCTGTAATGCCTCTGGAGGGAAGGAGAAAGGGGGGGGGGAAGACCGGCACCTGTGGTACAATCCCAAATGAATAAGAATGTATGTATATATATATATATATATATATATATATATATATATATAATTAGAAACGAAAATGATAAAATTGTTTCTGAGAGTAGAATGATAATAAAATAGATGTAGTAGTTGAGTGGATTGTAGTTGATTAGGTATCTATAAATCTACTACATAAAGTAATAGGATGTGCTGAAAGGGAAAAACTGTGAGAGTGAAATGTTATAGTGTTGCCTGGTGCATATGATAGTGTGGGTGTAAAATGAAAAAGATGTAAGGAAGTATGAGGGTGCAAGAAAAAAAAAAAAAAACCTTCATAAGTGAAGAGTTGTGAGTCAAATCTGTAGTGTGAGATAATGTAATGATGTATGAATGAAGTGAAATGTGAAACAAAAAAATGAATGTGTGAAGTGAATGTAAAAATGAATAAAACACTGTGTAGGCTGTATATAGTAGTGGCCAGCTAAACCAAGGACTGGGCAGGTAGAGACTTGTGGATAGCGGGGGGCGGAGCTTGCTATCATGGCGCCGTAGGAGTGTTGCGGCGTGCTCCATGCCTTGGATGTCCTCCCTGATTACATGACCCTGACCGCTGACTTGATCTGCTGAAGGGAATGCTGTTCATCCCACTTATCCAGCGTAGCCTGTTGTTGCCGTGGTAGTGTGCTGGAGGTGCTGCCTATGTGTCTTGGGATCACCCGTATCTCCCGTGATCCCTGCGCTACGGACAACCACTGCTGTTGTGGCTGCTGAGGTGCCGCACTGTGTCGCACTGTGCTAAACCTGGAAGTGGGGGTTACCTGGTGAAGCCGGTGGAGCCAGTGGAGCCAGTGATCCGTGGTTCCCGGGTCCCGGTGTTGCTCTCCAGGGACGGTGCGCGGAGATCGGTCGGCCGGTGGAGGAAGGAGAAGGAAGTGAGGACCTTGGGGTGACGGCGTCGGCTTCCGGGACTCTCCCTGCTAGTAGGAGCGGTGAGCGGTGAGCAGTGAGCCGCCGAAGATTGCCGAGGTACGCCGAGTCAGACTGTCAAAAGGCAAAACGAAAAGTGCTATTACAGTGCCACCTGAAGGTCCTACTGGCAAACAGCAATAGCTACAACTACAATTACAGCCTAAGCTTAGGTTGTACAGCATAACAGCTTGAGAAGGAAGAGCTGATAAAGCTGGTAAGGTGTTGGATTTATTTTTCCTTCTATTATATATGTACTGAGCCTCAGACCCTAAGATCCGCTGCAAGGCCCGCCGCAAGTAACAGCAAAACACAGCATTTGATATATTTTGTTATCAGGACTGTGCTGAATAACCTGTATAGGTGGCTGCATGAATAACCTGCATAGGGTGTAAGGTGCTCTGGGAAAAAAAAAAAAACAGTATACATATATTTTACACATGTATTTGGCTCAGAAGGATAGCAGAGGTACCTCTGCGGCACTACACTAATCAACTAAGAAGATATATATATATATATATATATTGGACTGTTGATCTCGGTTCTGTTCTCCCTTTCTTCCCAATTTTTTATTTTTTATTTTTTGTCTCTTTTTTTGCCTTCGCCCCTTGATTGTGGACCTATATACGGACGGTATACGGTATACGGTAAATAGAGGAGGTTGTGGCTGGGATCTCCCAATTTTACTGAAGGTATAGAACGGCCTAAAACGGCTTAAAGTAAAGGAGAATGGTGAGGAAGGCCCCTAAAGGGAACACAATAACATCCTACCTAGTAGCCGAATGCTCGGATCCAGCGGTAGAAAGTCCAAAAAAAAAGAAAGGGGCCCAAGACTCTCCGGTAAAAAACATTGTAGATACAGAAGGGGATCGTGTCTTAGAGGAGACTTCAGGGAAGAGCAAGGACAAAAATAAAAAGGATATAACATCGGAGGGTAAAGGGGCAACTAAAGATCTGAAATCCCCAGAGAAGCAACAAGAGAAACAACAATCTAACCCTCCTTCCGAAGGTCTACTAGGCCCTCCAACAAGGCAAGACATGACAGATATGATGGATATGATGTCCCGACTGGAACGGATAGTTAAAGGGGAGATGGGAGCAACAAGGAAAGACATACAGAATGTACTGCAGAGGGTGGAAGGGATAGAAGAGCAATTGGAAGAGCAAAAAAATGCAATAGTGGAATTGAGAGGCCGAGCAAATATGGACTGGATAGAGATAAGAAATATGCGATATAGATTGGAGGACCAAGAAAATCGCAGCAGGAGGAAAAACATGCGTATAAGGGGCCTTGCGGAAGAAGTAAAGGACGAAGAACTGGGTCAGACACTACGAGAGATATTTAATAAAGCACTTAAACGAGAGCCAACAGCCCAAATGCATTTTGTGAGAGTACATAGAATACAAAGATCATACAATGCCCAGAGAGACTCGCCAAGGGACACTATTGTAAGATTCAAACTATAAAAAATATTAAGATGGGAAAGAGTCCTGGCCCAGATGGGTATACCTCAGCCTATTATAAAAGATTTGGGGCGATTTTAGTGCCCTTTTTTCAGAATTATATGAACTCCATTGGGGGAGGTATGAAAATACGGGAAGAGGCACTGGGAGCCCACATAACCCTGATAGGGAAGGAAGATAAGGATCCCTTGCTATGTGCAAGCTATAGACCCATATTCCTGATCAATGTGGACATAAAGATCTACTCAAAAATCATGGCGGAGAGAATAAGACCTCTCTTGCCAGGATTGATTGAGAACGATCAGGCAGGGTTTATACCTGGGAGAGAAACTAGGGAGAATATCTTAAGAGCTTTATTCCTGATACAAAAGGCCAAAAAAGGTAAGGAGCCGGTACTGTTCCTGTCATTGGATGCCGAGAAGGCCTTTGACAGGCTGGACTGGGGCTTTATGCTAGCAACTTTAGTACATGTTGGACTAGGCCCAAATATGCTTAGGTGGATAAGCGCTTTATATTCTAAACCTTCGGCCCAGGTGAGGGTGAATGGCACCCTGTCAGATAGATTCCCACTACACAATGGGACTCGCCAGGGATGACCGCTCTCCCCCTTCTGTTTGTCCTGACACTAGAGCCGTTGTTGGAGACTATTAGGATGACCCAGGAAATAGAAGGGATAAAGGTGGGTGGAAGGGAGCACAAGATCTCTGCGTTCGCAGACGATATGATGCTATATGTATCTAATCCGAGACAAACACTTCCAAGGATAATAGCGGAATATGAGAAGTATGGAGAGATTTCAAATTTAAAAATTAATCAAGAAAAAATCGAGATCTTGAGTATCTCGGTAAGTCGGGGGGAACGCAGGGATCTTGAGGCTCTATATCCTTTTAAATGGAAGCAGAGGAGGATGAGATATTTGGGTGCTTTTTTGTCAACAGAAAGATACATATATGAAGATAATTATATACTTTTATTAAACAAATTAAAGGTGGACCTAAAGGGGTATAACGTAAACAGTCTCCTGGTTAGGAAGGATAAACACCATAAAGATGATGATATTGCCCAAAGCCTTATATATTTTTCCTTGTCAAAATATCTTTATTGAGAAGATAATGGTTCATACAAGATCAGTGAGTAGATAGAATACATAAAAAGCATATAACATGTAAACAAGAACATTGTACATCTGATGAGGCATTTTTTCCAGTGGTCTATAAATGGGTAAGTATGTTGTGGAGTCCATATGGTTGTTTTTGCCTGACCTGCTATAAGGTGCCTCATCTGTAATGAGCAGTCCTGGAAATGATAGGGCTTATAGTTCATGCAAGTGTACCAATGCGTACATCAGGGAGCTTCAACAGTACCTACTCATAAAACAATATTAACAACATTAGTAACAATATCTTTCCAGACTGTCGCCCAAAATGTGGGGAGACGGGAGGAGGGTAGGAGGGGGGGGGTGAGGGGTGTCTGCAGGAGTGGTCCGGATTTTGTTGTCTGTTGTTATAGTAAGTGGAGGTTTGCTAAGGATGGCTGGGCTACCATGGCAATATAACAGCATCAGTATTTACACTGGGTAGAACGTAGTTCAACCAAGGTTTCCATGAACTTTCATATCCGGCTAACGTGTCCTGGTCTATTGCCATCATTTTGGCGTGTGCCGATGCTACATTCATTCTGTTTATTGTTTCGCTGAGGGGTAGATTAGGGGACTTTCACGCTTTAGCCAGTGTTTGTTTTGCGGCTGTGGTAAGCTGTAGGATTAATTTAAATTGTTTGTGTGGGATATTCCCCGGTTTCAGGTTCAATAAAGCTAATTTAGGATCAATTGGAACTTTGGTTCCCGTGAGTTGGCTTATTATTTTAAAAATTTCCGACCAGAATGAGTGCGCTGTTGGGCACGACCACCAGATATGAAAGAACGTTCCTGGGGAAGAGCAACCCCTGAAACAGTGATCAGGGTAGTTTGGTACAAACTTCGTAATTCTGGTAGGAACTAGATACCACCTTGTAAGTACTTTATAGTTAGTTTCGCACGCTATTACATTTAATGACGCTGATTTAGTGTTGCTCCAAATTTGATTCCAATCTGATGTATCTAGTTCTTGATCAAGGTCCTTTTCCCACTTGCTTACGTAGGAAAGTTTCTCTGTTGTGGAATTGAGCAGTAGTTGAGCGTATACTATTGAGATCCTACCCCTGGTGGGGGGGTCATTTGTACAAAGCTTTTCAAAGGCAGTTAGGTGAGGGGGGTGGGATACGGAATCAATGTATGGTTTGAAGAAATTCTTTATTTGTAAATATTTGAATAGTTCAGATTGCGGTATGTTGTATGTATCGCAAATATTGGGGAAGGACTTAAACGTCGATGAGTCCATTAGCTTGTATAAATTTGTGCAGCCCTTCTTGGCCCATTCTTTAAATGAGTTGGGATATACCCAAGCCGGGTAAAATGCTGGGTTTTTGTGAAAGGAAAAAAGTGGAATATGAGGGGATAGAAGTTTGTTTTTGGTCTTCAATTTGTCCCAAAGGGAGAGAGAATGCTTAGTGATGGGGTTGTGAATAGTTTTACGCGTTTTGGGGGGGATCCATAATATGTTTGAAATTGAAATAGGGTCGCAGTCCACCGCTTCGATTGATACCCAAAGGGGTGGATCTCGTGTGGAGTGGTATTTCACTAAATCAGTTAATTGCGCTGCTCTATAATAGTTCATGAAGTTGGGTAGCCCCAGTCCGCCATTAGCTTTTGGTAGATGTAAAATTTGGTGTTTAATCCTTGGTCTGGCGGACCCCCATATAAAGTTGGAAACTCTTTTTTGTATCAGCCTTAAGTAATAAGAAGGAATTGGTACAGGGAGTACTCTGAAGAAGTAGAGGAGTTTCGGTAGAATTGACATTTTGGTTACATTAACTCTACCGATCCACGACAAAGGTAGGTGGGCCCAGGAATTTAGGAGGTTTGAGATTTGTTTTAGGAGGGGGGGGTAGTTGAATGAAAATGCATCTGAAAAGGAGGCTGTGAGGTTGATTCCTAAGTATGGGATGCTTTTGTCTGACCATTGAAAAGGAAGACCGGATTTAGCTGCAATTAGTTCCATAGGTGAGAGGGATATGTTGAGTGCTAAGCATTTTTTGGGGTTTATAGCTAGTCCTGAAAGAGATGCAAATTGTTTTAAAAGGGATGTTAAATTAGGGCCCGTTACTTGGGGAGATGCGAGAAAGAGTAGGATGTCATCCGCAAACAGGCATAGTTTATGTTTGTGGCCACCTATTTCTATGCCTAGGATTTTGGGGTCCAGCCTTATCTTTTGCGCGAGTGGTTCTATGAGGAGGGCAAATAGGAGCGGGGAAAGCGGGCACCCCTGTCTTGTGCCTCTCTCAACGGAAAACAAGTCTGATCTGTATCCTGCGTATTTGACACAGGCCTTCGGATTATCATATAATTTCCTTGTCCATGTCATGAAATTAGGTCCGAAGCCCCATTTTTGTAATGCAAATTTTAGATAGGACCAGGATACAGAGTCGAATGCCTGTTTTATGTCCAAGGAGAGGAAACATGCAGGGATACCCCTCTTTTTTGCGAAGTGCGCCAACAAACTTGCCCTCCTTATGTTGTCCCCCGCCTGACGGTTAGGGATGAAGCCAACCTGGTCATGATGGATCAGGGATCCAATTGTTTTGTTTAGGCGGATCGCCAAGATTTTCCCTAGAATTTTGATGTCTGTGTTTAGCATTGAAATGGGGCGAAAATTTTCACACAGGGAATTGTCAGATTGTGGTTTCGGGATCATGCAAACTGTGGCTAGGAGTGACTCTTGTCGGAATGACTTATGAATTAGTAAATCATTGAATGCATCAGCTAATCTAGGTGAAAGAAGTTCTGCATACGTCTTGTAGTATTTAGCTGTGAAGCCATCTGGTCCTGGCCTTTTATTAAGTTTGAGGTCTTTTATCGCGTCAATTACTTCTTTATGTGAGATAGGTAAGTCTAGCTGTGATCTTTGGGGGTCAGACATTTGGGGAAGGTGGAGCTCTGCAAAGAAGAGGTCTGCGTCCTGTTCGCAAAATTTATTTGTTTCCGAATATAACTTTTTCAGGTGGGTGCTGAATTTTTGTACGATTTTAAGGGGGTTACTGGATAGGATGCTATTTGCCAATTTCAATTTTATGGGGGAGTAGGATTTGTTGATTGAGTTAAGTGATCTCACTAAATACGCCCCCGGTTTGTTAGCTGATTTGTAAAAAGTGTGTTTGGATCTATTTATTTGTTTGTTGGCAGATTCAGTAAGAAATAAGTCATATTCTAGGCGGGCTTTGTCCAACCGGTCCCTGGTTCTAGGCGAGTAATTGTTTTGGAAGTCCGAATAGGCTAAGTTAAATTCTGTTTCTAGCTTCATTGCCATTTGTTTTCTTTCTTTTTTGAGGATCCCTAATTGTCTTTGGAAAGTTCCCCTTAGGACCGGCTTGTGGGCTTCCCATAGCGTGAGGGCAGAAATGTCCGGACTCTCGTTGTGAATTAAGTAGTCTCTCAAGGATTGTTCAATTGCTAAGCTATGAGAGGGATGGTTGAGTAATATTTCTGGCATGTACCAGGATCGGTCATGTTTTTTGGGGATAGTAGATGCTATAGTTGTGAGTACAGCGTTGTGGTCTGACCATGGAATAGGGATAATGTCTGAGTTGAGGATTTCAGGTATCATTCCGATTGTTAAAAATATGTGGTCTATTCTGCTAAAGGATTGGTGTGGATTAAAAAAGTATGTATAATTGCATCTTGTGGGGTTCGATTCTCTCCAGGAGTCTACAAGATTGTATTTTGAAAGAAGATTGGGGAGATTCCATTTGGGTTGTTGTTTCTGCTGAACATAGGGCGACTTGTCTAAAAAAGGGAGAATAACTTGATTGGAGTCTCCACATATTAGAAGTGAACCTATTTTATGGGAGTTGATGGTTTCAAGAAGGTGGGACATAAATGGCATTGGGTTGAGGTTAGGGGCGTAATAAGATACTATCGTGACTGCTGTGTCTAGAATGTAACCTGTTAGAATCAGGTATCTCCCTTCTGGGTCCTTACGTTCTGAGTTTAATGTAAATGGGGTAGAGCGATGGATAGCTATAAGAGTACCTCTCTTCTTTACTGGGGCCGATGCAGTGTATATTTGTGGGTAAGCTGAGTGGAAATATTTAGGGGTCGTGTTCGGGGTAAAATGTGTTTCCTGCAAGCATACTATGTGGACCTTTTTTGATTGGAAGAGCCTAAATGCTTTTGTTCGCTTTTGTGGTACATTCAAACCTTGTACATTGAGAGATAATAGGTTCAGAGGTGCCATGGTAGCCAAACCAAGGTTTTCGTCTTACCGTGATTCCACGTGCGGCTGTTACCCGGATCATTCCATGCAGACGGGGTGGGGAATGAGGATGGGAAGGTTCCTAGGGAGGAGAACTCGAAAGGGAGAGAAAAAACAACATAGGTTAGAGCATTGTCATGTATCAACTCATAAAGTAAGTGTTCAAAATATCCCCTTGGCTGGGGAAATAGGTCCCTGCCAAGGAAAAGGTGGTCATCGTCGTATCCCCACATATTAGTTTGGGGACCCGAGGTAGACCGGGCGGGGTGCATGTTTTCCCACAGGACAGGAAGCCGCATTCTGTAATGTGTGAAGAAAAGGTAAGAGAGTTCTAAGTGCATGTTCCAAATAATTGTGTTGTCTGCTGAAAGGGAGGGGGAGAGGGAACTTTTCCTTACCTAGGTATGTTAAGCGTTACCCAGATGGGACTTGCGGCGATTGGAGCGGGATGGGTTACTCTGGGGCTAGGCCGGGAAGCCTTATATATTTTTCAAACACTCCCGATAAAAATACCAGTAGCCTTTTTTACAACTCTGGGCAAGATAATCAGGGGCTTTATATGGAAAGAAAGAATCTCGTATAGCGGCAGGAACCCTGGCTAGATCTAGACAGGAAGGTGGACTCCAATTGCCTGATTTTAAAAGGTATTACGAGGCATCAGTATTGAGGAGAATAAGAGACTGGTTCCAAACAGAGGGAGGGGGAGGAAGGAAAAAAAAGTGGGTAGAAGAGAGTTTAAGTGTTCAAGATCTGGGAAACAGAATATGGGTCCCAATGCAACATAGAGGATTACCCCAAGATATCCCTACAATGACAAAAGAAACGTATACAATCTGGGACAGAATTTGTAAAAAGAAGGAATGGCCCTATAATAGTCCGTTAATGCCTCTTACGGGTACAGAGTATTTCCCACCTGGGAAAGAGGGAGGGGCATTCCGGAGATGGTCAACTTCAGAAATATTAAAACTGAGGGATTTAATGAAGGGCGATGTCCTGTGTTCTGTTCAGGAATTACAAGAAAGATATGGAGTATATCCAGGAGATGCATGGAGATATAGACAAGTTCAACATTTTATAAATACCCTACCAAAGCCACTGCGAGCCCCCAATGACCTAAACCAATGGGAAAGATACATACTCCGGGGTGGCACAGGACGACAGGGACTCTCCAATATATATATAAGATATTGACACCTATCGGGAAGGTAGAGGTAGATAAAATAGTGGAAAGTTGGGAATTAGAGCTGAACCAAACTATAGGTATGGAAAAAAAAAGGAAAGTACTAGAATATGTTCATACTACCTCAATGGATGCAAAGGTAAAATAGATTAACTATAAGCTTCTCATCAAATGGTACTATGTCCCAATAAAAATGCATAGAATAGATAAGGAGGTATCGCCTTTGTGCTGGAGAGAATGCGGGATGGAAGGAACTCATGCCCACATCTGGTGGCAATGCCCCCGGATACAGATATATTGGAAAGACATAATAGATCAGATAAAGAAGATAAGTGGGTATGAGGTGAAGCAGGACCCCTGGGAATGCTTATTTCATAATACGGGGATGTCAAGGAAAAAATATAGAGGATCATTGGTCCCACATTTACTGAATGGAGCTAAGGCACTTATTCCTAGGAACTGGAAGAAAAAGGAAGTACCTTCGATAGAGGAGTGGATTAGGGAGATGGATAGAATTAAAGTCATGGAGGAACTGTGGGCATTCCACGATAACTCCAGGCGGAGACAGGAGGGGATTTGGGAGGGATGGGGGAGGTTCAGGGAGATGGAGAGGAGAGGGGAGGGGGAGGATTGAGGAGGTGGGAACGTGGGAGGCCTCCCCTCTTCATTGCCTTTATAATTGCTCAATTTTTTTTATCTTATTTACTTTCCCCCCCCTTTTTTTTTGTTTTTGTTGTCCACCTGGGGGATTTTTAGGATAGTTACATGCACTCTAAGTAGCTGGTTATGTATATACACATAAGTAGGCGAATCATATGGAAGAGGGTTTAAGATTGTTCACCAGATATCTTTCCTTTTTTTTTTTTTTTCTCTCTCTTCTTTGCTTCGCTTTGCACTAAGAAGATGAGGACAGGGACAATATAGTCCCCTTAAATTCACAATGTATTAAAATTCCCATTATATAGGGTAAGCAAGAAAAGTCACATATATATATCACACACGTGGAATAGGGGAGTAAGATTGACCCCCCCCTTTTTTTTTCTCTTTTTTTTCTCCTCTTCTTCTCTCTGTTTTATATTTATCTAATTTTGTTTAGAGGAGAGATATGGGGCAGTAGGGCCCCCTTAATAATCACAGGGGAAGTTAGAGCACACAATGGTTTTTTTTTATTTATTTTTATTTTATTTTTTTTATTACATTTTTTCAATTTTTTTTAAAAAAAAATTAAATTTTTTTATTTAATTTTTTCAAATTGTTTTATTTTATTTTTTTGTGCCTCTTCTTGCACTAAGAAGATGAGGACAGTGACATTATAGTCCCTTTAAACTCACAATTTTTTTCTTTTTTTTTCTCTCTCTTCTTTGTCTCTCTCTCTCCCTCTACCTTACCTCTCCCAGACTAAAAGCTTTTTTTGGAGATCTTATAAGTTAATTAAGGGTATGGGTTTAAGGTAGGGGCACGCTAGGCAGATAGCCGGGCCAGTATAGACTAATAGATAAGGGGACCACAAGAAGACCATGTATATGTATATTTTTGTATATTATTGTACCAATGTTCATGTTTGTAATTGTCTGTATGTTATTGTACCAATGTGTATGTTTTTTATATATATGTATGATGTGAAAAAATCTTTAATAAAAAAATTCTTGGAAAAAGAGACTTGTGGATAAAGTGTATAGGAAGGAAAAGATATAATGATAACAAACGTTGCAATTTGAATTGAGTCAGATCTACAACATAAATAATGCTGTCACACAGCCTAAAAGGTAAATACCATAGCAGGCTGAAAGATATATACTGGTATACTTACATGAAGCCATGTATATATGTGTGCTGGCTGTGGAGCCTGGTCTGCCTAGGGATCATCTAGTGATCCACTTGCAGCTATGTGTTTTAATAATGAGGCAAATCAGTAATGGGGTGCTTTCTAAGCAGGGTAAGCGATAGTGCAGAAGTCATAAGCATGCATTGCACATAGTTGCAGGGTGTTTGCAAAGTGGCCCCATTCACTGGAATGGGTTGCGATCACCCACCAAAACCATACCAGCTCATTATGGCTTTTCCTTTTCAGGTGTAAAAAAATAAATATATATAGGGTATACAACCTCTTTAATTGTATAAACACAAATAAAACCAGTTGAGGCTTCACAGACAATTTTCTACTGCGTATGTGAATGGGCAGGCTGCGGGGGGAGGGGGGGCTTTGGCAAACTGGACTGGAAGTGGGAGTCTGAACCTGTCAAAACCAGGTGACTCTCCTCCCTCCCCCTTAAAAGGTGCCAAATGTAACAGTAAAGGTGGAAGGGGGCAGACAAGTGGAGCTTCCACTTTGGGTTGGAGCTCCATTTTAAATTTAGACCAGTAGCATCCACAACAACCATACCCAGCATGAAACACATAAAGAGTGTCCATGCAGTGTGTGCAATGGGATGTGGCCTTCTAATTTTAACCCCTTCAATGAACACACTTTTGCTAGTCTTTGTTAACAGGGAGGATGCTAGCTTTATTGTACTGTCTTAACATGAATGTAGTAATGTAGATACTTTTTTTGTTATGTTCTTGCAGACTTGAAAACACTTTATGTCATATAATACAATTCCATTTAAATGCCATTTTATAGTCATCTTTATTCTAAGAACGAACCACATTTTCCAGCTTTCTGCACACTAGAAAGTGTCTACTTCAGACCCCTTGACCTGCGTGTGCATTGAAGCTTAGTTCCATAGTTTTATTTATTTCAAGTAGTTTAAGTCCATTGGTGCCTTTAATACCAAGTACTCTTGAACAGTGTAGCATTTCAGTCTTGCTTTACAAAGAGTTTCTAAATAGTGCACTATGTTCTGCCGATGAATATAAAGGAGAACTGAAATAGAAAAAGTAATCAATCACATTTTAATATTTCTGCAGAGATTCTGTTGTGCAGAAAAATTGCATTTTTTATTTAGACTTTTATAGATGGCTTAATGCAAGATGCCAGACTGAAACAAAAATATGGAGCATTTCTTAAAAAGGCAATATCTCTTATTTACATGTTACATTTATAGTGTTCACCCTCCAACCCCCCCCCCCCCCTCCACTAGCACAAGTCTTCTCCACTCCAAAAGCACTCCACAGCAGATATCCCTTTATCAAAATGTTATGTGTGGCTAAAAATGAACACTGAACATCACCCTGAACACACCATTCCCACCGTGAAACATGGTGGTGGCAGCATCACGTTATGGGGATGCTTTTCTTCAGCAGGGACAGGGAAGCTGGTCAAAGTTGATGGGAAGATGGATAGAGCCAAATACAGGGCAGTCTTAAAAGAAAACCTGTAATGCCGCGTACACACGATCGGTCAATCCGATGAGAACGGTCTGATGGACCGTTTTCATGAGACCAAACCGATCGTGTGTAGGCCCCATCGGTTATTTATCCATCGATTAAAAAATGTGAAACTTGTTTTAAAATTAACCGATGGATACCTAACCAATAGAAAAAAAACGATCGTCTGTAGGCATGCTCAGAATCAAGTCGACGAATGCTTGGAAGCATTGAACTTCATTTTTTTCAGCACGTCGTTGTGTTCTACGTCACTGCATTCTGACACAATCGTTTTTTTTAACCGATGGTGTGTAGGCACGACTGACCATCAGTCAGCTTCATCGGTTATCTGATGGAAAAATCCATCAGACCCTTCTCATCGGATTGACCGATCGTGTGTACAGGGCATTAGAGTCTGCAAAAGACTTAAGACTGGGGTGGAGGTTTACCTACAATGGGATGGTTTAGATCAAAGCATATTCATGTGTTAGAATGGCCCAGTCAAAGTCCAGACCTAAATCCAATTAAGAATCTGTGGCAAGACTTGAAAATTACTGTTTACAGAGACTTTCTCCATCCAATCTGACAGAGCTTGAGCTATTTTTCAAAGAAGAATGGGCAAAAATGTCAGGCCGTGTACACACGGCAGAGAACCTCGACGGGCAGAACACATCGTTCCGCCCGTCGAGGTTCTCTCCCGGCCGTCGAATTCGGCGACCCGCCCGTCGGGAATGGCAACCAGCCATTCTTCCAGGCGGGCCGTCGAGGAAATAGAGAGCGTGCTCTCTATTTCGGCTCGACGGGCTTCCCGACGGGAAGCTCGCTGAGACCGTACACACGGCCGAGGTCCTCGCTGGAATGTGCATTCCAGCGAGGTTCTCGCTGATTTTCAGCGAGAACCTCGGCCGTGTGTACGGCGCCTCACTCTCTAGATGTGCAATGCTGGTAGAGACATCCCCAAAAAGACTTGCAGCTGTACTTGCAGTAAAAGGAGGTTCTACAAAATATTGACTCAGGGGGGCTGAATACAAATGCACACCACACTTTTCTCATATTCATTTGTAAAAAAAATGAAACTATTTATTATTTTCCTTCCACTTCACAATTATGTTCTTTGTGTTGGTCAATCACATAAAATCCCAATAAAATATATTTATGTTTTTGGTTGCAACCTCACAAAATTTGAAAAATTTCAAGAGGTACTGTATGAATACTTTTTCAAGACACTGTATATCTGCTGTCTTCAGCTTTATATTTTATAAGTTCAGATTGTGTTTGGAGATTTTTATCTTCCTGTTCAACACTGCAGTGAAGCCTGGGCATACAGCCAAGACAGCTGATTGGAAGAATGGCACCCCCCCCCCCACTCCACATAGGCAAAGGAAGAAAGGAATGTGCAGAGCCCTGCTCTGGGATGGCAAGCTGACTGCTAATCTATTTATAGCAACCTCCCCGGAAACACACGTCTGTCTCCCATCTCGGAGAATGTGTGAGAAGTCATCATGCTGATAACAGAGCTACGGAGCAAGAGACAGCGACGGGACACCGTGATTTGGAGAGACATAAAAAACACTGCAGATATATATGCCCAGCTCAAATTTCATGAATCGGGTGTACATCCACTTTAAAGTGGAGGTCCAGCCCAAAAAAATTCTAAAAAGGCTCAACATTTTTTTTTCTTTTTTTAAACTTACCAGGCTCTAGAAAAAACAAAGTTTTTTTCAACTTCATCATTAAAACGGCGTTGCCTGCACACGATCGTTAAAAAAAAATGCTCTAGCAAAGCGCGGTGACGTACAACATGTAGGACGGCACTATAAAGGGCAAGTTCCACGTGGATGACGCCACCCTTTGGGCTGCTTTAGCTGATTTTGTGTTAGTAAAAGACGATTTGCATTTTTTTGTCTGTTACAGCGTGATGAATGTGCTTATTCCATTATGAACGGTAGTTTTACCAGAACGAGCGCACCCGCCTCATAACTTGCTTCTGAGCATGCACAAATTTTTCACGTCGTTAAGCCCCCTTTCACAATTGTACGACTTCAAAGTCGCGCGATTTCACCAAAATTTCAATGAATGCCTGTGTAAGTGGCATCGAAATTGGAATACTTTGAAGTCGGCACTACTTAAAGTCGTGCCAGTATGAATGGTAGTCATTGAAAATAATGGAGTTGCAGTCCAAAATCGTGAGACAAAACGTATAAGTGTGAAAGGGGACTAGTTCACACACGACCATTTTTTACAACCCGAAAAACGACATAGTTTAAAACGTCGTGAAAAAATGGAGCATGTTCTAAAAAAAAATTGTCAGTTTTTCAGAACCCGAAAAATGCTCTGAAGCCCACACACAACGTTTTTTACAATCCAAAAATGATCGCGTGTACGTGGAATTACTCCACTTTTATTGAAGAAGAAAAAAAAAAAACATTCTTCTAGGTGATCAATGTCCACTACAGAAATTAAACCAAACTTTGTAGCAGAGTCCTGCCTTTTTGCTGTGAACAAATAACTGATTTCTTCTCAGAACTGCTCACATACTTATTCTGAATGAGAGGAACTGGTTTATTATTACTCAGCTGATGCACTTTCTGTGTTCTAATGAGAAAAGCTGCAGTTTCTGAGAGTCAGCATCTCTTTAGAAGTAAATAAATACAGATGGTGCAGCGCTCAAATAAAACAATAAAAGATGAATATAAAGTCCATAAAATCGCAGTACACCTCCAGTGAGTGTCAATGTAGACAGACAGATGACTGTGTAGATAACTTCAAACGTGCTAGACACACATCCACCACCACATGAAATGGCCTCTTACCTCAACAACTGGACCCTTTGATTGTGGAGGGTCAAATGCACTTAATGTATAAATATCAGCAAATCCAGCAGTAGTGAAGACGTCACAGAGAAACCGATAGATCAGGGGTGGGCAACCTCGGCCCTCCAGCTGTGATGAAACTACAAATCCCATCATGCCTCTGCTTTTAGGAGTCATGTCTGTGATTGTCAGGGTCCTGCAATGTCTCATGGGACTTGTAGTTTCACCACAGCTGGAGGGCCGAAGTTGCCCACCCCTGCGATAGATCATCCCAGGTCATGTAATAAACAAATGTCAAAACATAGTGCTCTCCGTTTGAAGAAGTCCCAATAGAGGACGTAACGCGTACGGGAGGAGCGTTGTGACGTCACCTGCGGCTATCACTTTGCTCATTATACACGCTGTATACATCGGCACCGACCGTGGTGCCTTCATTGTGAGTGTTTTTTATCTTTTATTACGATTAAATTGTTTATTCAAACGGAGAGCACTATGTTTTGGCATTTGTTTATTACATGACCTGGGATGATCTATCGGTTTCTCTGTGACGTCTTCACTACTGCTGGATTTGCTGATATTTATACATAAAGCGCATTTGACCCTCCATAATCAAAGGCTGCACAATCTGTATTTGTTTCTCTACAGGAATTTTGTGATTATTGACCCTGGTGTTCAGCTGCTATACAGGGGTTCATTTGTCATTTTTGCGCTGATTTATTTTCTTTTTAGAAGTGACTAACCTTGTGGAGTATCTCATGAAAACGCACATATCTGTTACAAAGGGGTGCCTAAAATCTGACATGTATCAAAAACCCAGTGGCGAATAAATACCTCCAAAATAAAGCTCTATTTGTGTAAAAACAATTATAAAAATGTCATACGGGTACAGTGTTGCATGACCGCGTAATTGTTATTCAAAATATGAGAGCACTGAAAACTGACCTGGACAGGAAGGGGGTATAAGTGGCCAGGAAGTAAGTGGTTAAGGCTCCTATTTCTTGATTTTGTTATTTATAGCCATGAAATAATACACCTCATTACTGATCACATCATTTTCCTAATAAAAATACTTTCTGTGGAATTGGCGTTGGTATCGGTTTCCAATATTCTCCAGCTGCTTTCATTTCATGGTACTGGATGGCTAGGAGTCCCTTTTCCACTTTTCATCGTAAACTCTCATCATCTTTATGACACGATAATGAGTTCCTGGCTATAAATATTGATACATCTATAAGATTCTTCTTAGTGTTTCAGACGTGCACCTCTGTGCTGGGGATTGATGTATCACACCTTAGTAAATGATTAGTACATCATCTCTTTAAACAAATTGAAATCAATCTTTTCATCTGTATTCCTCTGGTTCTAATAAAACACTCACTGCCTGTTGAGAAATTGACCCTCTCAGCCTTCAACAATGTAATATTGACATGAATTCTTTCTCTACTGAGAAGGTAAATGTTGCAAATTTTTCCTTTTTTTTTTCAACTACAGATGTCAAATAACAGTAAATTCAAACATAAATAAATCAGGAAATTATTTTAAGTGTCTAAAAGAAAAAAAAATGTATTTGCCCTAAAAATATTAACGGACCACTGTAGTTAATACTTCATTCTGGTAACTGTATGTGATTAATACCTGTAATCATAATATCCAGTATATGAATTCCTTTTTTATATATTTGGGCTTTAATTTGTCAGGTAATTAAATGGGTCAGGCTGTAGTAATGCCCACCTCATGCGTCATGCATGCCATTTTTAACACATCTGCCAATCAAAGTATTGCAACAGCAACATATGTTCTGCACTAAATGCTTGTGTATAGTCAGGGCCGGTGCTACCACTAGGCAAACTAGGCAGTCGCACTGGTGAGGCTGCATTTGATGGGTGCTGATGAGGCTGCATTTGATGGGCGTTGGTGAGGCTGCATTGATGGGCGCTGGTGGGGCTGCATTTGGTGGGTGCTGGTGAGGCTGCATTGATGGGCGCTGGTGGGACTGCATTTGGTGGGTGCTGGTGAGGTTGCATTGATGGGCGCTGGTGGGGCTGCATTTGGTGGGTGCTGGTGAGGCTGAATTAATGGGTGCTGGTGAGGCTACATTTGATGAGCGCTGGTAAGGCTGCATTGATGGGCGCTGGTGAGGCTGCATTGATGGGCGCTGGTGAGTCTACATTTAATGGGCGTTAGTGAGGCTGCATTGATGGGCGCTGGTGAGGCTGTATTTGATGGGCACTGGTGAGGCTGCATTTGATAGATGCTGATGAGGCTGCATTTCATGGGCGTTGGTGAGGCTGCATTGATGGGCGCTGGTGGGGCTGCATTTGGTGGGTGCTGGTGAGGCTGCATTGATGGGCGCTGGTGGGGCTGCATTTGGTGGGTGCTGGTGAGGCTGCATTGATGGGCGCTGGTGGGGCTGCATTTGGTGGGTGCTGGTGAGGCTGCATTGATGGGCGCTGGTGGGGCTGCATTTGGTGGGTGCTGGTGAGGCTGCATTGAGGGGCGCTGGTGGGGCTGCATTTGGTGGGTGCTGGTGAGGCTGCATTGATGGGCGCTGGTGGGGCTGCATTTGGTGGGTGCTGGTGAGGTTGCATTGATGGGCGCTGGTGGGGCTGCATTTGGTGGGTGCTGGTGAGGCTGCATTTGATGGGTGCTGATGAGGCTGAATTAATGGGTGCTGGTGAGGCTACATTTGATGAGCGCTGGTGAGGCTGCATTGATGGGCGCTGGTGAGGCTGCATTGATGGGCGCTGGAGAGGCTGTATTGATGGGTACTGGTAAGGCTGCATTTGATGGGCGCCTGTGAGGCTACATTCAATGGGCTCTTCATTAAAAAGATGAGGGTATATATGGGCAGGGCAAAGGGGATGTAGTCAGGGATGGAGCCAAGTGGGGGGTGGCAAAATGAGGTTTCACCTAGGGTGTTAAAAATCCTTGCACCAGCCCTGCGTATAATAGTTCATGTGAGCAGTTGGGAGGGTGGGCGAAGAGATGGGGAGGGTTGTAAAACTGCAGCTCAACCACCTGGTGTTACCACCCCATGGCTGCACATGTGAACAAATCCTTGGGCTTGGTTCCCACCTACAGGTGCAACTTTTCCACGTGCATCCACTTTTCCACGTGTTTCCACTTTTCCACGTGCATCCACTTTTCCACGTGCATCCACTTTTCCATGTGTTTCCACTTTTCCATGTGTTTCCACTTTTCTATGTGTTTCCACTTTTCCACGTGTTTCCACTTTTCCTGTTTGTGTTCCTGCACTTTGCATGTAGGGCAGATTTTTTATTTCAAAGGGCTTGCCTGCACATGAGAAATGAGGAAGAGAAGTCTTTGACTCTTCTACAAAATGTGCCGCACCCAACTGCCTGTATAGATGGGGTGCAGTGTGGTGTGGTGTCAATATTTCACACAAGAAATGCAGCAACAGTTCGCAAAGCCACCCAGACGGGCACACTCTCAGTTCAGTAGCATGACAGGAGTAGATTACAGGCAGAATGACAGCGTCTGTTGTGAGGGGACTGAATAAGACTCGGCTGTCTGGTCCCCAGTCAGGAGGATGTCCAGAAGAGATGAAGCCTTGTTCTTACCCTCCTCGTCAGGAACCTTTCCCTACACTGTCCCTCACAGACAGGGTCCCTTCTCCTACTCTGGTAACTCGCCAAAGTGCGCCAAAACCCAGGGGCCAGGGCCTTAAAAAGGCTATAACATACACAACACATACTGTATCTCCTGCGCCCAAAGATGAGCCCACAGCGGTGTTACTCTAAGCTCTTGTTCTGGTAGATTCGGATAAATGCCGCCTTGCTGCCCTCATAAGACTGGGGATGTCTGGATACACTGAGGTGATAAATAACCACACTGGCCTAGTGCATTATCTTAAAAATTGCAATGCCAATTCCAATTCATGAAATTTAAGCTGGGCACATATATCTGCAGTATTTTGTCACCTTTTTAAATATTTTACAGTGATTTTGCCGCAATTTGCGGTTTTTAATCTGCCCAACAACAAATTCCACGCTACAAAAAAAAGCCAAAACGCACAGTTTAAAACCCCACAGCAAAAAGAAGTGCAGACACAGTCAAAAGCAACATGCATAGATGTGAATTGAGCCTAAATTTAGGACTGTGGTAACAGGGAGGGTTAGTGTTAGGTTTATTGTTACAGTGGGGACATAGGTGTGCGCAGACTATTGCATTAGGGTGTGCAACTTAAAGGGGAGTTCCACTCACAATTTCACTTTTTAAATATAAATACCCTTGTAATACACAAGTTTAATGTATTCTAGTAAAGATAGTCTGTAAACTAAGGTCCGTTTTGTTAGGTTGTTACAGCATTTAGATCTTAAAGGGGTGGTTCCCCTAAAAAGAAACGTTTAACATTGCCTGTCTCTTCTTAATAAGATGTAGAATCGGCTGGTAGTTTAAAAAAAAAAAGTCCGTACATACCATTTTCGGCATGTAGTCTCACCTCCGCTTCCGGGTATGATGTGTGGGGACAGGCATCCGATCGACGCATACAGCGCGTCACGAGATGCCGAAAGAAGCCGAACGTTGGTGCGGCTCTATACGGCGCATGCACACCAACGTTCGGCTTCTTTCGGCATCTCGTGACGCGCTGTATGCGTTGATCGGATGCCTGTCATTTAAGTAGGCACGCCCATCCCCGGCCGCCAGACCCGGAAGCGACGGTGAGACTACATGCCGAAAATGGTATGTACGAACTTTTTTTTTTTAAACTACCAGCCGATTCTACATCTTATTAAGAAAAGACAGGCAATGTTAAAAGTTTCTTTTTAGGGGAACCTCCCCTTTAAGTGTGGGCATCATGAAGCCAGACTGTATGACTTCCTGGATTTCAGCTTTGCATATCTCACACATGCTCAGTGCTGCACAAGCAATGTAATAGGTTTCAGTCAGGTTTGCAAGGACTACTGGGAAACATGATGCCTATCCCAGAAACCCTTGCAAATAGCCATGTGACTTAATAGCCTAGGCTAATAAGGAGGAGGAAGTAATGAAAGACTACAAAATAAAGGTATTTACAAGCAACAAAATAAATAAAAATTGTCCATTCTGAACACTATGAGATTAGGGCATGAAGCACAGACAAACATAAAAAATGGGTGGAACTCCACTTTAAAGCTCCAACACATATGTGTGTGACATCCTGAAACAATGGGGGGGGGGGGGGCATGAGAGCACACAGGGGGACCCAGGTCTGCGGGCAGCAGAATGAAGAACAGGGACAGGAGGGGTGTCATATATTGGTACTGATCCCCTGTATTCTAATCCTGTGGTAGCTTAATGTTGGCGAGAGGGAGAGGGAAAAGCCTACTTCAGCTGCTGCAGGAGGAAAATACAGATTGGTTCCACTAAATTTCACCCCCATGGCCTCTCCTGTCGAGATTCTGGGGGTCTGCATGGAAGGATCATAGTTTACCCATCTGTTTTGCTTGCATCTATCTAGTAAGGTTACTTTGCGGTATAAGCAAGGAAGCTCAGACCTGTGCAGTGTATAAATGTGCTTTTACTATACAAAATATGCTGTATATAAAAAACTATTAGAATATTAGGAATACAAGACTGACAGCTATAACAAGCAAGATGCCTAGCAAATAAGCAGAAACAATGGTCTGTAAAGGATAGAAAAAGGCCTAAAAGTTACCTAACTCAGGTTAGAGTGGGTTCACATCTGCATACCAACAAGGACCCAAGCTTCTATAAGCTGTTGCTGGAGATCAGCCAAAAGCATCTTAATGTTCTTGGCTGGTACAGACCTTCTACCTTCTATGGTGTTAATGAATTATGGAGTCCTGTCCAGCTTATGCCTGGCAACCTTTTATAAGTCAGGTTGTCAAGCTTTTGTCATTTAGGGCTCTTTCACACGTCCGTTCAGTTTTTTAGATCAGTTTTTTCCCCCTTCAGTTGATCCGTTTTTTCGTCCGTTTTCCGTCCGTTTACATCAGTTTCCGTTCCGTTTTTCATCAGTTTTTCATCTTTTTTTTTCATCCGTTTTTTCATCGTTTTTTTTTTTTTTTAGAACTTTTTTTTTTTTTTACATATTTTGATGAAAAACTGACGTTGGCGGATCGGATGGTAAACGGATCATCCGCTAACGTCCGTTTTTCGTCCGTTCCGTTTTTTTGACGGAAGAAAAATAGGGTTTTCTTCCGTCCAAAAAAACGGAGCTTACCGCAGACGGATGTTAATGGACGTTAGCGGATGCTCATCCGCTAACGGACGCTAACCCATAGGGAAGCATTGAGGTCCGTTAACGGACGTCCAAAAAACGGATGAACTGAACGGACGTGTGAAAGAGCCCTTACCGCTACAAACGTGTTTACCTTAATAACAGACTGCTCCAACTGTAGTTTTCAATTAGAGAGTTATTCTCAAATTCTAGCTCAAGATGGCCCTCTAGTATCATACATGCCATAGGTTATATATGTCAAGCTCTCTCCTGAATTATTCCTCTGTTATCAGCCTTATAACTCCTGACAAATTTTCAGACACTTTAGATAAAAGCAGCCTGAAATTTCTGTCAGGGGAGGTTGCTAAAATAGATTAGCAGGGAGCTGGACCTGTTACAAAACACCTCTGAGAGTCTCTGCTTATGATGAGAGAGGGTGTGCGCCTTTCCTCCAATCAGCAATTTTAGCTATCTTGGCTGTATGCCAAAGACATCATACTCTGTGTTAAACAGGAAGAGAACATTTCTTAACATGAACTGAACTTTCTAAACAGTATATAAAAGTGAAGACAGCAGATATACATGTAAAACCTATGTAGGGAGATTTGGTTCATCCCTGTGTATCATCTGAGGCTGTTCACTTCACTGGGTGTATGGAGGGTTTACATCCACTTTAACCACTTTAGCCCCGGACCATATTGCTGTCCAAAGACCAGAGCACTTTCTGTGATTCGGCACTGCGTCGATTTAACTGACAATTGCACGGTCGTGCGACGCGGCTCCCAAACAAAATTGGCGTCCTTTTTTTTCCCACAAATAGAGCTTTCTTTTGGTGGTATTTGATCATCTTTGCGTTTTTCATTTTTTGCGCTATAAACAAAAATAGAGCGACTATTTTGAAAAAAAATCAATATTTTTTATATTTTGCTATAATAAATATCCCCAAAAAAGATATAAAAAAACATTTTTTTTTCCTCGGTTTAGGCCGATACGTATTGTTCTAAATATTTTTCGTTAAAAAAAAATCGCAATTAGTGTTTATTGATTGGTTTGCGCAAAATTTATAGGGCCAGATTCAGGTAGATGGGCGAATATTTGGAGTAACGGTTCTCATTTACGTTACTCCGCCGAAACTTTAGGAGCAAGTACTGTTATTCATAAAGCACTTGCTCCTAAAGTTGCGGCGGCGTAGCGAAAATGAGCCAGCGGAATTAAAATTGGGCGGGTAGGGGGCATGCATTATTATAACTAGGCGCGATCCCGCGGCGAACATACTGCGCATGCGTCGACTGTCAGTGTGCATGCTCCAAATTCTGTCAGTGAACGTCAATGACGTCAATCCCCATTCACGGACGTTTTACGCAAACGACTCAAATTTTTTTTTCCGACGCGATGACGACGGCTATACTTAATATAGGATACTCCACTAGGGGGCTGCTTTATCTTTACGCCGCGTATCTCTTACGGAAACGTCGGAAAGTCACTGCGTCGGACCCGAATACGATCGTGAATTGCCGATTCTCGCTGATTAACATATTCTCGGCGTTAATCAGCGGGAACGCCCCCGGCGCCATTTTTAAAATTGCAGTTCCAATACGACGGCGAAATACAATTACGCCGCTCGTATAGTAATTCCAACCCGGCGTTTCTTGTTTTCTGCTTACTGAAAACAGAAACGCCGGCTCAAAGTGAGAGTTAGGCTGGAGTATCACTGATACTCCAGAGTAACTGTACCTGAATCTGGCCCATAGCGTTTACAAAAAAGGGGGTAGTTTCATGGCATTTTTATTATTATTATTTTTTTACTAGTAATGGCGGCGATCAGCGTTTTTTTTCGGTACTGCGATATTATGGCGGACACATCGGACACTTTTGACACATTTTTGGGACCATTGGCATTTTTATAGCGATCAATGCTATAAAAATGCATTGTATTACTATAAAAATGCCATTGGCAGTGAAGGGGTTAACACTAGGGGGCAGGGAAGTGTGTTCCTGGTGTGTTCTAACTGTATGGGGGGGTGGACTCACTAGGGGAAATCACTGATCTTCTGTTCATACATTGTATGAACAGAAGATCAGCATTTCCCCCGCTGACAGGAACGAGAGGTATGTGTTTACACACACAGCTCCCATTCCCCGCTCTGTAACGAGCAATCGCGGGTACCCGCCGGGCACGCGCGCGGGACTCGGGGGACGCGCCCTACAAGCTGCTAAAGGGAGGACATAGAGCTACGTGCTCCCGCGTAGCAGTGCCACCGTCCCGCCGTAATATGACGGCGGGCGGTCGGCAAGTAGTTAAGTATTATTCATACCTCCCAACTTTTTGAGATGGGAATGAGGGACACCTATTAGCAAAAAATATGCAGGCATAGGACACGCCCCCAATTACGCCCTCTTTAAAGGAGAATTATACAAAAAAAAGATTGGTTAAACCCACAGGTGCTTTTTTCCACTACTATCCTTTTATTTTTGGCTTCTGGAATTTACAAATGCAGCAATTTGGAATATGGATTAAAGGTTTAGCTCTGTAAAATGCTTTTTAATAGATAATTAGTGCATTTATATACAACTATATAGATCAGACCAAAACGAGGGACAAACAAGGAGAAAAGAGGGACATTGCTCTAAATGAGGGACAGTCCCTCCAAATCAGGGACAGTTGGGAGGTATGTATTCCTTAAAAAGTTTATGACTGACCCAAGATGGCTGCTCGAGTCATGTGGCGCAGCAGCACCCAATAGTATTTGCCTTCCCAGTGACCTAGGAAACCATGGAGGAACCTTGTTCCTCCTGACTTTCTCTTTAGCAACAGGAGTGCAGGAGAGAACCACCTGCCATGGAGAAAGTAGACTGCACCTGCTTACATATGCATGAAAAAACTTCCATGCAGATGGGTGGGGGTTCCATTATCAGAATAGCACAGCCGAAAATCTGCTATAGGGCAGAGCATTTCCCTGCATGCCAGGATAGTGCGACAAACCTGCATACATATGCCCGGATTCACATACATCGGCGCATATATATGCCGCCGTAGCGTATCTCTTTTATGCTACGCCGATGCAGCGCAGAGAGGCAAGCATGGAATTCACAAAGCAAATGCTCCCAACGTTGCGCCGGCGTAACGTAATTTCGAAGGCGTAAGCTGGCGTAGGTGGAAGTGGGTGTGACACCATGCAAATGATGGTCCGAGCGTGGTGCAATGTTTTACGCCCGGCGTATTATTACGCGGACGTATGGCCAGCACCCCTATGCGCATGCTCACAACTACGCCGGCGCAACTTCCTGAGATACACCGGCCCACTAGCTTACGCCGAGAACATAAATACACCCAGCCATACGCCCCTCCAGCGCAAAAAAACACCCGTTTGCTTGTTTTCCCTCTGGTACTTTTGCGGAGCCATGTCAGCTGCTAAGGTGGACAAGGAGAGGAGGAAGAAAAAGTGGAAGAGAGGGCTATCCTGACCTTAGCAATAGCCCAGTATGATGTCTACCTCCATGGCGCACAGAGTGCCAGGACCAGCAAGGCAAGGAAGAAGGAGATCTACCAGAAGATCACCCTGGAGATCAATGCTCTTAGGAATGAGACCAGGACCCCCGACGACATTCAAAAAAAAATAAACGACATGCGTCAGTGTGTCCAGGATAAACAGACCTTCATCAGAAGGCACCTCAGGGGCACGGGAGGTGGATCAGCTTCTGCTCTGAAGTTGACAGATGAGGAGGAGGTCATCACCAGCTGTCTGGAGCGGGAGCAGGTGGAGGGCATGGAGGGCTTTGACTCCAGTGATCAGGACTTGAGGAGAGGTAAGTGTGTTTTATCCCCCATCCGGTGTGTAGCATGTGAGGGGGTGCAAAGGAACATGTGACAAGTGTGTGGGTCCACCAACATGTGAATGCTTTGTGTCATCCACAGATGTGCTGGAGGGAGCTGGGCCGTCGTCTGACGGTGTCCGACCCACACTATCCCCAGAACATCAGACTCAGCCTGACCCCCTGCGAAGCCTTGATCCATCGGTGGAGGGGAGTGCCCACACCTCTGCTCTAGAGGTGGTTGAGGAGGAGCCGGTGGATCTCCATCTCGAGGAATGCCTCTACTTTGATGAGGCTTCCTTTTTCCCCGGACCCTCAGAGACCTCCGTGCCCATCAGGGGAACCCCCTCCAGGGTTACCCCATCCAGGGAAACCCCCTCCAGGCATACCCCATCCAGGGGAACCCCCTCCAGGCATACCCCATCCAGGGGAACCCCCTCCAGGCATACCCCATCCAGGGGAACCCCCTCCAGGGCTACCGCATCCAGGCGGACTCAACCGGCTATTTCCCCTAGGAAGGCTCTGGCCAAGACTAGAGGGGTAGCAGGTTCCCTCCAAGAAGGGCCAATATTGCCAGCGACATGCATAGATTGGCTGACAGCCTGGCCTCTTTTGCTGGGTCCTCGGACATGCAGCAGTGCCTCAGCTAGCAGGCACCTATAAAGGATGATCTGCAGGAAGAGAGAGCTATCACAGACCACCTAGGCTTTGAGGAAGGGGGTACGCCCCAGAAACGCGTCAGCCACATTGATGTCAAGGGTGCCGTGAGGTCCAGTTTTAGCTGTTTTTAAAAGCGCTTACTTCTGAATGTTTGTAAGTAGGACCATTGCTTTTTATTTCGTGTTTATTAAAACTTTTAAGTGGTAATGCACAAGGTCGGTGCGCCCTCCTTTCTTTTCTTTTTCATTTTAGCCATATGAACACCCTTTGTTCTGTGAAGGGCTGCAAGACTTAAGACTTTGCCTTTAGACCACACTGATACACCCAGTTTGGCGATACACCAGAGCGCAGGAGGATTTTTGTGACAGCTAGCAGGCCCATACCCAGACCATAACAGACTGCCTGCATGACATAAATGCCAACCGTGCAGCCATGGCCACAAGCCTCTGTGACCAAAGTCAGACCCTCGATGCCATGCATCAGCATATGTCAACAGGGGCTCCCTCATCATCTGGGGATGTGCAGGTCACCCAGGACTGGCACACTAGGCCAATTGTGGAGCTGCAGGCCACAGCTTCTGGGATCATGGCAGAGGTGAAGAGCCCTTGGGGAGGCTGCGCAGGCCAACACTGCTGCCATCCAGGCACAGGGTCAGCAGAACAGGCGCCTCCAGCGGCAGACCAAGGCCTGCCAGCTGTGGATGTAGGTGGATACTAACTCTGTTCTCACCTGCATAGCTGTTTCAGGCAGAGAAGAAACGTATATGGACAGCCGCACTCCAATAAATATGAAAAAATGTGCCCTTTATTTGGGTAAGAAAGGAATGCACTACAAAAAACAGCATACAGTGGGAAAATAAACAGTTGACACGTTTCGCATTGATCCTCAATGCTTAGTCATAGCTATAAATAAAAAACAAATGATACAAATATATATATAGTATTTCTAAGGAACTCCCCTAACTCCACCCAACATGTGATTGGTGCTCTCAAAATCACTGTGATCACAAACACATGTAGGTGGGTGGAGGATATAGCAGGTCCAACTTCAGTGCAATTATAGATATATGATATAAATGTGAATAGAAACACACCGAATCTCTGAAACATCAAAAACATCCATATACAGGAAAACCAATACAAAAATACCATTGTAGTACAATGTGTCAATGTGAATATCAATGTGCAGATACACATATAAAATTAAATATAGACACTAGAGGAAGACAAAAATGTATACATTAAGGTGTAGTAAAAGGGTGTCAGTGGTAGTATCGGATTAGGATGTGGTTACTTAATTGATTAATTAATGTAATTAATTAATGTAATTGTGAAAAAAAGTCTGTGTATATTTAATATTGGTTTTGGGAAATGATGAAATGAGGAAATGATGAAATCGTGGAATGATGAAATCGTGGAATGATGTAGTCTGTATAAATAATAAAAAGTAAAATGCAAGAAAAATGCCTATGTGGTGTAGAATACAACTATATGTGGGCGAGATATGCGTAAAAGTAAAAAAATGTGTGTAATGTGTATAAAGAAACATATATAGAAAATATATATATATAAAGAAATATATATATAATAAAAAATGTGTGGAAAGATGTAAAGAGCGGTATGCATGATAGAAGATGCATATATATACGTATATATACATATATATATATATATATATATATATATATATATATATATATATATATATATATGTATATATACGTATATATATGCATCTTCTATCATGCATACCGCTCTTTACATCTTTCCACACATTTTTTATTATATATATATTTCTTTATATATATATATTTTCTATATATGTTTCTTTATACACATTACACACATTTTTTTACTTTTACGCATATCTCGCCCACATATAGTTGTATTCTACACCACATAGGCATTTTTCTTGCATTTTACTTTTTATTATTTATACATTCAGCGACTACATCATTCCACGATTTCATCATTTCCCAAAACCAATATTATATATACACAGACTTTTTTTCACAATTACATAAGTAATCATATCCTAATCCGATACTACCAGCAACACCCTTTTACTACACCTTAATGTATACATTTTTGTCTTCCTCTAGTGTCTATATTTAATTTTATATGTGTATCTGCACATTGATATTCACATTGACACATTGTACTACAATGGTATTTTTGTATTGGTTTTCCTGTATATGGATGTTTTTGATGTTTCAGAGATTCGGTGTGTTTCTATTCACATTTATATCATATATCTATAATTGCACTGATGTTGGACCTGCTATATCCTCCACCCACCTACATGTGTTTATGATCACGGTGATATTGAGAGCACCAATCACATGTTGGGTGGAGTTAGGGGAGTTCCTTAGAAATACTATATATATATATTTGTATCATTTGTTTTTTATTTATAGCTATGACTAAGCATTGAGGATCAATGCGAAACTTGTCAGCTGTTTATTTTCCCACTGTATGCTGTTTTTTGTAGTGCATTCCTTTCTTACCCAAATAAAAGGCATGTTTTTTCATATTTATTGGAGTGCGGCTGTCCATATACGTTCCTTCTCTGCCTGCCTAGTGCATTGCCAGCACCTGTTTGCTTTCCCCCTAGACAATTAAGGAGTCATACCCGTTTTTACCCAAATAAAGGGCAAGTTTTTTCATATTTATTGGAGTGCGGCTGTCCATATACGTTTCTTCTCTGCCTGCCTAGTGCATTGCCAGCACCTGTTTGGTTTCTGAGTGGACATTGATTACCTGGAGCTCACCTGGAGCGGCGGTCCTTTCTGTCTGCATAGCCGTTGCGTTGGAGGGCATGCAGGCTACATCTGCCGTCGGAGCCAGGAGCAAGAGACCAGGGGATGAACCTCCTCCTGATGCCCCACCCCCCCAACCGAATCTCCCCCCAGACAATTAAGGAGTCGTACCCATGGCACCAGGCCTGGCCCACGAGAGGGCAAATGATTGTTCTCTTATTATTTTTTTGCTCAGAGTATGAACTTTTTTTTTGTTTTTTTGGACGTGCACAGAAGTATGTGCCGTCCTCCTGTAAGGGCATGATCCCTATTTTTGTTTTATTTTTTGTCACTGCACACGGTGAGGAGTGCAGAAGTGGTGCCCGGACATCCATTTGCCGGGGCAGGGTTTGCCCGGTGCTGCTACAGTGTGACTGGTGTGTGAATGTGTGGGTGACATCCCTGCCAGCAAAGCGTGTCACCTTTGCTCCTCGGGGAGAGGTTATCCCCCCGACCATGTGAATGTGGTATGAATGGACAGCAACATCATTGGGGCCTTGTCGTGGCGTTGCTCCTCCCAAGTCCCGTGCGGTGGACTTGGGCTAAACCAATGTGATGTGTATGTGGTGTGTGTGACCACAGTGGTGTGCATGCGTGCATTGTCCATGTGCAATGATGAATGTGTGTGTGTTTAACGTGCAAAGATATGTTCCACGAGGCCACTCCTGACTGCTGTTCCTTCAGCAGACAGGGTCTCCTCAGGCAGGAAGGGACTGTGTGGTTGGGGGGTCAGGTCATCACATATGTCAATCTCCAGGCCCTTTCTCATTGGCGTAGTTGTGCAGCACACAACATGCACCGATGATCTGGCACACAAAGTTTGGGGAATACAACAGGGCCCCCCCCCCCGGACTTATCCAGGCATCGGAAACGGGACTTCAGGAGGCCAAATGTTTTTTCCACCACTGCACGGGTACATATGTGTGCAGAATTGTATCTTCTCTCTCCTCTGGTTTAGGGATTCCGGTATGGAGTCATGAGATGGGGCCCAAGTGCATATGCTGAGTCAACTGGAAGGGAAAAGACAGGAGGATGTTAGCCATGCATGTGCCCCTCGTGATGTCTGCATCATGGGGTCGGACAGTCATGCCTGACACCCATAACTTTGTGCCGGACCTACAATTTACGCGCACATCACGTAGCCTGCATCGGGCGCATGTATCTCCCTCATTTGCATATTTGAATAAAAAAACAATGGGAGTGCCACATGCGTCCAGCGTAAATATGCGCCCACTCTACGCCGGCGTAGGCAAGTTACATCGGTGGGATGGAGCCTATTTTTAGACGTATCTTGGTTTGTGGGTCCGGCGCACAGATACAAAGGCGCATATTTGCACTTACGCGCCTGGAGATACGTTGGCGCAAGTGCTTTCTGTATATTCAAGCAAATAAAAAAAATTGCCGCTTCTAATTTGCAAAATGATTCGCTTGTCACATATACAGATTTATCAAAATGAACAGCTATAATGTGCACACGTCCAACCCCTGGGATCCAATCAGAAGTCGTTCTTTATTAATCTTAATTTACATAGTATTGTGGGAACATTGTAAGTAAGAAAAATGACCAAAGTCCAACCACTGACACATATGCTAATGTTATTGCTTTTCCAAAACTATTTATCCAAAAAATCTCAGTGAAGCCGCTGCCAATTCATTCTCAAAGAGCAGAAAAAATACAATTCCTTCCCGACTTCACCAATGGCGGTCAGAATAAAGCTGCACTCAATGAAGCCTTTAAAAGAATGCATTATACTTGCCCCGAGCCTTTCTTTATATCGAGGCGTATCTATAGCGTACCAGACCACCCCACTGCTTGACTTCCCTTGTCAGCAATCTAGTGTTCCAAGAATTCAATTGCTCGCCCATGTTCAGATTCACGCAGGTATTCTGAATCCTGACTACTGAAAGCACCTTGCCGTGTCTCACAAAGAAAGAGGAATTTGAATGGCACAGAATAATGTGACAAGACGAACAGCCCCTCACAAGAACATGTGAGGATCTTGCAGAATAATGGGTATTGTTGAAATGCTCTGAAGATTATGGCAAGTTAAAGTGACTTCCTGACTTTAGCATAGCTGCAGGGTTTTCATGGATGATTGGTACAAAGATGATTATCTGACTGCTGTGCCTATTAATGTCAACATTTGTCAATTTTATTAAAAAAGGTTTTAGCTACATTTTAACCACTAGCTTACGCGCACAGGGATGAGCTCCGTGTTCGATATGAACATATGATCGACTCGAACATTGTCTGTTTGTACATTCGACGAAATTCAAATAAAAAGGGTCGTTCGCGCCAAATTCGAGTGACGCGCAACGGCCCATAATTCACGGCGGCATTGCGCGCTGATGATTGGCCAAACATGCACTATGACCCTGCATGCTTGGCCAATCACAGCGCGCAAAAAACGGAGAGCCATAATTGGCCAAAGCCAGGGTGGCTTTGGCCAATTATGGCTCAGGGCTTTAGCACACGCCCCACACTATATAAGGCCGCCTGTTGGGCGGACTTGTGTAGTGTGTTCCAGCGCTGAACAGAGATCAGTCAGAGATACAGAGAGATAGGGCCAGATTCAGGTAGAGTTACTCTGGAGTATCAGTGATACTCCAGCCTAACTCTCACTTTGAGCCGGCGTTTCTGTTTTCTGTAGTCAGAAAACAAGAAACGCCGGGTTGGAGTTCCTATACGAGTGGCGTAATTGTATTTCGCCGTCGTATCGGAACTGCAATTTTAAAAATGGCGCTCGGGGCGTTCCCGCTGATTAACGCCGAGAATATGCTAATCAGCGAGAATCGGCAATTCACGATCGTATTCGGGCCCGATGCAGTGACTTTCCGACGTTTCCGTAAGAGATACGCAGCATAAAGAAAAACCAGCCCCCTAGTGGAGTATCCTATGTTAAGTATGGCTGTCGTCATCGCGACGAATTTAATTTTTTTTGCGTCGTTTGCGTAAAACGTCCGTGAATGGGGATTGACGTCATTGACGTTCCCTGACAGAATTTGGAGCATGCGCACTGACAGTCGACGCATGCGCAGTACGTTCGCCGTGGGATCGCGCCTAGTTATAATAATACACGCCCCCTACCCACCCAATTTGAATTCCGCCGGCTCATTTTCGCTACGCCGCCGCAACTTTAGGAGCAAGTGCTATGTGAATACAGTACTTGCTCCTAAAGTTTCGGCGGAGTAACGTAAATGAGAAACGTTACTCTAAAATAAAGATTCGCCCATCTACCTGAATCTGGCCCATAGTCTTTTTATATAGCTAGATAGAGCAGGCAGGCAGGCGAGTCAGTTTAGCTTAATTTACAGTGTGTAGAGGATATATATACATCCCTAGGAGTTGTACATATATTTATACACTGTATAGCTTAGCTAGATCAGTTCTTCCTAATTTACTGGCAGGCAGGTGATTGTGCTATTTAAAGACGTTATCACACATATAGACACCCAGCAGGTACAATATTTAAAGGAATCTTTCTTTTTCTTTTTTCATTTAAGTATCATTAAAATCACTGCTCCTGGAGCAGTGATTTTAATGATGCTTAAATAAAAAATAAAAAAATAAATTAAAAATTCCTTTAAATATTGTACCTGCTGGGTGTCTATAGTTTGCCTGTGAAAACGTCTTTGAGAACCCGGGTCTTGCCCAAGGGAACATGTATCAATGGAAAAAAAAGTTTTAAAAAGGGTAATTTTTTCAGGAGTCCTGCTCCTGAAAAAACGACCGTTTTTAAAACTTTTTTCCATTGATACATGTTCCCTGGGGCAAGACCCAGGTTCTCAAAGACGTTTTCCAACAATAACTTGAATATTGGTCTTTAACCACTTAAGGACCCCCGCACGCACATATACGGCCACAGAATGGCACGTACAGGCACAAGGGCATAAATTTACGTCCCCGCCTAAGTGCGGTTCGGGGGTCCCATCGGGACCCCCTCCGCGGCGTGCGGGGGTCCCCCTGGCTCCGGGAGCGATCCGGGATCAGCGGGCGGATGTCGGCGCTTACCCGCCCCCCCGAGATCGCTCCCAGCCAATGGGAGCGCGCTCCCATCCTGTCAGTTCCTCCTCCTGTGTTTACACAGGAAGGAGGAAATGATGTCACCTCTCATCGCAGCGCTGTTTCCCAGCGCTGCTGATGAGAGAAGACATCACAAGTAAGTGTGCACCAACACAACACTGACACACACTCACATAGGCATATTAACCCCTTGTGATCCCCCCCCCCACCCCCCTGTCACAGTGTCACTGAATGCAGTGATCTAATCACTGCATTTAGTGTCAGTGTGACAGGCAGTGTAAAAAACAGTTAGTGTTAGGTTCAGGATAGCCCCCCCACACCCCCCTAATAAAGTTTTAACCCCCTGATCACCGCCCTAGTTAACCCTTTCACTCCTTATTGCCAGCGTCACTAAGCGATCATTTTTCTGATCGCTGTATTAGTGTCGCTGTTCCCGCTAGGTAGCTATTTTTTTTTATTGCGATTTTTTTTTTTACTAAAGACATGTGGCTAAATAAATTTTGGCCTAAATGTTTGACTAAAATTTAGTTTATTTGATTTTTTTTTAACAAAAAGTAAAAAATAGTGTTTTTTTTTCAAAAATGTCGCTCTATTTTTGTATATAGCGCAAAAAATAAAAATCGCAGAGGTGATCAAATACCACCAAAAGAAAGCTCTATTTGTGGGAAGAAAAGGACGCAAATTTTGTTTGGGAGCCACGTCGCACGACCGCGTAATTGTCTGTTAAAGCGACGCAGTGCCGAATCGCAAAAACACCTTGGGTCATTTACCAGCGTATTGGTCCGGGTCTTAAGTGGTTAAAATGAGCACTTTTGAATTCGAATGTTCGAGTCCCATAGACTTCAATGGGGTTCTAAATGTTCGCACGAACGGGCGGTCTGTTTGAACGTTCTGGTACGAACCGAACGCGGAGGTGTTCGGCTCATCCCTACTGGGCACATATACCCCCTTCCTGCCCAGGCGAAATTTCAGCTTTCAGCACTGACGTCCTATTTTTTCTCCACAAATAGAGCTTTCTGTTGATGGTATTTGATCACCTCTGCGGTTTTTATTTTTTGCGCAATAAACCAAAATAGAGCGACAATTAAAAAAAAAAGATGTTTTACTTTTTGCTATAATAAATATGCCATTTTTTTTTTAACCACTTGCTCACTGAGCACAGATACCCCCTTCCTGCTCAGGCGAAATTTCAGCTTTCAGCACTGTCACGCTTTGCATGACAATTGCGCGGTCCTGCGATGTGGCTTCCAAACAAAATTGACGTTCTTTTTTTTCCCCTCAAATAGAGCTTTCTTTTGGTGGTATATTTGATCACCTCTGCTGTTTTTATTTGTTGCGCAATAAACCAAAATAGAGCGACAATTGAAAAAAACACAATGGGGTAGATTCATGTAGAGATCCGACGGTGTATCTACTGATACACTGTCGTATCTGTGTGATCCGACGCTCGGATCTATGCGGCTGATTCCTCGAATCAGGTTCCGCATAGATCTCTCTTAGAGCCGACAGGTGTAAGTGAGTTACACTGTCGGATCTTAGGCTGCAATCTCCCTCCGTCCGCTAGGTGGCGCTTCAGTTATTATACGCGACAAATATGCAAATGAGGAGAACCGCCGTTTCAGAATCGAATGCCCGGCCGTCTTTTTTTTTACGTCGTTTGCGTTCGGCTTTTTACGGCGGATCGTTACCCCTGCTATATGCGGGGTAAGTGCGGCGGATCCTATGTTAAGTATGGCCGTCGTTCCCGCGTCGAGTTTTGAATTTTTTACGTCGTTTACGTAAGTCGTTCGGGAATACGGCCATACGTTAATAGCGTTAACGACGAAAACAATGACGTCCTTGCGACGTCATTTAAAGCAATGCACGCTGGGAAATTTAGCCGGCAGCGCATGCGCAGTATGATCGCGTGATTTAAATAGTAAACTCCCCCTAGCCGCGGAATTTGCATTCCGCCGGGGGATTTACGATCCGCCAGGGCAACTTACAAGGCAAGTGCTTTCTGAATACAGCACTTGCCTCAAAAACTGGCGCAGGCGGATCGTAAAAAAGATAGATCACGCGGATAAAAAGATCTGCTAATCTATGTGAATCTACCCCAATATGTTTTACTTTTTGCTATAATAAATATCCCAATTTATTTAAAAAAAAAAAACGTTTTTTTTCCTCATTTTAGGCCGACATGTATTCTTCTATGTATTTTTGAAAAAAAAATTGCAATAAGCGTATTTTGATTGGTTTGTGCAAAAATTATAGCGTCTACAAAGTAGGGGATAGAATTATGATTTTTTTTTTTACTAGTGATGGCGGTTATCTGCGATTTTTGTCAGGACTGCGATATTGCGGCGGGCACATCGGACACTTTTTATACAGCAAACAGTGCTATAAATATGCACTGATTACTGTATAAATGTGACTGGCAGGGAAGAAGTTAACACTAGGGGGTGATCAAGGGGTTAAACGTGTTCCATGCTAGGTAATTTTTACTGTGGGGGGAGGGGATTGACTGGGGGAGGTGACCGATCGGTATCCCTATATACAAGGGACACAGCATCCTCTCCCTGACAGGACGTGGTTCTCTGCGTTTACACACAGAGATCCACGTCCCTGCCTCTGTAACTGCCGATCGCGGGTACCAGATGGGCATAATGGCCGCCAGGCACGCGCATCGGCACCTGAGTGACGTGGCGTCGCACACACAACCCCAGGGGGCCGGGAGGTCCGAAGACATCATATGACATTCTCCCAGCATTGTAGAGCCATCAATTTGAAATTGCCGGGATGGGAAGTGGTTAAAGCTGAACTCCAGGCAAACAACTAAGTACACAGATTAACCAGAAGAATTTACTCCCTTCCTGACCAGAGCTCTTCTTGCAATTCGGCACTGTGTCGTTTTAACTGACAATTGCGACGTGGCTCCCAAACAAAATTGGCATCCTTTTTTTCCCACAAATAGAGCTTTTTTTTGGTGGTATTTGATTACCTCTGCGGTTTTTATTTTTTGCGCTAAAAACAAAAAAATAGCGACAATTCTGAAAAAAAAGTTATATTTTTTACTTTCGCTATTACAAGTATCCCCAAAAAATATATAATCATTTTTTCTCAGTTTAGGCTGATACGTATTCTTCTACATATTTTTGTAAAAAGAAATCGCAATAAGCGTTTATTGATTGGTTTGCGCAAAAGTTATATCGTCTACAAAATATGGGATTGTTTTATGGCATTTTTATTAATATTAGTAATGGCGGCGATCTGTGATTTTTATCATGATTGTGACATTATGGCGGACACATCGGACACTTTTGAAGCTATTTTGGGACCGTTGTCATTTATAAAGTGATCAGTGCAATGCACTGATTACTGTGTAAATGACAGAGAATAGCAGGGAAGGGGTTAGCCACTAGGGGGCGAGGAAGAGGTTAAGTGTGTCCTATAGAGTGATTCTAACTGTGGGGGGATGGGCTACTAGTGACACAACAGCGATCATTGCTCCCATTGAGAGGGAGCAGTAGATCAGTGTCCTTTCACTAGGCAGAACAGGGAAATGCCTTTTTTATATAGGCATCCCCCTGTTCTGCAGCTCCGGGTTGATCGCGGGACAATGGCGGACATCGAGTCCGCGGGCACGGTCACGGAGATCGTGGCAAGGGCTCGCGCGTGCCTGCACGACAGCAAATTCAAACAGACGTACAGGTACGTCCCTTTGCGTAGTTGTGCCATTCTGCCAACGTAAATGTTCGTGCGGTGGTCGCTAAGCGGATAAACTGTTTTTTACCTTCATGCATTCTATGCTTCAATCTTCTGTGTGCAGCAGCTCCCCTGAGGCTGGGTTTCATACTTATGCGAATTGTATGTGGGTTTCCCCGCATGTCATTCGCATGATAGGAGACTGTGACCGGTTCTCAATGGAGCTGGTGCACACATCTCCGGGGCGGCTGCGTAGCACACAGCAAAAGGGTCCTGTGTGTCTTTGGCTCCATTTCAGATCCGAATTCAGGCAAAAATTTGGACCTGATTCACCCCCGAAACGAAGAACTGGGAACCCCTGCTGTGAGCTGCTCTGCATATAGTGTGAACCCAGCCTCATATTTACCTGAGCCTCATCTCGATCCAGCGATGTGCATGGGCTGAAAGAGCAATGGCTGTCAATCACAGCCAATGTGCCAGAGCGGGGGTGGGGCTGAGCCGCTCTCCCTGTATGAATGGACAAGCAAGACCCATAAAGACATGGATGAGCGAGTTTGGAGGAAATTGACTGGCCTGCAGAGAGTCCTGACCTCAACCCGAAAGAACACCTTTGGGATAAATAAAAGCAGAGACTGTGAGCCAGACCTTCTCATTCACATCAGTGCCTGACCCCACAAATGCTCTTCTGGAAGAATGGTCAAACATTCCCATAGACACTCCTAAACCTTGTGGACAGCCTTCCCAAAAGAGTTGAATCTGTTATAGCTGCAAAGGGTGAGCCAACTCATTATTGAACCTTATGGACTGGAATGCCATTAATTCATGTGCGTGTAAAGGCAGGTGTCCCAATACTTTTTGGTAATATAGTGTATACACTGTACATATACATATTACCTTGAGGGCAGGGACTGATGTGCAAAAATACATGTAACACGCTGCGTAAATTAACAGCACTATATAAGTACATGAAATAAATAATATACAGTATATATATATATTGGAACCTTGGATTACGAGCATAGTTCCAGGAGAATGCATATCAAAGCGAGTTTCCCCATAGAAGTCAATGGAAACGAAGATTATTCGTTCTGCATTGACTTTTATTGCATGCAATACCACAAGTGGCCAGAGGTGGGGGGCGCCAGAAACTCTCGGAAAGGCTTGAAAACACTCGGGAACAAAGTGTTTCTGAGTATTTCCAAGTGGCTCTGAACCGTTCTGAGTGTCACTGGTACTCCGCACCTCTGGCCAAATATTGTACTGCACACTCCATTGGCTTGAATCTTGCTCGTTTAGCAAGACAACACTCACAAACCGAGTCAGGTTTTTTTTTTTCTTTGAAAGTTGCTTGTCTTTCAAAATGCTTGTTAACTGCGTTACTCGTTAAAGCGGTTGTATACCCGAGATTAATGCGCAGAGGAGACTTCAATTCGGCAAGGTGCTGGCCCTTTAGCCGAGGATCCGCGCAGAATCAGCGGCGCATTGCGAGGGGAATATCTCCGAAACCGTACAGGTTTAGGAGATATTCTTTATACCTACAGGTAAGCCTTATTATAGGCTTACCTGTAGGTAAAAGTGGTAGTAAAGACTTTTCTACCACTTTAACGAAGGTTCCACTGTATGTATATATATATCTATATATATATAGATATATATAGATATATATATATATATATATATATACACACACAGTAGCTCACAAAAGTTAGTACACCCCTCACATACTTTTGGTATTATAGTGTATATTGTACTTGTTTATCTGCATCCGTTTCTTTTCTAAATCCCTTCAAAGCCCATCATACAGCATTTCTGATCTTCAGAAGGCAGGGGGTGGGGTTCTGATGTCATACACCATACATCATAGATCAGAGAGCTGAGTGTAATCTGAGACCTGAGTGGAGAGTCTAATAGGGAAACGTGCACAGGTGAATCTGTCCGTGTGCTAAAGGGGGTGGGGCCATCTCCTGGGATTGTCTGGTGTCAGCATAGACTGTGACTCGTGCAGATAGCAGAGGAATGAGCGACCAGACAGAAATAGCATTGGGTGCTTTGGATTGAGCCAAGTACACACTATAGAAAGATGTTCTTTGCTTTTCTTTTCAGAGGTTTACAGCCACTTTAACTTCAAATATGTTCTTACTAAAAATACACTGCAGTTTCCTTTTACAGTATTGCTAGTAAAGTACTGCAGTTGTTTCCATTTCCCATTAAAAGCAATGTGTCTGGACTCACGCGCCTGCCTAAAAGCGCTCATTAAAGTATATTAGGACTAATCAATCTATAGCAGTCCAGGAGCATTCCCCAGGATGGAACTGATGCACTTTTGCTTTGTGACCAAAACTAAGTCGGTGATATAATCAGCAATTTTCGACATCCCTAAAGACCACATGCAGGCTTTGAACATCAGAGAAATAAACAGTTTCCATGTAGCAGAATGCATCTGGATTAAGTGAGAAGATTTTGTCATTAAGTAACAAAAAGCTCCTGTTTGGCACACAGTATCTTTAGAAAAATCTGCTTTAGTCGACTCATAAAATCAGGTCAAGCGCAACTGTATATTGCGATTCTGCTAATTCAGGAATTACATCTTTCAATGACCATCGGGGTGTATTAGTAGCTAAACAAATAATAGCCGTTTATCAGGATTCCACCATTAAGTGATCCTATGGTTTATATGAATAATTTCGGAAGTTTCTTTCTACTCTTATTTAATCTTGATTTAGCAAAAAAATAAAAAAAAAAGTACATCACCAGACTTATGTAATACATGTAGGTCATCAGACGGCTTATCCTTTCTATTTTTGTACAAACAAGCTTTGCCACTGAATGGACAGAAAATGCAAGGCATTCATTCATTATGCGGACAGTCGCTGCTTTAATGGAGTTTATGTTCTGCTTCTCATCAGGACATCAACCCCTTTTTATTTACTAAAAGACTAAAAGCACAAAAAATAAAAAATAAATACTAAACCACCAAAAAAAAAAAGACAAAAAAAAACACTAAAGCCCTGTACACACAATCGGATATCTGATGGAATCTAATCCGATGGATTTTCATCAGTCTTGCCTACACACCATCAGTCTGACGTACAACACTACTAAGTGCTGAGAAAAGTTCAATGCTTCCGAGCATGCGTCGACTTGATTGTGAGCATGCGTGGATTTTTGACCGATGCACTTCCCCACAGACGATTGTTTTTTTCTATCGTTTTTTTATCCATAGAAATAATTTTAAACAGGTTCTATTTTTTTCACCAATGGAAGAAAAAAAAACGATGGGGCCCACACACGATCGGTTCGTCCGATGAAAACAGTTAATTGGTCCGTTTTCATCAGACAAACCGATCGTGTGTACAGGGCTTAAAACTACTAAAACCACTTCAACCCTGGAAGAATTTACCCCCTTCCACTTTTTGCGATTCGGCACTGCATTGCTTTAACTGACAATTGCGCGGTCATACTATAATGTACCCAAAAAAAATTTAAGTTTTTTATTCCCCACAAATAGAGCTTTCTTTTGGTGGTATTTGATCACCTCTGCGGTTTTTATTTTTTGTGCTATAAACCAAAAAAGCGACAATTTTGAAAAAAAAAATATATATATTTTTTATCATTTTGCTATAATAAACATCTCCAAAAAATATTGAAAAAAAAAAAGTTCTTTCTTAGTATAGGCCAAATACGTATTCTGCTACATATTTGGTAAAAAAGAAATTGCAATAAGCGTATATTGATTGGTTTGCACTAGGGTTGTCCCGATACCGATACTAGTTTCAGTATCGGGACCGATACCAAGCATTTGCCCGAGTACTTGTACTCAGACAAATGCTTCCGATGCTTCACTCGATACTTTGTACTGTTACTGTGATCAGTGCATGGGGAAGTTACATGCACCGATCACCGCTGTATAGATTTAAAACTAATTTCTCCTCTTCTCTCTCCCCCTGCGGCTTTCAGCTGCTTTAAAATCAGCGGTGATCGGTGCTTGTAACTACCCCACACTATCACCACTGACTGTCCCGTGTCCTCCTCCAGCCCCCCTCCGTTTTGCTGCAGTCCATGTCCTCCGCCGTGTATTCCCGCCGTGTATTCCCGCCGTGTATTGCCGTGTATTCCTCCCCCGCCGTGTATTTCTCCCCCTCCGTGTTTCTCTCCACCTCCGTGCTCCTCCTCCACCCCCTGGAACTGTCAGGATAAAGAGCAGGGTAGGAGCTGGTAAATCCGGCTCCTTACTGCTCCGAATGAACAAAGAGAGAAGCCCGGAGCATTAGAATGCAATGGCAAATGCGCAGGGCGGACATGACGGGGTTAACAGGGGAATTAAAAGTTAGTGGGAGTTCTGTAAGAGTTTCTGGTGGGAGGGGTTGATAGGCATATAAAAGCTGGCCCCTCCCTTTCCTATTCAAGCACATCCTGGGGGAAAGTTTCCCACCCACCCTCCTTTATTTATGTGATTTGTTTTTCCTGGTTTCTGTTGCTTTGTGTGTTTTGTTTTTCTGCTTTGTTCACAGGTTATCGGATCCTTTGAATGTCGTAGCAGTGGCGGGTTTTGGTCTTGGCAGGAGAGGAAAGATATGGCAGAAGGAGGAGTGTTGGGGGACCCATCGTTGCTATGGGTCACGGTAATGGTTTCCAGCTAACGGAGGTTAGCTGGGAAGTGATAATGGGGCACTGCGGTCTGTGGCTGTCTCCGGGCCAGCTTGTCGGCAGGAGGCCTATCATACACTGTTAAGTACCGCAGTGCATTATGGTTTTTCCCCTCTAGGGGTATTGAGTCCCTGCTGAGACCAACACCATTTAGATGTTATTTACTGTAGTTATGTTATTATGTTTATGTTATTAAATAGAGTTATTTATCTATAATTGTTTAATAAATTGGTCTGCTACGGCCTGTTATAACTCCAACACTGTTGTGGTCTCGTTTTCTATAGTTAAGAGTAATGCCGCGTACACACGATCACTTTATGTGATGAAAAAAACGACGTTTTCTGTGAAGTAAAAAACAACGTTTTTGAAACTTCAATTTTCAAAGACGATGTTGCCTACACACCATCGTTTTTTTTCACAATGCTCTAGCAAAGCAAGGTTACGTTCACCACTCTTTTCCATTGAAGCTCTCTTCATAACTAGCTTCTGGGCATGCGCTGGTTGAAAAACGTCGTTTTAAACAAAGTTTTTTGCTACACACAGTGACTTTTTGTGAAACAAAAAACGACGTTTTGAAAAACGACACAAAAAATTGAAGCATGCGTTTTCCCCCACACAGGGTCAATGAAATTGACGTTTTTAAAAACGTAATTTTTTTTCATCACATAAAGTGATCGTGTGTACGCGGCATAAGGGTTTAAGTATATGGGGGTTAATGTGGGTTTAATGACATCTGTTATACAGCAGTCATGAGTGATCACTGTCTCTGTCCATTCACATAACTGAAACATCGTAAACTGTGATTTCAAGGTTTCAGTTTATGAATAAAAAGAAGATGCTGTCTTCACTCCATTCATTTTCAGCGCAGCTCATGCTGCTGAGAAAGGGACTGGGGAACATGTGTCCCTAGTCCCTTTCTTTGTCTCAAAGGGGAGATGTCAGAGGTCTGTTAAGACCCCTGATATCTCACCAAAGCCCACCAACAGGGCTGAAAAAAATAAAAAAATAAAGAACAAAAAATAAAATAAAAAAAATTGTAGAAAATTATAAACAAATAAAATAAAAAACAAACTGACACGGTCCACCCCCCCCCCTTTAAAAAAAGAAAGCATCAATAAAATAAAATAAAAAAAATTTAAAAAAAATAAAATTGTAAAAAATTAAAAACAAATTGTTAAAGATTAAAAAAATAATAAATACTGACACATGTGCCGCTGTCACATGAGATTAAAAAAAAAAGTATCGGTATTCGGTATCGGCGAGTACTTGAAAAAAAGTATCGGTACTTGTACTCGGTCTTAAAAAAGTGGTATCGGGACAACCCTAGTTTGCACACAAGTTATAGCGGCTACAAAATAGGGGATAGAATTATGGCATTTTTATTATTATTATTTTTTAAATTAGTAATGGCGGCGATCCGCGATTTTTATTGTGACTGTGACATTATGGTGGACACATCGGACACTTTTGATGCTATTTTGGGACCAATGTCATTTATACAGTGATCAGTGCTATAAAAATGCACTGATTACTGTGTAAATGACACTGGCAGGGAAGGGGTTAACAAGTAGGGAGCGAGGAAGGGGTTAATTGTGTCCTAGGGAGTGATTCTAGTTGTGGGGACTGGGCTACCAGTGACACGACAGATCACTGCTCCCAATTACAGGGAGCAGTAGATCAGTGTCCTGTCACTGGGCAGAACAGGGAAATGCCTTGTTTACATAGGCATCTCCCCGTTTTGCAGCTTTGTGACACGATCGTGGGACACTGGTGGACATCAAGTCCATGGGCCCCGCAGGCACGGTCACGGATCTTGTGGCGGGCATCGCCCGGATGGTGGGATTTTCAAAGCAACGAACAGGTGCATTGCTTTGCCGAGCCCAGCCATTAGGCGGTCAGCAAGTGGTTAACACCCGGCAAGTGACAAGAAGCAGGTACTAATCTGGTCTGTGTCTTCTGCAGGTAGTCAGCTTGGCCCAAGGCAGTGCTGTGAAAATATTGACACGTTGGGCCCAAAGGACATTTCGCTTAGGGGTGTACTCACTTTTGTTACCAGCGGTTTAGACATTAATGGCTGTGAGTTGAGTAATTTTGAGGGGACAGCAAATGTACACTCTTATACAAGATGTACATTCACTACTTTACATTGTAGGAAAGTGTCATTTCTTAAGTGTTGTCACATGAAAAGATATAATAAAATATTTACAAAAATTTGAGGGGTGTACTCACTTTTGTGAGATACTGTGTATTGTTGTGGGCCCAGTTGGCCCAGTTGTCTGGCTGGGGCCTGTGCTGAAGGGGTGATCCTGTGCTGTCCGTCCTGCGGGAGGAGGCCACTTGATGAATAGTGTTGCTCACGAATATTCGTATTGCGAATATTCGGCTCGAATATGGCATATTCGAGTATTCGCGATATATTCAGAATTTCGCGGTGAATATTCGCTATTTCGAATATTCGTATTTTTTCAATTTTTTTTTAGAACAGATCACATCCTAGAGATCCCCATCGACGTCTAAAAGCATTGCTGGTATGATTAGAGACCTTGGGCCGAGTAGCTGCAGCGTTCATTTTATATTGCCGAAAAATCGCAATGCGATTATTCGGCAATAGCGATATCGCGCGATTATTTTCGAGAAATTCGCAATATTGTTTTTAGCTAAAATAACACATATATTCGATTTCAGAGTGTTACTGTCGAAATTCCGCAATCAATTTCTCATTCGCATTTTTGCGAAATTACGATAAAATATCAAGAATATTCTGAGCCAATCAGAGTGCTCCATTCCGCATTTCTCGAAATTTCGCAATTATTTGGTATTATAAAATATCACGAATATTCTGAGCCAATCAGAGTGCTCCTTCCGCATTTGCCGAATATTCGCAATTATTTTGTATTGTAAAATATCACGAATATTCTGAGCCAATCAGAGTGCTCCTTCCGCATTTGCCGAATATTCGCAATTTTTTTGTATTGTAATATATCACGAATATTCTGAGCCAATCAGAGTGCTCCATTCCGCATTTCTCGAAATTTCGCAATTATTTGGTATTATAAAATATCACGAATATTCTGAGCCAATCAGAGTGCTCCATTCCGCATTTCTCGAAATTTCGCATTCGCATTCGCGATAGCGAAAATTCGCAATCATTTCATTTCCAAAAAATATCACGAATATTCGTATTTAGCGAATATATCTCGAATATTCGACTATATATTCGAGATATATCGCAAAATCGAATATGGCATATTCTGCTCAACACTATTGATGAAGGAGACTAGGGGAGGACCTATCCTGGAGAAGACCATGCAAGAGGCTGGTACCATAGGAGAAGGCCTGGAAACTTCACCGAAGGATGCACCTTACACCGAAAGGCTTGATAGCTTTGCCTGTCGGATCTAGAAGTTCTAAAGAAGCCAAGCTAAAGAGATCTGGGTGCTGAATCCTGTGGCAGGGGATTCCGGACCAAAAGTGTCTCATCTACAAAGGAAGGTCTGTGGCAGAGACTGTACTTTGCTTTGTGCGCCATCCCGGATGCTAGGCCAGTGAGAGGGATTTATCTGGGTGAGCAATACCCACTCTGGCTAGAGTGGTGACGATAACTGTTTGCTGGAAGCAGGAGTGTTTCCTTATTCGTGACGGTGCACCTGAACCTACCTACGCTTCTACCCCTCATCCTTTTCTTTTGAAGTTCTCCCAAATAAATCCAAGAAAAATAAGTGTATGGTGTGGACATTGGAATTCTTCAGACTCTTTCCTTTCACCCTAGACAACGAGAACATAGAGGTAACGTGCCACCCAAAATGTAACCAGCAGCTCCAGCGGGGGTAGTGCTACAGTAGTAAGTGGTCAAGTTGACAATGGTTTATTTTAACCCCTTCCATACAGGGCATTTTCACCCCCTTCCTGCCCAGACCAATTTTTAGTTTTCAGCACTGTTGCACTTTGAATGACAATTGCGCGGTCAGGCAACACTGTACCCAAATTAAATCGTTATGTCTTTTTCCCCACACAAATAGAGATTTATTTTAGTGGTATTTGATCATCTCTGCGGTTTTTATTTTTTGCGCTATAAACAAAAGAGCGACAATTTAAAAAAAAAAAACACAATATTTTTTCCTTTTTATTTAATACATCTCACAATATTTTTTTTTTTTTAAACTTTTTTTCCCCTCAGTTTAGACCGATACGTATTCTACGTATTTTTGGTAAAAAAAAACCCGCAATAATCGTATATTGATTGGTTTGCGCAAAAGTTATAGCGTCTACAAAATAGGTGATAGATTTATGGCATTTTTATTTTATTTTTTTTACTAGTAATGGCGGCGATCTGCGTTTTTTTTTGTGACCGTGACGCTGCGGCGGACATATCGGACACTTTTGACACGTTTTTGGGACCATTCACATTTACACAGCGATTAGTGCTATAAAACTGCACTGATTACTGTGTAAATGTGACTGGCAGGGAAGGGGTTAACACTAGGGGGCGCTGAAGGGGTTAAAATGTGTCCTAAAGTATGTTCTAACTGTAGGGGGAGGGGGACTCACAGGGGGAGGAGATCGATGTGTGTTCCTCTGTACTGGGAACACACATCGATCTCCTCACCGCTGACAGGAAGTGGATCTGTGTGTTTACACACACAGATCCACACTCCTGACGTGATTGCCGGAAATCGCGGGTGCCCGGCGGCAATCGCAGCCGTCGGGCACGCGCGCGGGATCGCGAGTGGTGCCGCGGGTGCGCGCGCGCCCTAGAACGCCGTGAAGACTGGACGTTGTGCAACGTCCAGTCTCATCGGCGAGGGGATGACCATAACGTCATTCCCCTATGGCCAGGTAAGGAAGGGGTTAATGTTTCTTTTTTGTTTTGCTGTTATTTTTCCATTGTACATAGTGTAAATAAACCGCACCTTTGTTTTTTCACCTGCAATGCTGTTTGCTATGCCTAATTTTGGGGTGTCACATACACCCACTGCCGAACTAACCACCTCACAGTATATATATATATAATCAGCATATTATGCAACTTACTAACACACACCTTTGCTAGTATATACCGTAATTACTAATTATACATACAAACATTTTTTAAACCCCTATTAGCCATGGATGAGAGTCTACATTGGTCATCAGCCAAGGTTTCACTTCACTGATCCATATGATCCATACAGAAGAGCATATTGACTATTCTATTTTCTCTGCAATGGGCCAGGTCATCTGGCTGTCACAGATACGATCCTGTGAATTTCCTCACTCAATGCTTTCTAAGTCAATTCTGCAAAAAAATCACTGCACTTACATTGTTGTAACAAAAAGTCCAGCAGCTATAATAAAATATAGATTTGTGTTCATTTTATTACACAATGACATAGACAGCAGAAAAAAAGGGACAGCTCCAGTAAATATACTAATAAATAGGGCTTGAGTTCAGGAGCCTGAGGACACAAATTTTGCTGCCCATGCCTACAGATTGAACCCGATAGGGGTGGGCTGGTACAGGCTACCAAGTACTCATAGGTGTGCGCAGCCTATTGCATTAGGGTGTGCACCCCAAAGCTCAAACACATACTACCCATCACTCACGATGAAAAGGAAGGGGCAGGTAAGTTACATATTTACTGGTCCCTTCCCCCACTCATCCTAAAACATCCCTGCAGCAACAGCCAGAGGGAGTGGAGAGTAGGGAAGCTGGCAGCGCTGCAAGGGGAAGGAGTGGGGTAACCAAGGCAGCAGGGGGAATCTGTATTGCACAGGGTGATTAGGGTGTGTCTGGACACACCTGGCACACCCTGTCCGCACGCCTATGCAAGTACTGTATTGTTATAAGAACAATCTTATGAACCAAGGTAACTCGTTCTGTTGCTAAGGAATCAGGATTAATGTGACAATTTTAATCTGTCCTCGGGCTTTCACACTGGAGTGTGGGGAGCAGCTGTTTAAGGGCGGATTGCAGGTGCTATTTTTAACACTATAGCGCCTGCAAAACGCTATACACCTGCAAAACGCCCTCAGTGTGAAAGGGGTCTAAGGCCGCGTACACACGATCAAACATGTCAGCTGAAACTGGCCTGCAGACCAGTTTCAGCGGACATGTTCGATTGTGTGTACGGCCTATCGGACAGTTTTCCAAAAGTTTCAAAACATGCTTTGAAACCTGTCCGCTGGAAACCTGTCCGACAGGTTCGATGGTTAGTACACAAAATCATCGGACCAAAATCCTGCGCATGCTCAGTATTAAGTCGACGCATGCTTGGAAGCATTGAACTTTGTTTTTTCATCACGTCGTTGTGTTCTACGTCACCGCGTTCTGGTCCGAGGGGATTTTGGTCCGATGGTGTGTACGCACATCAGACCAACAGACCACTTCAGCCTGGTCCGATGAAAACGGTCCGTCGGGAAATGCTGTCTCTTTGCCTTTGTGCCCAAGGTTGAAGATCAACTCTCCAAGCCCCACACCTGCATGTTTTTTCGGCAGTCCTTAGGTTGGTCACATGATGTGCAGGGTCATCTTCTTCTCCTTTCCAGCACTGGGTGGTACTTGACGATGCAGATTATTATTGCTAACGTCAGCGATGTTCTCTGCATCACTGTCCTTTAAGTGCAAGGTGTTGTGGTGATGTCCCACCCAAAGGGCAGTTGTGAAGCACCCTCCTTTAATAGGTGTTTAGGTTAGGTAAATATAGTCACTGTAATCAGTTGAGCTGCATGTGGTTGTTTTGTTCTGTTCCATGTTTTACTGGCTTCAGGGTTGGCTGATTCCACCTGCCTATCTGGAAAGATTCTAGAAGTTAGTGGGCTGGGAGAGGCAAATCAGCATCTGAAAAGTTATGCAGGCCTGGCCAATCCATGGGGAGAGGTGACCAGATGGTGACTGAGAAGGAGTATAAATACTCTGAGATCTGGAGCACAAACGTATTTTTCCAGTGGACGAGATCACAGCCTGGAGGGCTGCTGTCCTCCCAGGCAAACTTTCCATGTGTCTGCTGTTCATTGAGGTCCCATCTAGGCTACCTGAAGGCCCTATTCTTCTGAAAGTTTCTGATTGAAGGACTTTCATCTGGGGATCTAGTCTGGTATCAAAGGAAAAGACATTGGAAGGAGGTGTCCAACTATCCAAGGACATTTGTGTGTACAGACTGAAGATAGAGATCCCTAAGACTGTGTGCTGCTGCTATCCCTTGTAGTGCTAGAGTCAGCATTGCTTAAAAGGGGACATTGTGCCTTGTGTCCTGATGTAGCTTCAGTTGCTACTAGAGCTACTGGAGTATCCAAAGTACAAGTTGAATGTGTGCCTCGCTGTGGGTGCAATTACTGGAAAATACCCTAGGGACCTTAAAGAGGAAGTAAATCCTGATGAGCTTTACTTCCTTTTTAGCACGCTGCTGTAGCCTGCAAATGAAAAGCATAATGGGCTACTATGCATCGCATACTAGCCCATTATGTGTCACTCACCTGCAAAAGAATCCAGCGATGTCCCCACAGTGCCCCCCGCATTCCATCTTCTGGCCCCTTTTCCTTCCGGCGCGCTGACTCCGGTGCTGTGATTCGCCGGAGCCACGTGGCATCACTCCCACGCATGCGCACGGGAGCCGAAATTCACGGCACGGGCTGGGGAAAAAACGGCACTTAGTTTTGTTTCTTCCAAGTGAAATATCTCCTAAACAGCACACATTTAGGAGTTATTTCCACTACCTATAGGTAAGCCTTATTCTAGGCTTACCTATAGGTAGAAGTTCAACAAGTGGGTTTATAACCACTTTAAACTGCAGGCCCCTGCAGGAGTGCTACAGGTCTTTGGCATCCTGCACTCACTGGAAGTGGAGTGAATAACAATGAGCCTCATTCCGCCTAAAAGAGGACCAGCACTGGATCACTTAGCAAACATCACGCTTCCAAATCCCCTCTTTGTCTGTTAAAATTTAAAATAGAACTAAAGGTAAAACTTTTTTTTTTACATTTTTGAATAGCATAATGAAGGTTTGTTTTTCCTTTCCGCCTCCTATTGGGGAAACTTCCCTTCACTTTATGTGAGAGCACCCCTGGTATCATCAGAACTAGTGTCCCCATTGGAAGAGTTCCCTGCTATTTAGTGCTGTGAACTTCCTGCGGGAGAGATGCGATGTGGGAACCGGCACTGGAATCGCGCTGGTTCCCGCACCGGATCAGTGGGAACCTAGGCTAAAGGAGAAGGGTCATCTCATAAAATGATCTGTGAGGCTGCGCTATATACCCTGATCTGTGAGGTTGAGCTATATACCATGATCTGTGTGGCTGCGCTATATACCATGATCTGTGAGGCTGAGCTATATACCATGATCTGTGTGGCTGCGCTATATACCCTGATCTGTAAAGGCTGAGCTATATACCCTGATCTGTGAGGCTGAGCTATATACCATGATCTGTGTGGCTGAGCGATATACCCTGTTCTGTGATGCTAGGGCTGTATACTCTGTACTGTGATGCTGCTGTATACTCCTGACACTATCGGTGGAATACAGGAGACAGAGTGGGTTGATTCTATAAGGGGTGTGGCTTATGATAAGTAGGAGGAGTAAAAACAGATGGGTTCTGACGCTCCACCATCCTAAAGCTTCACCAGTCGCCACTGCTACTATTCCTGTTTTGGTTACAACCCAAAATGTGTGTTTTTCTTTTACTTTCATTTTGGTGATAATGATAAACAACACAAAGAGAGAGAATGAATCTCCATAACTAGGGGCACAGACGGCAATAAAAACTGACAGGTGTTCTAATTCCTCTTCACTCTATCCCTCCAAAAAAGCTTTTCCTTTAGTTATACTTTACAGTGATCGCAAATGTTAATTAAGAAAAAAAAATAGCAAACAGTTTAAAATGTACTTGCTCTCTGCAATAGTTTTGCACAGAGGGTCCCCCGAACCTCCTCTTCTGGGGTCCCCTGCTGGCCCTGTTGGCTCCTCCTTTTGTCAGGGTGTCCTCATAGTAAGCTGCTTGCTATGGTAGCACACATTCAGGCTTGATCCCAAGATTGGCTGGCTGCATCTATTGACACACAGCAATGCTTGGCCCCACCCCCTGCACCCTCCTCTCATGATTTGACTGGCAGCAGCAGAAACCAATGGCTCCTGCTGTTCTCAGCCAAGTTTGTGAGAACAGTGAGAGGTAACAGTAGAACTGATGCCAGGCACAGTGCTGGATAGATACAGGACTAGTAAATTATAGGGGAGGGGCACTTCTTATGTAAACATTATTTTTTAATCTTAATGTAGAGAATGCATTATGGTGAAAAAAAAACTTTAGCCTATACAACCATCTTTGAGGTGGCCTACTAGTTCTAAAAAAAAAACAAAAAAAAACATGCTAGAACAGTTTTATAAAGAAGCCCCTCCACTATGACATTTTCTAGCCCTAGCATTCTCCACTACTTCTCCACCGTGAAAAAAAAATGTTCTAGCAAAGCGCGGTGACGTACAACACGCACGACGGCGCTATAAAGGGGAAGTTCCATGTGGATGGCGCCACCCTTTGGGCTGCTTTTGCTGATTTTGTGTTTGTAAAAGACAATTTGCGCTTTTCTGTCTGTTACAGCGTGATGAATGTGCTATCTCCATTACGAACGCTAGTTTTACCAGAACGAGCGCTCCAGTCTCATAACTTGCTTCTGAGCATGCACAGGTTTTTCACGTCGTTAAAGCCCACACACAACCATGTTTTACAACCCGAAAAACAACAACGTTAAAAACGTTGTGAAAAAATAGAGCATGTTCGAATTTTTTTTGGTCCGTTTTTCAGAACCCGAAAAATGCTCTGAAGCCCACACATGATCGTTTTTAATGACATTAAAAAAAAAAAAAACTTAATTTTTTAGAACCCCGAAAAACTTTGTGTGTACACACAATCATTTTACACACCGCATAAGACTTTACTGCCATAGGCCACAGGCTGTGCTGTATTTACACAAATGCATTAAAAAAAAAAAATACAGGTAATAAGTAATTATTTCTCACTGCTGCTTTATTTTCTAGAGTTAATTAATTAATAAAAGTATATTTGAAAATCTGCCAGCTATCAAGTACAAATAAATTCCAGATTGTCAGAACTGAAATACTCGTTTTTTCTGTTACCACCCACACAACCTGAACATTTTAGCACATGCACTAAAATATATAAAATATTATTTTAAAAAGTTTGCAGGGACAACTAATTCTATAAACTTCCTAACAGGCTATGAGTTAAAAATCATTCTAAAGCTAAAACATTTTTTACCGTAAGACCCCTTTCAAACTGAAGAGTTTTTACAGCGTTTTAGCGTTAAAAATAGAGCTCTTAAAACGCTCATAAAACGGTCTTCATGCATCTCAATGGACCTTTTCACACTGAGTTCTGCAAGCAGCATCTTTGGAGCAGCTTTTGAGCGCTGAAAAAAAACGCTCCAAAAACGCCCCTCTCCATTGAAATTAATTGAAAGCGCTGTAAAAACGCCTTACCCTTTCACACTGAGGCGTTGAACTGGCAGGGCGTTGAGAAAAGTCCTGAAAGCAGCATCTTTTGGAGCAGCTTTTGAGCCCTGAAAAAAATGCTCCAAAAATGCCCCTCTCCATTGAAATGAATTAAAAAGCGCCGTAAAAACGCCTTACCCTTTCACACCGAGGCACTGCAAAAAACACCCTAAAACTTTAGGGTCTTACCGGTGCTTTACCAACACATTGGATTTGCAGATAAAGCTTTGCTCGAATAACGCTGTAATAACGCTTGAATAACGCTCGAAAAACGCCCCAGTGTGAAAAGGGCCTAATGCATTTCCTGCAATAAGGTTTTAAAAAATTAAAGCTTGCTGCGCTCTTTTAGTCCTCAATGGACCAAGGGCTGTTTATGGCTGCATTTGTTCCCTCCCTTCTTCCTCTGCCTACAGGGACTGAGGCAGCAGTGGGAGCCATTGGCACCTGCTTCTGTCAATCAACTGCTGTGATGAGGGAGCAGGAGGCGGGGCCGAGCTGTTCAGCGTGTGTGTTAGAAAGTTTTCTTTAATCTAATATCTAATATACATCAATTAACAAATGAATAAATGGATGGGTCCTTAGAATAATTATAATATATATATATATATATCATTATATATTCTAGATATGGAAAAGTGAAATATATAGATTCTTATACTTGTAAAGGTATATATATATTGTTATAAACATTATGGCCCGGATTGAAGTAGCACTTACGCCGACATATCTCGAGATACGATGTTGTATCTTTGCGCCGATTCCCAAAGCTAGATACGTCGAAAAATAAGGCTTCAGCCGCCCGACGTAACTTGCTTACGCCGGCGTATTGTGGGCGCATAGTTACGCTGGACGCATTCGGCGTACCCATGTTAAATATGCAAATGAGTAAGATACGCCGATTATAGAACGTACTTGCGCCCGGCGAATGTTTTAAGCGATTTGCGTAAGGGTTACGTCCGGCGTAAAGTTATTCCTCATATAGGAGGCGCAACTCAATTAAAGGTATGGACCAGGGAACGAACGCCGTCGATTTTTACGTCGTTTGAATAGGGCTGTGCGTAGGTTACGTTCACGTCGTAGGCAGTGTTTTGATGTATTTTAGCCAGTTATTTTGACGTGACTGTGAGCATGCGCACTGGGATGCGTCCAAGATACGACGCATGCGCAGTTCATTTTTTGAAGCTCAGCCCATCATTTGCATGGGGTCACACTTCATTTAAATGTTACACGCCCACATCCAGCTCTGTTACACCTACTTTGACTTACGTCAGCTTACGCCGACAACTATATGCTACGCCGGCGCAACGTTGAGAGCATTTTCTTTGTGAATACCATGCTTGCCTCTCAACGTTGCGCCGGCGTAGCGTAAAGAAGATACGCTACGCTGGCAGAAAGATGCGCCAAGGTACGTGAATCTAGCTGTATATGCTCAAACATGTGTTAGTAATTAGGAGACTTGAGTTAGTCTCACCTTCCCCCATCACATAAGAAAAAAGTCTCATATTTCTTAAGATGTAAAAGTATTTTAAGTATAAGATATAACTTCTTTAATAGTCCAATATTTCTTGATTTGGATATTAATAAGAACATTTGTTTTTCAATTAATATAATATACACATTAGTATATATATTAGTATATGATTTAGATGTTAACCTCCCTGGCGGTATGATTCTGTCTGGAATTACGTACCAAAAGCGGTACAATTTTTTGCATGGAAATTTGGCGTTTTATACTGTAGGCCTGCAATTCTTAGGAATAACTCACTTAAATCGGTCCAAACAAGACATCCAGGGTATGATAAAGTTTGAAAAACAAAATCATAAATTTTTATATATTAAATAACTATCAATAATTATAACAAATGATAATATGGCGCTTCCATCGATTTACGCGTCGAATATGGTAATGAGCTAGATACACCGATTCAGAAACGTACGTGCGTCCGGTGCATTTTTTTACATTGTTTGCGTAAGGCTTTTTCCAGCATAAAGATAAAGCAACAATAAGATGGCGCAGCCAATGTTAAGTATGAACGTCGGAACAGTGTCGAATTTTTTACGCTTGACGTCGCTTGCGTAAGTCGTTCGTGAATGGGGCTGGACGTAAGTTACGTTCACGTTGAAAGCATTGAGTATTTGCGGCGTAATTTAGAGCATGCGCACTGGGATACGTCCACGGACAGCGCATGCGCCGTTCGTAAAAAGTTGCAGGCCATGTCCCCAACTGTATTCTTTATGGAGGACAGGCTCTCCTCCATCTGCCCCAAACTCTGGCTGACATGTCCCAGATGGCGGGTCTGAAGGGCCTGGTCCCTTCTCAGGTTGGCAGGCAGGTACTCGGCCAGCCCCCTAGTTTTGTGGGTTGCCTTCCTGCCTCCAGATGAGGCTTGTGGCCGGGGAGAAGGGGAGCCCCTTGGGAGGGGAGCCCTGTTGGGGGAGGAGTGGGAGGGGCTACCCCTGATGGAGGCCTGGCTGCTGCCAGCCAAAGGGGAAGACTCCTACAAAATAAACAAGCCATTCCCTGACGAGCCCACCTCCTCCAACTCAAACTCCTCCTCCTCAACCTCCTCAGAGGACTCCGGCCTTGTCTGGGGGTCTTCCTCAGACTGTTGTCCCGGGGATGGTGCGGACAGGCCAGATGGCCCAGCACCCTCCTGCACATCTGTGGATGACACAAAACATTCACAGGTTGGAGGATCCACACACTTGCCACATAATTCCCCCCCCCCACAGATGCTACACACCAGATAGAAAAAAAAACGTACCTGTCCTCACGGCCTCCTGACTGGACTCAAAGCCAGGCAGCCCCTCCACTTGCTGCCTGTTGAAGGTCTGGGCCACCGCACGCTCCTCCACTGTCAACCGAACAGGGCATGGTGGGCCCCCTCCAGTGCCCCTGGCATGGGCGGCAATCTTGCCCAGCTTCCCACGAACCACCCTGGAGGTCATTAATCTTCTTGGGGATCCCCTGGCGTGTCCGGGTCTCCCCCCAAACGAGTTGACCTTGTCTGCGATGGCCTGCAATATCTCAACCTTCCTGGCTGGGGTGGTGTTGGCACGCTCTGGGCCGTGCAGGAAATGGCCATATTGGGTAATGGCCCGGGCAAGAATTCCCTTCTCCCGCAAAGGAAAATTCAACTTACGCTTCCTTTCACTCATGTTCTCACAAACTGGAACCAAAACAATCAACAAAAATCAGTCACCAAAAATCAGACACCCAAAAAGTATCAAAAAAAGTCACCAAACAACACTCAGAAAACCACTATCCAAAACACTATACAAAACAGTCAACAAATATATCAAACACAAGTCACAAACCGACAAACGCGAACAAACAACAGAACAAAAGCACCTTGCTGTATAGGAAGGGGAACAAATGGATGTACTTTTGCAATGAAAGGGCGTTTCTCTCTGTCTATTTAAGCTCTCTGCGTAGCTCACTAAGTTGACTGGGCCTAGTTCCAATCTCACTGATTGCGCGGTGCCAAGTTGTGAGCATGCGCAGAGAGGTGCTGACCATGGGCTGCTTCATGTGCGCTTGCGCAATCCGGCCCGCCCTTCATTTGCATGGGGTCACGGCTCATTTAAATGGAACACGCCCACGTCCTTCCCACATTGAATTACCCCGCCTTACGCCTCGGAAATTTTGTTGCACCGGCGCAAAATTGTGCGCAAATACTACGAGGATACGGTACTTGCACCTCTACATTGCGCCGGTCTAACGGAAAGGAGGTGCGCTACTCCGGTCAATATATGCGCCACTGTACGTGAATCTGGCCCAAAATCCGCACATGTTTTTTCTGCAATGCGCAGTGCGAATGAATCGCACATATGTGTACCAGCCTCATTGAAAACAATGTATTTAGAAATGTTCTGCGCATTAGATGCAGTTTAAGCCGCAACCAATTCGCATAGGTGTGAATCCGGCCTCAGACTTTAGAAGGGCTGGATTGTGGCCAGCGACAGGGGGCAGAAAATGTCCTGAACCCAGCACCAGTGAGAATAAATGTGGCCTCAGCGTTGGTGGTCAGGAGGAGGACTAGTAGAAGGAATAGTTCCCCATATCAGTGGGAGGAATAGTGCCCCAAGGGCCACATAAAGGGTAGCAAAGGGCCACATCTGGCCCTTGGGCCGTAGTTTGGAGATCCCTGATCTAAACCATTTCATTGTATCTCTGGCTGTATGTTTAGGGTCGTTGTGCTGCTGGGGTGAACCTCTGCCCCAGTCTCAAGTTCTTCTAAAATTGCTCTGTATTTGGCTCCATCCATCTTCCCATCAACTCTGACCAGCTTCCCTGTCCCTGCTGTAGAAAAGCATCCCCACAACAGGATGCTGCCACCACCATATTTCACGGTGGTCGCAGAAACCCCACATTTGGGGGGGGTAGTCAGTTGAAGACCTACCCCACAACCGATCAAAATATGGTATGGCTATCATTTATGGTTCCGGAGATACGGGCCTGCTTGCACAGCCTGTCAGAAGCTACATACAGAGCGGCCATACAAGCTGACACACTGCAGCAGACTGAGAAAAAATATATAAATATATATCTAATATATTTGTTTTTTGCTAGAAAATTATTCTATGGTGGTCTTTGTAACTTTTTATGTTGCACAGTATAGAGCTGCACGATTCTGGCTAAAATGACAACTGCAATTTTTTTGCTTAGAAGATAGATCACGATTCTCTCACAATTCGTGCGTCATAACATCATCTTTCACATTAAAATGAAAAAAAAAAAAAAAAATGGGCTGACTTTACTGTTTTGTTTTTATGGTTTTTATTATTCATTAAAGTAGGCAAATAAAGTGTGACATAAAATATTGCAGCAATTGCCATTTTTGTCTCTGCTAAAATATATATAATGTTTGGTGGTTCCAAGTAATTTTCTAGCAAAAAATATTGCTTTTTAACTTAAACAAGTGTTGGACTTTAAGTGGTTACATTTCTTGCATTTAACCCAGGTTCACACTGGGTACGATTTAGTTCGATTTGAGATGCGATTTCACATGCCTGGTTCCCACCGTGAAGCATGGAGGAGGAGGTGTGATGGTGTGGGGGTGCTGGTGACACTGTTGGGGATTTATTCAAAATTGAAGGCATACTGAACCAGCATGGCTACTACAGCATCTTGCAGTGGCATGCTATTCCATCCGGTTTGCGTTTAGTTGGACCATCATTTATTTTTCAACAGGACAATGACCCCAAACACACCTCCAGGCTGTGTAAGGGCTATTTGACCAAGAAGGAGAGTGATGGGGTGCTGTGCCAGATGACCTGGCCTCCACAGTCACCGGACCTGAACCCAATGGAGATGGTTTGGGGTGAGCTGGACCGCAGAGTGAAGGCAAAAGGGCCAACAAGTGCTAAGCATCTCTGGGAACTCCTTCAAGACTGTTGGAAGACCATTTCAGGTGACTACCTCTTGAAGCTCATCAAGAGAATGCCAAGAGTGTGCAAAGCAGTAATCAAAGCAAAAGGTGGCTACTTTGAAGAACCTAGAATATGACATCTTTTCAGTTGTTTCACGCTTTTTTGTTATGTATATAATTCCACATGTGTTAATTCATAGTTTTGATGCCTTCAGTGTGAATCTACAATATTCATAGTCATGAAAATAAAGAAAACTCTTGGAATGAGAAGGTGTGTCCAAACTTTTGGTCTGTACTGTGTGTGTGTATATATATATATTGTGACAGGGTACACGATTGTATGTACACCAGTAAGAGGCTGGAAAGGTCAGTTTTCCCTGCCCTGGAAGGGGTTAAGCCTGGTCAACAGGTAAACCTCCTCTCTTCCCCTATTAATTAACACTCACCTGGTAGGGAAATGGGAAGTGAGAGCTCAGTGTGAGAGGTATGCTGAGCTGGACGGACAGGTTGGAAACTGTCTGCATGGAAGGAACAAGGTCTGTCATAGATTTGTTTATTTTGGACTGGTATTCTGTTTGTTTTGTACTGGAGGCCGGAATAGCCCCTCCAGTACAGTGTAGTGAGGGACACTACTGTCAGTTAGCCTCCTAAATTGGAGTAGGCCATTTTGTTTTTGTATTATTTATTTTTGAGTGCAATAAAGCCATATTTATTGCTTAAGATCAGCGACTTTGCTGCATGACATTATCGCTATTTCTACGACTTTGTCACAAGTGGTGGTCAGAAGTGGGATGTTTGCTGTGGTACCGGTCAATGTACAGTTACAGTGGCCTTAAAGGTACAGGACCCAGAAAATGGAAGATATTGTGAAAGCCCTGTTACAAGCGGTCTCTGTGCAACAAGAGACTAATAGACAGATAGCGGCCTCAGCTGCAGCACAACAAGAAACTAATAGACAGGTAGCTGCAGCGCAACAAGAGACTATCATACAGATAGCGGCCTCAGCTGCAGCACAACAAGAAATTAATAGACAGCTAGCTGAAGCACAAAAGTCAGACCATGCTGTTCTCAAAGCAACCCTGGATCACATGACTACCCAAGGGTCTTCTAACCCACCAGCAAGGGGGGTAAGCCAAATACGTGCCAGCAGCTGTCTGCAGAAAATGACCCCGGATGATGATGTGGAGACTTACCTACTGGCGTTCGAACGGACCGCTACCCGAGAAGGCTGGGCCCCGGAACAGTGGGCTGGAATCATTGCACCCTTCCTCCTGGGAGAAGCACAGAAAGCCTATTTTGATCTGGATGAGGTGGCTGCTGCAGACTATCCCAAACTGAAAGGAGAGATCCTGGCTCGCTTAGGGGTGACTTCCACAGTGAGGGCCCAGCGTTTCTACAACTGGAGGTTTAAAGAAGGAAAAGCGCCAAGATCCCAGATGTTCGATTTAATTCATCTGGCGCGGAAGTGGCTCAAACCAGAGACTCAAACCCCTGCACAGATTATAGAAGCGCTTGTACTGGACCGTTACGTGAGAGAGCTTCCAAATGGCCTCCGGGAGTGGGTCATTCAGGGAAATCCCCTGGACGGTGATAGTATGGTCGCACAAGTGGAGCGGTACCTATCTACCAAAAGTTTGGACCAATCTCTCTCTAGGACGATCGGGAAAATACAGAGACCAGGAGGCCGGAGGAGTGGAGTGGAAGCAGACTTCGGATCTGGAGCCCGTTTCTCCAAACCTGACTTTAGAAGTCAAAACCCTGGGAAAGAGGACCACCCTAGGAGAAACTCCATAACTTGTTTTGAGTGTGGCGTCAAAGGACATGTCAGGGCAAGATGCCCCAATCTTCCTGAGCCAATGCAGTGTGGACTAGGGGAAGATTCCTCTGACTTTTGTGGGCTCATTTGTTTAGCAGGCCTGGTAGAAGGGGGACATACCTTCCGAGTACCTGTCCTGCTGGACAAACAAGAGACAGTGGCCCTGGTGGACTCTGGCAGTGCCCTGACTTTGGTAGCCAGTAAATTGGTAAAACCTTGTTGGATTCAGAAGCATAGAACCATGGGGGTGTTGTGTATTCATGGGTGTACTGTGCGGTATCCTACTGCCAACATAGAAGTGTCAGTACAGGGCAGTTTGGTAAGGATCGTAGCTGTGGTAGTTCCTCGTCTACCATATCCTTTGATAATAGGAAGGAATTTCCCTAATTTCCACGCTCTGTTACAGCCCCCTGTGAGGGGAGAACAAGGGGAACCTGAAGTGGAGCAGAGAAATACAGGGGTCCATGAAGTATTTCCCTTTGCTCATCCTGACTTGTATATCTCTAATCCAAAAAGAGGTAAAACAAGACGGGAACGCAGGGAGAGCAAGCTACGATTTAATAGGGCTGTCCAGGAAGTCCTGTTGAATCAGCGTGGGGAGCAGTCCAGGAGAGGTGGGGCCCCACGACAGACAGAAGATGAGGCAGAAGTTGGTCAACCGGAACCCGCCCCAGAGGCTACCAGTGAAGACGATGAAGGGGATACAGATATCCTGGATATCTCGGGTAGTGGCTTTGGCCGTGACCAGGCAGATGATCCCCTGCAGCAGGAAGCCAGGAGTAATGTTGTAGAGGTTAATGGGGTACCAGTAGAAGGGGTAACAGGAAAGGCCTATCCCTATTTTATCCTTAAAAACGATCTTCTTTACAGAGTAACCTCCGATGAGGGACAAGAGCTTGAACAACTGGTTGTGCCTTCATCATACACCCGAAAAATCCTAGATTACTCTCACTCTCATCTGCTGGGGGGACACTTAGGGGTGGAGAAAACACAAGAACGGGTGCTCAGGAGGTTCTTCTGGCCTGGGGTATATGAGGGGATTAAAAGGTATTGTGCTTCTTGCCCGGAATGCCAGCTGGCATCTCCCAGACCGAAGTTGAGAGCTCCACTCATACCTCTCCCCATAGTTGACGTTCCGTTTGAGCGGATTGGCATGGACCTAGTGGGTCCCTTGGAGAAAACAGCTCGAGGTCACCAGTACATCCTTGTCATCGTCGATTATGCCACCAGATACCCAGAGGCCATTCCACTACGTAAGGCGAATGCTAAAAGTATTGCAAAAGAGTTGGTTCAGATGTTTACACGGGTGGGGATACCCAGGACATTGCTCACGGATCAGGGGATTCCGTTTGTCTCCCGTATTATGAAAGAGCTATGTCAACTATTTAATGTACAGACTCTGAGAACGTCAGTGTATCACCCCCAGACAGATGGGTTGGTAGAAAGGTTTAACCGGACCCTAAAGGGGATGTTGAGGAAAGTCGTTAGCAGGGATGGGAAGGATTGGGACTTGTTACTTCCTTACCTGTTGTTTGCAGTTCGAGAGATTCCCCAAAGTTCTACGGGCTTCTCCCCGTTTGAGCTTTTATATGGTAGGCATCCCAGGGGTATTCTGGATATCCTAAAGGAAACCTGGGAATAACAGGGGGTAACTGGGACCAATGTCCTCCAGTATGTTGAAGATATGCGGGTGCGTATGGCTCAGATTGCCCCTCTTGTTCGCCAGCATATGGAGCAGGCGCAGAGTAGGCAGAAGTCCTACTATGACCAGAGGGCCCTAGTGAGACAGTTTGAAAGAGGGGACAGAGTAATGGTTCTAGTACCCACCGCAGAAAGCAAACTTCTAGCACAGTGGCAGGGACCCTATGAGGTGTTGGAAAAAGTGAGCCCAGTAAATTATAAAGTTAGTCAGCCGGGACGCCGGAAGAAGGAGGCCGTGTTCCACATAAACCTTCTTAAGCCATGGAGGACTAGAGAGGACTGCATGGCCGCAGTGGGGGACACCACACCTGGTCCACAGGCACCTAGTCCTTCGGTGACAATCTCTCCAGAGCTGACACCTGAGCAAACAAAAGAAGCTAGAGGCTTGGTTGAGAGGAATAACAATGTTTTCTCCCCCAACCCTGGACAAACCCGAGAGATTACCCATGACATTATTACAGAACCAGGGGTTGTCGTAAGAGTGAAGTCTTACCGCATTCCGGAGGCCAAGAGGGAAGCTGTAAGGGCTGAAATCAGGAAAATGCTGGAGCTTGGAGTGATAGAGGAGTCTCATAGCCAGTGGTGCAGCCCCATTGTTCTAGTGCCCAAACCTGATGGGTCCATCAGGTTTTGTAATGACTTCAGGAAGTTAAACGAGGTGTCTTAGTTTGACGCCTACCCCATGCCTAGGGTGGATGAACTAGTAGAGCGATTAGCCAAAGATAGGTTCTTCACCACGTTGGATCTGACAAAGGGTTATTGGCAGATCCCATTGACAAAGCACGCCCAAGAGAAGACAGCCTTTGCCACTCCTGATGGCCTATTCCAGTACAGGATCATGCCTTTTGGCCTCCATGGGGCTCCAGCCACTTTTCAAAGGCTAATGGATAAGTTGCTCAGGCCCCACACTGAGTATGCAGCCGCATACTTGGATGATGTGATCATTCATAGCCCGGACTGGGAAAGCCATCTGGATAAAGTACAGGCAGTCTTGGACACTCTTAGAAGAGCGGGTCTGACAGCTAACCCCTCTAAATGTGCCTTGGGTCTAGCAGAGGCTAGATACTTGGGTTACCTGGTTGGCAGAGGACTTGTTAAACCACAGATGAACAAGATAGGAGCTATACAGAGCTGGCCCAGACCATTGAGGAAAAAACAAGTCAGAGCTTTCTTGGGGATTGTAGGCTACTATCGGAGGTTTATTCCTCACTTTGCTACGAGGGCTGCTCCGCTCACAGACCTTATTAAAGCCAGAAGTCCAGACACTGTAAAGTGGAACAGCGAGGCTGAGGAAGCCTTTGCTGGTCTGCGGGCAGCGCTTTGTGCCCAACCTGTGCTTGTGGCTCCTGACTTTAGAAAGGAGTTCTTTCTCCAGACCGATGCCTCAGAGGTGGGTCTGGGTGCAGTTTTGTCCCAATATGTGGATGGTGAGGAACACCCTGTGCTGTATTTGAGTCGGAAGTTGTTACCTCGAGAACAGCGCTATGCCACAGTGGAAAAAGAGTGTTTGGCAATCAAGTGGGCAGTAGAAACACTCCGCTACTATTTGTTGGGCAGGCGGTTTACCCTCGTCACAGACCATGCTCCGTTAAAGTGGATGCACACCAATAGGGACAAGAACGCTCGGGTCACGAGGTGGTTTCTGTCCCTACAGCCCTTTACTTTTGTGGTACGACATAGGGCAGGTCTCCTCCACAGTAATGCAGATGCTCTGTCCCGAGTGCATGGGTTTGTAGAGATGGCCGCTTCCCACCCAAGTGTTAAGCTGGGGGGGAGGATGTGTGACAGGGTACACGATTGTATGTACACCAGTAAGAGGCTGGAAAGGTCAGTTTTCCCTGCCCTGGAAGGGGTTAAGCCTGGCCAACAGGTAAACCTCCTCTCTTCCCCTATTAATTAACACTCACCTGGTAGGGAAATGGGAAGTGAGAGCTCAGTGTGAGAGGTATGCTGAGCTGGACGGACAGGTTGGAAACTGTCTGCATGGAAGGAACAAGGTCTGTCATAGATTTGTTTATTTTGGACTGGTATTCTGTTTGTTTTGTACTGGAGGCCGGAATAGCCCCTCCAGTACAGTGTAGTGAGGGACACTACTGTCAGTTAGCCTCCTAAATTGGAGTAGGCCATTTTGTTTTTGTATTATTTATTTTTGAGTGCAATAAAGCCATATTTATTGCTTAAGATCAGCGACTTTGCTGCATGACATTATCGCTATTTCTACGACTTTGTCACAATATATATATATATATATATATATATATATATATATATATATATATATACATACACAGGCATACCCCACTTTTAAGTTCACAATGGAGGTTATTTACTAAAGCTGGAAAGTGCAAAATCAGGCTCACTTCTGCATAAAAACCAATGAGCTTCTAACCCCAGCTTGTTCAATTAAGCTTTGGTAATAAAACCTGGAAACCCCATTGTGTATGTAGCGCCTGTGTACTTCCAAGTACCGGTGCTATTTGAAATTTAAGGGATGATCAGAGACAAGTGACTCTGATCTCAATTGTAATTGTTTAGTAGGGTCTCTGTTTCAGCCTGGCTGTGCTGTGAGCTCATTCTGTTGTGCCTGGGGTGTTGTTCCACCCCAGGATGATAGGTGGCAGCAGTGGAGTCGGGACTTGGGTGCTCTTTCCTAGCAGCCAATCAGGAGGGAGTTTCCCTGCTGGGCATGCTGGGAGAGGGTACTTATGGAACAGACACCTTCTCTTCTTCTTCGAGTGTTGCACCCACCTTTAGGGTGACCACATCACAGCGCCCCTAGCGTTATGGCCTACCTGGCCGGGGCATGTGTGCCACGCGGTGTTCTAGGTTTCTGGGCCATGCGGTCCCGGAACATTCAAGCAGGACGGGGACTCAGTGATCAACTGGGTTCCCACTTTTGAATATCCCAAGCAAGTGTAGCTGTTCCGTGGGGAGTCCATCTGAGAAACGCCAATGAGAGGCTGGTGGTCCAATAGGGTTCCGACGAACCACTGGGGATCGAGGTTACTGGACACTGAAGGATTGACTCTTCTTTCAGTTGGTACCTGGTTGACGTTGAGAAGAAGTTTCAGGCGAAACTTTACTTAGGAGGGGCTCCTCCGTATCTGCAATCAGAGAGGGCCTGTGGCAGAGGTGTCTCCCTGAGTTCATCCTAGGAGAGTCTGTGGCAGAGACATCTTCCTAAGTACTGAGTGATACTCTGGCTGCCAGGTCAGTGCGAGAGGCCTTTCCAGGTACGCTATACCCACTCTGGCTGGAGTGGCGAAGAAAACTAATGCCGCGTACACACGGTCATTTTTTGCGATGAAAAAAAAAACGACGTTTTCAATCATGATAAAAAACGAAGTTTATCAAACTTCATTTTCCAAAACGACGTTGCGTACACACCATCGTTTTTCTACAAAGCTCTAGCAAAGCGTGGTGACGTACACCACGTTCGACGGCACTCTTTTCCATTGAAGCTCCGTCTCATAACTTGCTTCTGAGCATGCGCGGGTTTAAAAACGTCGTTTTGCCCACACACCATCACTTTTTATGACACAAAAAACGACGTTTTGAAAAACGACACAAAAAATTCAAGCATGTTGGAATTTTTTTTGGGTCGTTTTTTTTAAGACAAAAAACGACGTTTTGCCCACACACGATCAATTTAAATGACATTTTTAAAAACATAGTTTTTTTTCATCAAAAAAAAAAACCGACCGTGTGTACGCGGCATTAGTGTTGTTGGAAGCAGAACTTTTTCCACATTGTACACCTGAGGCGCCGTACACACGGCCGAGGTTCTCGCTGAAAACCAGCGAGAACCTCGCTGGAATGCACATTCCAGCGAGGACCTCGGCCGTGTGTACGGTCTCGGCGAGCTTCCCGTCGGGAAGCCCGTCGAGCCGAAATAGAGAGCACGCTCTCTATTTCCTCGACGGCCCGCCTGGAAGAATGGCTGGTTGCCATTCCCGACGGGCGGGTCGCCGATTTCGACGGCCGGGAGAGAACCTCGACGGGCGGAACGATGTATTCTGCCCGTCGAGGTTCTCTGCCGTGTGTACGCCGCCTCAGTCTGCTATTTCTCCTTTTACTCCAACTTTTCTATCACCACAAGTTCCACTGTTTTTACCCGGCTGGGTAATAAAGAGCACATATAAAAAGACTTTCCTTTGCGAACATTCCTTTACTACTGCTGTATGCATCGTTCACCCTAGACATTTCACCAGAGCCATAAGGTAACATGCCATCCCATCAATTCTCAGCAGCTCCTCCGGGGGTATCGCTACATGTACTTAAAAGTGGGGTATATGCCTGTACATTGTATATAATCTCTACTCTATCTGTAGCTCTTTTTTTTTTTTTTAAAGAATACATAACTGCATCCTTTTTTTAGTTAATTTTTTTATTGCTGTCTGGAGTTCAGCTTTAAACCATAAGATATGCAAGAATGATATGTATCATGTCATATTATTTTATCATATGGGTCAAAACGTGGTCTATTTTACTGCTATGTCGAGAGGTTGTAAGACACATATCTTCAGTTTTTATCCTTGTGTATTTAATGCATTTTCAAAGGAACTTCTGATCCCAGCAATTTTCTACACAAGAGGCATTTAAAATGTAATTTCAGGCTGCAGTTCTTCTTAGACCACTGATAAATTTCCAACGATTCATCTTGACATAGTCAGCAAGATTTCTTTTTTTTTTTCTTCTTTTTTTTTAGCAAGATTTCTTACCTATAGAAACACTAGTTATTGCCACAAAATGCATATTTAATCGTATGATTATGGTGAAATCAAAGTAGCACAAAGGCTGAATTGTAAATAGTCTCTTTGATCATTATTGTGGGGGGAATGACATTTTATTCTTAATAATTACACAAAGGGTATTTAATAATTTATAACTATTAACAGATTGCACAGGGAGTTAAATGTACAACTGCACCAATATAGCTCATATTTCTTTCTTTAGAGACAACTATAAAACTGGAAAATGTAAAGAAGTGAAGACGTTACCCATACAAAAGCCATACAAAAGCAAACTGACTATTTTAATTAGGAAACACCCCGCATTTCTTCATTACACTGTTCTACTGTAACATAATAACTTTACAAAGCTTGTTGTATAATTCAATGTACCTGATGCTTCATCTACGGTGTTTTCCCAAAAATAAGACCTGGTCGTATATTAACCACTTGCTTACTGGGCACATGTACCCCCTTCCTGCCCAGGCAAAATGTCAGCTTTCAGCACTGCAACTCTTTAAATTAAAATTGCGCGGTCATGCGACGTGCCTCCCAAACAAAATTGACGTCCTTTTTTTCCCACAAATAGAGCTTTCTTTTGGTGGTATTTGATCACCTTTGCGTTTTTTTTTTTGCGCTATTAACAATATAAGAGCGACAATTTTGAAAAAAAAAAACACAATGGCCCAGATTCAGAGAGCGATTACGCCTGTCTAACTGGTGTTAGACAGGAGTAATTTCAAATTTTGCGCGCCGTATCACTAGTTTGAATCCTCAAACTATGATACGGCGGCTTCGGGCTTCGATCCGAGAGGCTTACGTCTTCGTAAGCCTTCGGATCTACGTTGCGATATTTTTGCGGCCGCTGGGTGGAGTCTGCATCGTTTTCACCGTCGGGGTATGCAAATGAGTTTTTACGGCGATCCACGAAGGTACGAGTGTCCTTCGCAATCGCCTACGTCATTTTTGGGCTACGTAGAGTTAGAGCAGCTTTTTGCTGGTCTAACAGTGCGTAACCCATGTTAAGTATGGCCGTCGTTCCCGCGTCGAATTGAATTTTTTTTTTTTTTTTAACGTAACTCGTTCGGGAATAGGAATGTACGTAAACGACGCTACTACGACGTGATTTCGCACAATGCACGGCGGGAAATTTGAGAACGGAGCATGCGCAGTTCGATCGCCGCGGGAACGAGCCTATTTTAAATGCTTCACGCCCCCTAATCGCGTAGATGGATTGCGCCGGGAGAAATACACTACGCTGCCGTAGTTTACTGGACAAAATCTACCTGGATTCCACGTAGAGCTAGGTAAAATACGGCGGCGTAATGTATTTGGGAAACGCTACGATAATCTAATTCTATGTGAATCTGGCCCAATATTTTTTACTTTTTGCTATAATAAATATCCCATTAAAAAATATATATATTTCTCAGTTTAGGCTGATATGTATTCTACATATTTTTTATAAAAAATAAAAATAAAAAAACGCAATAAGCGTATAGTGATTGGTTTGCGCAAAAGTTATAGTGGCTACAAAATAGGGGATAGAATTCTGACATTTTTTTATTATTTTTTTTTTACTAGTAATACGGCGATCTGCGAATTTTGTCAGGACTGCGATATTGCGGCGGACCCATCGGACACTTTTGACACATTTTTGGGATCATTCACATTAATACAGCGAACAGTACTATAAATATGCACTGATTACTGTATAAATGTGATTGGCAGGGAAGGGGTTAACACTAGGGGGCGAGGAAGGGGTTAAATGTGTATCCTGGGAGTCATTCTTACTGTGAGGGGAGGGGACTGACTGGGGGAGGTGACCGATGCTGTGTCCCTATGTTCAAGGGACACAGATCGGTCTCCTCTCTCCCTGACAGGACGTGGAGCTCTGTGTTTACATACACAGAGCTCCACGTCCCTGCTCTAAAACTGCCGATCGCAGGTGCATGACGGACATCGCGGCCGCCAGACAGTGCATCGGCAACTCGGTGAGGTGCCGCCAGTGCCGCTCATGCGCCCCCCCAATGGCTGGAGGCCGAAGGCCGTATATAGAGCCACATTGTGGCCATAAAAACCCACAGGGCGGGGCGGGAGGTGGTTAATTTTGGCTACAAAAACACACTGGGGCTTATTTTCAGGGGATGACTTATTTACAGTATGTAAAACAATCTACATTTATTCAAATACAGTCATGTCATCATGATAAAATGTTTTAAAAAAGTTCCTGTGTCCCCTGTCTTCTCCACCCCTGTCAGCATTATGACATTCTTTAATCCCAAAAATAAACCTTGGTTAACGCTCCCTGACCACTGGACACACTCAGGCCACGTACACACAATCGAGCATGTCCGCTGAGACTGGTCCGCCGACCAGTTTCAGCGGACATATCCGATTCGTGTGTACGACCTAGCGGACAGGTTTTTCCAGCAGACAAATTTCAAAGCATGCTTTGAAATTTGTCCGCTGGAAACCTGTCCATCGGACATGTCCGCTGGTTAGTTCGCCGAACCAGCGGACATAAATCTCCCGCATGCATCGAATGGATTTGACGCATGCGTGGAAGTATTCTACTTCCTGGAGTGGTGACGTGGCGGCGTCAACGTCACCGCCACGTCATCGCCACGTCACCACGTCACCACGTTATCCGTCCGAGGGGATTTTGGACCAAATATCCGAGGAGCCGGTCTGTCGGACATGTTTCAGCGGACATGTCTCCTCGTCTGTACGCGGCCTCATACGTCGACACAATGGCACTCCTGGGCAGAAAGAGGTATATATACGTCCCCTTTAAGGAAGCACCATTGTGCACGCACGCACCATCAGTGGTGCTCGCGCGTGCCCGATGTGAGCTCCGTGAACCCAAACGCAGGTCCCGCTGACTCAATCGCCGCAGGGATACCCACGTTCGGCTCACGAAGAGATAGAGTGGGGAGATGCTAATGTACCACAAAAATCCTCCTGCGCTCTGGTGTATCGCCAAACTGGGTGTATCAGTATGGTCTAAAGGCAAAGTCTTAAGTCTTGCAGCCCTCCACAGAACAAAGGGTGTTCATATGGCTAAAATGAAAAAGAAAAGAAAGGAGGGCGCACCAACCTTGTGCATTACCACTTAAAAGTTTTAATAAAACTTTCTGGGGCGTACCACCTTCCTCAAAGCCTAGGTGGTCTGTGATCACAGACCACCTAGGCTTTGAGGAAGGGGGTACGCCCCAGAAACGCGTCAGCCACATTGATGTCAAGGGTCTGACTGGCAGGTGCCGTAAGGTCTAGTTTCAGCTGTTTTTAAAAGCGCTTACTTCTGAATGTTTGTAAGTAGGACCATTGCTTTTTATTTTGTGTTTATTAAAACTTTTAAGTGGTAATGCACAAGGTCGGTGCACCCTCCTGTCTTTTCTTTTTCGAGATGCTAATGTAAACAAGCATCTCCCCGCTCTGCCTAGTGACAATGACACTGATCTCCGCTCCGTGTAATGTAGTAAGTATAACAAATGACACTGATCTCGGGAACACATAACCCCTTCAGCGCCCCCTTGTGGTTAACTCCCAAACTGCAAATGTAATTTTCACAATAAACAGTGCAATTTAAATGCATTTTTTGATGTGAAAATGACAATTGTCCCAAAAATGTGTCAAAATTGTCCGAAGTGTCCGCCATAATGTCGCAGTCATGAAAAAAATGGCTGATCGCCGCAATTAGTAGTAAAAAAAGAAATAAAATAAAAATGCAATAAAACTATCTCCTATTTTGTAAACGCTATAAATTTTGCGCAAATCAACCGATAAACGCTTATTGCAATTTTTTTTAACAAAAATAGGTAGAAGAATACGTATCGGCCTAAACTGAGGAAACATTTTTTTATATATATATTTTTGAGGGATATTTATTACAGCAAAAAGTAAAAAACATTGCATTTTTTTCAAAATTGACGCTCTGTTTTTGTTTATAGCGCAAAAAATAAAAGCCACAGAGGTGATCAAATACCACCAAAAGAAAGCTCTATTTGTGTGAAAAAAAGGATGCCAATTTTGTTTGGGAGCCACGTCGCACAACCGCGCAATTGTCAGTTAAAGCGACGCAGTGCCGAATTGCAAAACGGGGCCTGGTCCTTTAGCTGCATTTTGGTCCAGGGCTTAAGTGGTTAAAGTAACTTCCCTTCCAACTTTAGTAAGTATTATTGATTCAATAGCAAGACAAGTTTGTGTTGGTCTTTTACAAATCAGACAATAAGGAACCATTAGCATCTCATGCTCTAATTGGTACAAACAATCGGATATTCCAACAACATTTGTGTGATGGACATGTTTTGTTGGATAATCCGACCGCATGTACGCTCCATCGGACAATTATTGTCAGAATTTCCGACAACAAATGTTGGCTGTGCATGCTCTCAAATTGTCCGACAACAAATGTGTTCCGTCGGATTATCTGATCGTGTGTTCACAAATCCGTTAGACTAAAATCCAAAGTACAAACACGCATGATCCGAACCAATGCTAACCATCAGAAAACATTAGCAGAAGTTGCCCAAAGGGTGGCAGTAAAAAGCTGAAAAACCACGTAGTTTGGTGTATGTTAAATGAAAAAGTTCTGCCATCTGTATGCAGAACAAGTTCACTGCCGACGTCCTTTGGTCAAAAATCCACGAATTTGTCAGATGAAAGTCCGATTGTATGTATGAGGCTTTAACAAAGGGGGAACATGAAGGGAGACCCGTACATTCCCCTGAAACATTATCCTTTGACTATTTTTAAGACAACCTGGAACCCTGCTTGATGCTTTATTTGATGTTCAAAGAGTGAATGCATTTATGAAGATATCAATGCTTAAAGGGGTAGTTCACCCAAAAACCTTTTTTTTAACATTGATTGAGGCTCGTTTTGTCAAGGGGAATCAGGTTTTTTTTTTTTTTAGAATCGAAGCAGTACTTACCGTTTTAGAGATGCATTGTCTCCGTCGCTTCCGGGTATGGTCTTCTGGTCTGGGCGTTCCTATTTGATTGACAGGCTTCCGACGGTCGCATACATCGCGTCAAGAGTAGCCGAAAGAAGCCGAGCGCCGGTTGCGGCTCTATACTGCGCCTGCGCACCGTCGTTCGGCTACTTTCGGAAAATCGTGACGCGAGGTATCCGACCGTCGGAAGCCTGTCAATCAAATAGGAACGCCCATTCCCGAAGACCATACCCGGAAGCGACGGAGACGATGCATCTCTAAAACGGTAAGTACTGCTTCGACTCTAAAAAAAAACCACCCAATTCCCCTTGACAAAACGAGCCTCAATCTAATGTTAAAAAAAAGGTTTTTGGGTGAACTACCCCTTTAACATGAAATACAATAATACAGTATACAGTAAAACCTTGGTTTGAGAGTAACTTGGTTTGAGAGCGTTTTGCAAGACAAGCAAAATGTTTTAATACATTTTGCCTTTATATACAAGCGATGTCTTGATATAAGAGTAGCGTCATGTCACAACTGAGTATAAAAAAAGAAGGGGGGGCGTGGCCTGGCAATCAGCGTGGATGGACGCTGAATAGAGGAGCTCCGGTCCAAAGGTTGGAAAGACGCCGAAAATAGCCGTTCCAGAGTAGAGTATGTGCACCAGACTCAGGAAAGGGACACCTAAAAGGCAGCTAAGGTCGATGGGCACTCCATCGGGGAAAAACACGCCCGTAAACCTGCACAAGTATCGCTTCACTGGCGGACACCAGACGGCCAAGATGGCGCCGGTGCATAAGCACAACGATGGCAGGGAGACGGAGGAAGATGAGGCCTCCAGGGCCGCATCCGAGGACTTCAACAGCAATGATACCCCTCCTGACTGCCCCCTGAACTACGCTACGATGATGGAGATTGCAGCAGACATTAAAAATTCCTTCTCGGTCGCGATAACCGACATTAAGACTGAACTACTGAGGCTGACTGAGCAAATGGCGGTGACTGAAAGGGCCGGGAAAAGACGGGATCGTGCCCTCACAAGGCTGGATGACATTGCGGAGGTTCACTCGCAACAATTGATCGAGGCCAATCGACAAATTGAGGATTTAGATAATAGAGGACGCCGAAATAATATCAGGGTTCGGGGGGTCCCCGAGTCTGTGCTCCCCGATCAGATCAAGCCTGCGCTGTCCTCTATTTTTAACGATCTTTTGGATAGGCCTGAAGCGTCGCCCATCGAGTACGATAGGGCCCACAGAGCGATACGTCCTAGAGCTCCGGAAAACATGCCGCCCAGAGACATCATCTGTCGGCTTTGCTGAAGCAGACATTCAGCTCTTCCAGGACCTCTCTCCCATCACGCTCAAGAACAGGAGAGCCCTGAAGCCACTGCTCGACAAGCTGTCTGCGAAAGGTATTCCTTACAGGTGGAAGTTTCCATTTGCCCTGCAAGCCACTCACAACGGCAAGCAACATCTGCTCAGGCTACCGGATGATCTGCAACAATTCTGCGAGAATCTGCAGATAGCGCCGGTGGAACTCCCGGATTGGTATGCGGAATTCCTGATCCCTCCGGCCTTCATACATCACCCCTTGCCGCAAGATCCATCGCCGTCCAGGTCTCCTTACCCGCCTGGGAAACATCGTAAGAACCCGCTCAGAGGGGGCCAAGCATCCCCGTTGGCCAAGAGTTCGAGGATGAGAGTCCAGATGTGCTGAAGTACTGGAGGATCAGTCTCCATCCCTGTGTCTTTTTTGGCCCTGTTTTTGTGCCTTCGTTTTTCTTTTCTTTTTTTTTTTTGCTATACCTTTTTCAGCTCACTCAATGGATCTACGGCATAACCAAATCTCCATGCGCGAGACCACTTATCTTCACAGCGCACCCTGGCGCAGTTTCGATTATATGCTTGTTGCATTTTATACCGGACAACCCCCGCAGCAGCCGGACTGAACCTAAGATGTGCCTCCGGGGCCCCCCTCTGCCCTTCACCCCAACCGCCCTTCCCCCTGGGGACTGAGATTGTAAGGTACTGTAACGCATCTACCTCCTGTGTTATTTTTATAAATGTTTTTTCGTTTCTGTCCCCCCTTTTTTTTTTTTCCCTTTTTTATTATTTAATGTTTTTGGGAGCTCGATCGCTGCATGATTGCAAACCCTGCTAATCCCCGGAGGTCCTCTGTGTTTCTCTCCCACGCCTGAATTTTCCACCGGAAATGACGATCCCCCATTGCCTAACTGTGAGAGTCTGCAGAGCCCTATCTACTCCCTTGTTGCATTTTTTCTTTTTGGATCCCGGCTGCTGACAGAGAAGTGACATGATCAGGGAATGTCTCGCGCTATAGCGGTCGGGGCCACAAGACTGTCCTCAATCTAGTATGCTGGTTGTCAGATCGCTCAGTGGGCCCCGACACGCGTGGGAAGCCTCTTCCGCCCTTCCAGTTGTGGTTTTTCGGTTCGCTGCTGGAGGGGTGGCAGAGAGTGACCCGGGCTGCTGTTCTTTCCTGGGTTTGCATTAGACGCCTTCAGGGTGCACTGTGTGCCTAACCCACTTGAGGGCGCCAATCTTCTATAGACCACTCTACAGGTGTTGCATTTGTTATACAGTTTTTAATATGCAATTTCCATGTATTTCTGTTAGGCACAAGTCGCGATCATTGTTTCTGCTGCAACGATCTGCAGGGGCCTCCTGGCCCCCGCTATGAGGCTTTCTCTCCCGAAGGATCATGCGGTATACTCCACTTAATGCACTGTGTGTTGTTTTATATCTCTCTTCATACAGTGTATGTCGGAACCCTGAACTGCAGGAACACCGCAGATTGTCTATTCACACATACAGCGTGAAGCACTGTTAAGGCGGGCAGCATGCATGAGGGCAGCGGCGGTGAAGCCACAGTTCAAACTCCCCACCAGGGTCTCGTAAGTAGCCCTATGTCTCCGTTAGTACACATCTGACAATACACCAGGCTTTCCACCATTCTGCAGATGGGTTGAGATGCCCCACCTATGCGGACTGTTGGATCCCCTCTTGGTGTCTGCAGTCAAGAGATGTGTGGGGCCGAATTGGGTCCCCATGCTGCTCTTGGAGGGTCGCCGCATCAGCGACATAATTTGTGGGGGACTGATGTGGGAAATATCCGTTCATTTGCACTGGGGTATGCTCGTGTTGAGCACTAGCTACCTGTGCTGATGAACGTGGTTGGTTGTAACTTAAGGTGCTAACACAAAGACTTGGGCACCACTAAAAGGTTTTATGCCTAGATATAGCAAGTTTTTATTTATCTTTGTTGAATGTTGTTAGTCACAGGGAAGGAGTTATAAATATATTAAATGGCTTTAGCCTCAGTCGCTGCTTCCCTCCTCAGGGTTCGGCTAAGACAGATACACGTTTTTACTCAGCATATATCTCCCCAACCCAGACCTTTGCGATAGTTTTTTTTTTTTTTTTTTTCTCTCACTTTCCATCCGCGGTGACGCCTCCCGCACACCCGACAGAGTCACTTGGCACACGTGGTATTCCCCTAATTGGGATACCGTTATACCCTCTTGTAAGAAGTGTATAAATTGGGTTTAGACTCACGATAAGTGTCTGCTGGCACCCACGGACTGCCCGCATTAACCCTACTTCCATACCCATCCCTGGGTGTGCACGTCACGGACACCCCTTAGTACTCCCCCTCTTCAACACCTCTCCCCCTCCCCCCTTTTTTTTTTTTGTTTTGTTTGTTAGCTCCCTCCATCTAAGACTACAAATGGCCTACTCCTTTTTGGGCAAGGCTCCCACGCTGATCTCACATAATATAAATGGTCTGAACATTCCCGAGAAACGCTCCAAATTCTTTAAAGAAATCAGAAAGACTAAACCTCTAATAGTATTCCTGCAGGAAACACACTTTAAAGGCAAAAACATCCCCAAAATTACAGACAACCTGTACACAACAGCTTTCCATGCAACTAACCCTTCTGCCAAAACGAAAGGAGTCTCGATACTACTTAATAAACATGCCCCATTTGTCCTTAAACACAGCTTGATTGACCAGGAAGGTAGGTACATTATTTTAAAAGGTTTGTGGGAAGGCGCCCTCATCACACTTGCTAATGTATACTTCCCAAACAAAAACCACATTACCTTCTGTGCAAAGATCGTTGGGGAGCTGAAGTGGTTTGCGGAGGGTTGCATCCTCTTGGGGGGGGACTTTAATGTCCCCCTCTCGCCAATACAGGACACGTCGACGGGGCATACGCACGTCACCTATAGAGTCTTGAGAAGACTGAAATCCCAGCTCATGTCCCTGTCCCTGGTTGACTCATGGAGAACGACCCATCCAACTGGGAAAGACTTTCCCTTTTATTCTGCTCCCCACCGGAGGTACTCTAGATTGGACTTAATCTTTATCTCCCAAAGAGACCTGCCTAAATTGACCAGGACGGAAGTGGGCATTATCTCTTTGTCCGATCATGCCCCGGTAGCCCTGACTTTGAAACCCGGCTCACACACTAAGAGAAATTTTAATTGGAGACTTAACCCTGCGTTACTGACTGACCAGACAATTCACGACGACATTTACAATTCCATCAGGTCCTACTTCTCAGATAACAAGGACTCAGACACAAACACATTAAACAACTGGGAAGCCCACTAAACGGTGATTAGGGGTGACCTGATCAGATGGGGGGCCTTGAGGAAACGGGAAAGAGATAAGGAGATAACTTCCTTATCAAATAATATAGCCCACTTAGAATTGCAACACAAAAGAAGCCTGTCAAACCAGGTAGAAGAAGAACTTATTGCATGCAGAAAGGCTTTGGCTCAAGTGCTAAACCTTCAGAAACAAAAATCTCTTCTTTTTAAAAAAAAAACGTTTTCTATGAACACGGCGACAAGGGGGGCAAATTCCTAGCTAGGGCCTTGAGGGAAGCTTTTACTTCTAGTTTGGTCCATGCTATCAAGAACAAACAGGGAACCCTCGAACATGACTCATCACACATAGCTAAGCTCTTCCATGGCTTTTACACAAAGTTATATAATCTTCCACCCCAGCACAAACCAGAACATGTCACAAACACAAGGATGGAGTTTATTGGGGAATTTCTAAGAAATAGTAAACTACCCGCTATATCAGAGGAGGATGCTTTACTCCTGGAGAGACCCGTGACACAGAATGAACTGCTTGAGGCAGTGAACTCTTTAAAACCGAGCAAGAGTCCAGGCCCAGATGGGTTCACCGCCCAATATTATAAACTATACTTTCAGACTATCTCAACACCCCTGATCAAAGCTTTCAACTATCTGGCCAAAGTTAAACATACTTCCAACTCTTTCCTAACAGCACACATAACAGTGATCCCCAAACAGGACAAAGACAATTCCGAGTGCGCTAATTACAGGCCCATCTCACTATTGAATTTGGACGTCAAACTTCTAGCGAAAATCATAGCGAATAGGCTGAAACCCATCCTTTCAAGCGTGATCGGACCTGAGCAGGTCGGCTTTATGCCGGGTAGAGAGGCTAGGGATAACATATCCAAGGCTTTAAGCCTGATTCATTATGCCAGACAGGGGGGGGTCAAGGGCGTTCTCCTGTCCACTGATGCGGAGAAGGCCTTTGACAGGGTTTCTTGGTACTATATTCTGGCCACATGCAGGCATGTAGGCCTGAGAGGTCACATGCTAGTGTGGATAGAGGCCCTCTACACTAACCCACAAGCCCTAATCAAAATTAATAATACCTTCTCAGAACCCTTAAAAATCAAGAACGGCACGCGACAAGGATGCCCCCTGTCCCCAATCCTATTCATTCTCTCCCTTGAACCACTTATAAGAACCATTAACCTCTCAGGGGATATCAATGGATTTACAGTACACAATAGAGAGTTTAAGATCGCAGCGTTTGCGGATGACCTTTTTTTTTTTATTTCCAGACCTCATTTTTCGGTTCCGGCCCTCCATAAAATTTTTAGTTCCTTTGGCTATATCTCTAATTTTAAAATCAATCACAGCAAATCCGAAGCGATCAATATATCCCTAAGTGCGTCTGAATTTGACTTGATGAAAAGTAATCACAGTTTCAGATGGGAGGAGAAACACCTTAAATATCTGGGAGTTAGACTTACCCTGACGATTGACGGACTCTATTCAGCTAACTTCATTCCTTTGTTACAATCCATCTCAAAAGACCTGCATAGATGGTCGTCGAAACTGTTCACTTGGTTTGGCAGGGCCTCCATTCTTAAAATGACGGTTCTGCCAAAACTCCTATACCATTTCCTTAGCTCTACCAATCAAATTACACCCTTCTTTTTTTGCAAAGCTTCGCTCTGCTCAATTGAAATTTCTCTGGGCTGGCAAAAAGCCAAGACTCAGTTTTGCCCAACTCACGCTTCCCAAAGATGCTGGGGGAATAGGTCTCCCGGACTTTAGAAAGTATTACGTGGCGGCTCATATTACCAGGATTATAGACTGGCACTGTCACCAGGGGGCCAAGGACTGGGTCGGTCTAGAAAGAACACACCATACTAAATCACTTACCTTCTACCCGTGGACACACAGCTCTAGACAGACCGGCAGACTCGCCCACCCCCTGGTGGCGGCTACGCTGTCGGTCTGGCACAGTGTTGCCTTACCACATGGATTGGCAAACATTCCGGGCCCGCTAACCCCCATAACAGATAACCCAGACTTCACTCCGGGACTGGAAGTTAGGATTCACACGGCACCCACAGGTAAGCTCCTGGCGACTCACTGTCTCTCGGGCAATAAGATTAAAACCCTTAATGAACTGAAGACAGAGTTTGGGGATTCATTCCCCGGATTCTGGTTTTACCTACAATCACAGAACTTCCTGGTTAACAGTAAATTCAGATCGGATTACCTCGAGACTCCCACCCAATTGGAACAAATATGCCTTTCCGGTTCCCCAGTCTTGAACACTACATCTCTTTCCTACTCCTGGCTTTTACACCAACGGACATGTTCTCCTGATATACACAAAAACAAATGGGAAAAAGAATTACAAACATCACTCAGTGATTGCCAGTGGAAGAAGGCGTGTGTGTTTGCACACAAATGCTCCCTGAGCTCGAGGTTTCAAGAAATGTCATTTAAAATCCTTACCCACTGGTTCATCACCCCCATGAAGATCAAAACCTGGTCTCCAACCGCCTCAGACAGGTGTTGGCGTTGCAAGAAAGAGGCAGGCTCATTTCTGCACATCTGGTGGTCGTGCCCTATGATATCAGACTTCTGGTCTCAAATCACTCACTACATTAAACTTATCACAGACACCGATATTCACTTAGACGCGGCCGCTTGTCTCTTGCATGTGAACCACCTGTCTATTGGCAAATATAAAAAATCCCTAACTAGGCATCTTTTAACCGCAGCCAAAACATTGATTCCCCTGTTCTGGAGGTCCACCAAATGCCCATCTCTCAAGGATTGGCTAAGTAGGATACAGTATATACACAAAATGGACGAGTTGATTGCCATGAGAAATGACCGTCTGGATAACCTACACGACACTTGGCAACCATGGGTTCTGTTCAAATATTCTGCTGACTACCAACTACTAATGTCTTGATACGTTCTCCTGGTTGCCTGTACGCACTTATACATTCATATGTGTTTTCCTTTTGTCATCAACATAATTTGCTGTGCCATGGAAGCCTGTGACAGCTCTGCCTCCTTCATCCTCCAGTAGTCACACCCTCCCTCCCACCCCCCCCTTTTTTTTTTCTCTCTCCCCCCCCCCTTTTTTCTTCCCCCGTTTCCCCTCTCACCTCCTTTTGTTGTAAAGTGTACCAATATTCATGTACATCCATGTATGCTGATTTTTTTTGTTGTTGACCGTTGAGTCTGATGCGAACAGTATTGTACCATTGTTCTCGCTTACTATGTTCACTGTTTATTTTGGTTATGAATGTACGGATTTCTGTACTCTGCTACTTTTGCATAAATAAACTTCGATTGTGATCATCGGATATCCGATGAAGCTGACTTTCATCAGTTTTGCCTACACACCATCGGTCAAAAATCTGACTGTGTCCAACGCGGTCACGTAAAACACTACGACGTGCTGAGAAAAATTAAGTTCAATCCGAGAATGCGTCAACTTGATTCTGAGCATGCGTGGATTTTTGACCGATGGACTTCCACACAGACGATTGTTTTTTTTCCATCTTTTTTTCACCGATGGAAAACAAACTGATGGGGCCACACACGATCGGTTTGTCTGATGAAAACGGTCCATCGGTCAGACAAACCGATCGTGTGTACAATGCTTAAGTGTAGTAAAACAGTTACATTTAATGAAGGTACAACATTTAGCAACTTATTGCTACACTTAGAGGTGCCTCTCTTCCCTTTTATACCCTTTAAAAAAATGCTTTGATATACAAGTGCTTTGGATTACAAGCTTGTTTCTGGAACGAAAAATGCTCGCAAATCAAGATTTTACTGTATATAAGTGTTTTAGACTCAGGGGGTTCATTCATTTAGTCATCCCTACCTGCATGGCCTTTAGGTTACATTCACACTTGCATTTTTGGCCAACAGCACGTAGATGGTGGTGGTGGTGGTGGTGGGGTCCTGGCACTTAGGCGGCGTACAGACGATCGGACATATCCGATGAAAACGGTCCGCGGACCATTTCCATCGGATATGTCCGATCGGGAGTTTGATCCGATGGCGTGTACACACCATCGGATCAAATTCCCCGCCGCCGGACGGCGCGGTGACGCGGCGGTGACGTTGACGCCGCCGCGTCACCGCCACGTCACCGCACCAGGAAGTAAAACACTTCCGCGCATGCGCCGAATCCATTCGGCAGCGGCGCGGCGGCGGTGGGGGCCGACATGTCTGCTGGTAAGTGTACTAACCAGCAGACATGTCGGGCGGACAGATTCCACCGGATAGATTTCAAAGCTTGCTTTGAAATCTGTCGGGTGGAGAAATCTGTCCGCTAGCCCATACACACGAGCGGAGATGTCTGCTGAAACGGTCCATCGGACCGTTTTCAGCGGACATATCCCCTCGTGTGTACGCCGCCTTAGCTGTGGGAGGATGACCCATTGATAGCAATGGGGGGCTGCTGACTCCTGCAGCTATCTGCAGTCACTTGCATGTACAGTAACTGCTATACAGTGATTGCCTGCAAGCGATCTTAATGGTAAAAAATAAAAATCAACAGAAAAAATAGCTGAGAGAAATAAAAGAAGAGAAGAGCAAATTAGGTCTGGTTTAGGTAAACTAAGGCCACGTACACACGATCGGTCAAAACCGATGAAAACGGACTGAAGGTCCGTTTCATCGGCCCAAACCGATCGTGTGTGGGCCCCATCGGTCAGTTATCCTTCTGTCAAAAAAAAGAGAACTTGTGTTAGTATGTAAAAGTATCGGTTATAACCCGTGCATGCTCAGAATCAAGTCGACGCATGCTTGGAAGCATTGAACTTCATTTTTTTCCAGCACGTTGTTGTGTTTTACTTCACCGTGTTCTGACACGATTGTTTTTTAACCGATGGTGTGTAGGCGCGACTGATCATCAGTCAGCTTCATCGGACCGTTCTCATCGGATGGACTGATCACGTGTTCACGGCCTAATGCCGCGTACACACGATCATTTTTTGTGATGAAAAAAAACGACGTTTTCTGTGAAGTAAAAAACGACGTTTTTGAAACGTCACTTTTCAAAGACAATTTTGCATACACACCATCGTTTTTTCACAAAAAGCGAGGTTACGTTCACCACTCTTTTCCATTGAAGCTCGATTCATAACTAGCTTCTGGGCATGCGCGGGTTGAAAAACGTCGTTTTAAAAGACGTTTTTGCTACACACGGTGACTTTTTGTGAAACAAAAAACGACGTTTTGAAAAACGACACAAAAAATTCAAGCATGTTGGAATTTTTTTTTGGTCGTTTTTTTGAAGACAAAAAACGACGTTTTGCCCACACACGATCAATTTAAATGACGTTTTAAAAAACGTCGTTTTTTTTCATCGCAAAAAACGACCGTGTGTACACGGCATAACAGTTAATAAGTGAATAAATAGGAACAAACTATATACAATTTTTTATTTATTGGTTTGCTTGTAAGGTTGCTTTTACTGCATCATATGCAAATCAATAGATCTTTCATCTGCACAGAAATAGAACAGAGAAAATACAATATACCAATATACTGTGAGTGTTGTGCAATATAACATTGTCTTATAATTCCCATCATAGCTTCTGAACACTGTTGTGATGCAGAACAAAAACCGACTGCCATAGCAGCGGGGGGAAGAAACAAGGTGCACTTCAACGCAGGTCCTTAAAGTGAATTTAAATGATCACCTTGTAAAACAACCCTTTCAGTTTAAAATAGAAATGAAAGGCAAAACATTGTTGTATAGATATAAAAAACATTATAAATACCTTTTTTTTTCAATTTTTTTATAAGTGATCTCATTCCCTCTGTTCTGAGCCTCATAATATCTGGAGGAGGAGAATCAGCACTGAGCTTGCTAGTGAATGGCTGTGCAGCAGGGTCATGCCAGGGCAAGTTTGATCATTGGAAGAAAGAACACTGTTCCCAGAATAGAGAACTGACCATGGTTTGCTCTTCTGCTTAGTGTGGTCAGTTTGTAATAGTAAAGCAGAAGGACTGTCAGGAACACCAGGGATTTGACATAAAGGAAGCAATACAAAGAGAACAGGATACTTTCTCATCCAAGTACATGGTACAGCAGCCACATATCAGGAATATTAAATGTTAGGGTAACAAACGCTTTAACACTGAACTTGTATTTGTCTGTAGTTCCACCCTCACCATATGCTAATGACATTTTAGAATCAAGCCTTTCTGGTAGGGTTGTCCCGATACCACTTTTTTAGGACCGAGTACAAGTACCGATACTTTTTTTCATGTACTCGCCGATACCGAATATCGATACTTTTTTTAAATGTGTCCCCAAATGCAGCCATGTCCCCCCACATTTTGCAGCCATGTCCCCCCACATATTGCAGCCATGTCCCCCCACATATTGCAGCCATGTCCCCCCACATATTGCAGCCATGTCCCCCACAGATGCAGCCATGTCCCCCATATATGCAGCCATGTCCCCCATACCTAGTAGTAGTAGATGATGATGCTGCTGCCGCGTTAATCGCCGTGCATCACAGCACGCATTACAGGCAGCTTTCGTTTGAATTCTTCTAATGCCCGCCGCGCCATGTATAGACACTCCCCTTCTCGGGATTGGACGAATCCGACCAATCCCGAGCAAGGGGGAGTGTCTATACGCGGCTCTGTTCATAGACACTCCCCTTTGCTCGGGATTGGACAGATCCGTCCAATCCCGAGAAGGGGAGTGTCTATACACGGCGCGGCAGGCATTAGAAGAATTCAAACAAAAGGTGCCTGTAATGCGTGCTGTGATGCACAGGGATTAACGTGGCGGCTTTGTGGTATGCGGCGTCGGCTTTGCAGTATGGGGCGGCGGCTTTGTGGTATGCGGCGGCGAGGGGGGGAAGTATTCTATTTAGGTATTGGGGGTATTTGCGGGAGTACAAGTACTCCCGCAAATACTCGGTATCGGTCCCGATACCGATACTGGTATCTGTATCGGGACAACCCTACTTTCTGGTTTCATTGCATACCTTATTTTAGACCCAGTGATGTCTTCCCAAGGTATCTGTGTGTAGCGCTCACCCCCGAAGGAGCCGCTGGTTTGATGATGGGAGTCGTAGATAGTGGCTATTATAACAACTTTTTAAATAGTTTCTTCTTCTTTTTTTGGCTAGTGTCCCTTTAATGGAAATCAACACCATCAACAAAATCTTGAAAATTGAAAATGACAAAAACAAAGCAATTGCACTTTATCCCTCTGTTATCAGAATATATATTTATACAACTGCTTATAAAACATCAAAAACAAACTATAATTCTTTCTTCGCTATCTTTGTTCAAAACTGAGCACAACAGTCAAGCCATTGTCTCAAAATGCAGAAAACCCTAGAGGCTCCTCTTGTCCTGGAACATATATTTAATATCTTAGCAATAAAGACAGAATATTGGAAGAATAATATAAGAGAGTTGTTCTTACTCTCGTAAAAGGTATCAATATAAATAATCTATAGTATGATGAGAAGCAATTTGCCTGGCAGGATGAAATACAACCTTTGCTCTCCTTTTCATACAAGGTAATAATTTATAAAGTGTCGCTCATCCTTTGGAGATCAGTTGGGACGTTTTTTAGCTTCTGATGGTGCTATGTGAAGAAATACAGACTTTTGGTCGTAAATTATACACAGAAATGCTGTAATAAAGTTCTACAATTTATAAATAAACACATTGGTTATTCAGAGGACTCAGAGTCCTGGGGAAATCATTCCAAAACTAACTATAAATAATGATGTTCTCAAACTCTATAAGATAAATGTTGGTGGGAAGGAGAAGATGTTATGCCAAAAGCCTGCTGAAGAGTCTTAGAAATCTTTTTCTTGGCCTTTGCTGGAGGTTTGACTTTTTTGTTAATTGAATTTATTTATTTTATTGCATTTTTAACATACACACAAGTGAAAATTCATGTATACATAAAGTTTTACCAGTTGTTTACATTAGAGCAGGGGTCTCCAAACATTCTAAACAAAGGGCCGGTTTATTGTCTTTCAGACTCTTGGAGGGCCGGACTTTGACCAGCAGGAGTAGAAATTTTCCTGGCATCATTGTTAGTGAACATCTGGTATCAGAGGGAGGAATAGTGCCCCATTGCTGGTATCATAATGAGTAATAGTGCTCTATTAGTTTTGTCAGTGGGAGAAATGATGCTCCATTGTCGGTGTCAGATGGCAGAATAATGTCTCGTATCAGTGGGAGGGATAGTGCCCCAAGGGCCGTATAAAGGCAGGCAAAGGTCCGCATCCGGCGCTCGGGCCGCAGTTTGGAGACCGCTGCATTAGAGTAACAATAGACCAGCCCAGGCACATACCAGATTGGCTGTACCAAAAGTAATGCAAAAATGGGCATACATTTTTTTATTAACTTACATCTTTTCATTTACATTTCATAAGTTTGTAGGGTAAAGGCCTGTACACACGATCGGTTTGTCTGATGAAAACAGACCGATGAACCGTTTTCTTAGCATGTCGTAGTGTTTTACATCACCGCGTTGGACACAATCGGATTTTTGACCGACGGTGTGTAGGCAAGACTGATGAAAGTCAGGTTCATCGGATATCCGATCCGATGAAAAAATCCATCAGACTAGATTCCATCAGATATCCGATCTTGTGTACAGGGCTTAACTCTTTCTCTGTGGTAACTCTTCTTCTTTTTCGTTACAGGTAAATTCCAAGCAGAAGCAACATGCCATCATGGGGTTCTTAAAGCGGAGCTCCACCCGCATTTTTTTTTTTCAAAGTCGGCAGCTACTAACAGTGTAGCTGCTGACTTTGAATAAGGACACTTACCTGACCTAGGCGCCCGCGCTGACGTCCCCCGCCGATGCCGATCCTCGATCCCGGCACCGCCATCCACAGTCAGGGAAACAGGCAGTGAAGCCGTGCGGCTTCACTGCCCGTTTCCTACTGCGCATGTGCGAGCAGCGCGGCGCTTTGTGAATGGTCCGGCTGCTTTCTGGGATACACACAGTTCCCAGAATGCAGCGCGGTCCATTCACAAGAAGACACCGAGAAGAGGAGGAGGAAGAAAACCACACCGCGGATCATGAGGGCAGATTCGGGACTTCCGCATAGCAACAGCCTATTTAGGGTGAGTATTTTTTATTTTTTTTTCGATTTAATTTTTTTTTTTTTTTTTTGAAAAAAAATAAAAATCAGGGTGGAGCTCCGCTTTAAGGAAGCAGGGGTGCAAGATTTCTGACATCCATAGAAAGCTACAGAATGTTTATGGGGGTGACACCATTGACACAAGTCACCATTGGTAAGTGACCAATGTCTCTTGCCAATGGTTTCATCTCCATAGACATTCTATAGCCTTCTGTGGCTATTGGACAGCTGACACCCCTCCTTCATCAAGAACTCAATGACAGCACATTGCTTGTGCTTGGTGTCCATTATTTATCTGCAAGGAAATAGATGAAGAGTTATTATAGAGGAGTAACTCTGCCAACTTTGAATGGCCTATATAAGTTATGCCCCTTTTACTTTTGATACATCCCTTGTAAAATGACCAACATACATATACAGTATGTATTCTGAAGATAAAATGGGTCACCCAGGTAAGAACGAAACAAAGAGACGTCTCCATCCTGGAGTCAAAACAAAGCAGGGGTTGCACGCAAATCCAAGGTACTTGGACTAACTTGTATAAGAGGAAGGAGTGTTGAGACTTCAGCACTGGCATCCCTTTGATAAGGTCTGTACTCAGGGGGTTGGAAGGATAGATAGATCGTCAAGTTCAAAAGTCGCCACTCTCCCCAGAGTGGGTAAAGTGCCGCCGGACAGGCGATTAACTTGAGCCTGGCAGCCGAAGGGCCACTTTCAAACAAAGTCACTGGGAGGAAACAGGGCCTTTGCCACAGGCCTGGTAAATTTTGAAGTTATCAGAGTTAGAACTAACGAGTCCTCCCAGTAAGTCCAATTTTAAGGTCACCAATTGACAGCTGAAGTGTACCTGTCGTGTGGCGTGGTGACCGGATCCCTGGTGGTTCGTCCAGGCCTCACGGATAACCTCTATCTCTGGGTTCTCCTGAGCCAATCCCCCACCGTACACCTCCCAGCTTAGGATCTGGGACCCAGCAAGCCGCTGGGGCCCCTCTTTGCATCCGAGTGAAGCTCCGCTTGATGCGCAACCTCGGCCAGACGGGCCTCGATGGTAAGACCCATGGATGCGTGCACCCCGAGGGTGGATGCCGCACCTGGAACTCGGCCCCGCGTAGAACAGAACACTAATGACGGCTGCCCAAGATATACCCCCCGCCAGCATGCCCAGGGAGGGAACCGCTCCTCTGATTGGCTGCTGGGGGAAGGTGTGTCTATCAGAACCCCTCTAGCGCCAACTGTCGCCCAGGGGTGATAACACACCCCTGACACGCAGATTGACCTACAAGGCAGTTCCAAACCAGCAGCATCACCAGTCTAAATAATTTGCGAATGGGAGCAAACTTAACTCTCCCACACAAAATAAGGGGGGGGGGGGCGCTACACAATACAGGGTCAATTAGCACAAGCCACAATTAAAAAAAACTTTAATTTACATTACAACAGGCAGACAGGTGGCTGGAGTTGACAACATCAGCACCTCCTAATCAGTCAGTCTTTACATATATCATGGAATGCCCATATTAGGAGTTACTTCCTGTGCATAGACCTCACAGCACACAGGGGATTACATCTTAATATTTCTTGAGAGATATTGTTAATGAATATTACTGTCCCATTTGAAGTAATCCAAGACATATTTTCTCAGTCACCCTATGCCCAAAAGGAAATCCCGTCACAGCGATCCTTTCCCCAATCTACTTTGCTGTCTATGAAACCGGAAGCGCTCAGTTCTGAGTTTTTCCAGTTTCTGAACTGTCATTCCTCGGCTGCTATGGCCAGGGAAACAGCTAATCAAGGCTAAAATGTGCTTGATTAGCAGCAGTGGAGGGTAGGGGCAACATCGGAGGTTTAGGAGACCCTGGTATCTCCATAAAGAGTATCTGTTACCCAGGGCCGGTGCAAGGATTTCTGCCTACACAAGCGAAGCTCCATTTTGGCGCCCCCCCCCCCCCAACGGCCACCCACCTCCCTTGCAAAAATGTTTATTTCATTACATGCCAGACGGTGCCCCATTACATGACCAGACTGTGCCCCATTACATGACCAGACTGTGCCCCATTACATGACCAGACTGTGCCCCATTACATGACCAGACTGTGCCCCATTACATGAACAGACGTGCCCCATTACATGACCAGACTGTGCCCCATTACATGACCAGACTGTGCCCCATTACATGCCAGACCTGCCCCATTACATGCCAGACCTGCCCCATTACATGACCAGACTGTGCCCCATTACATGACCAGACTGTGCCCCATTACATGACCAGACTGTGCCCCATTACATGACCAGACTGTGCCCCATTACATGACCAGACTGTGCCCCATTACATGCCAGACCGTGCCCCATTACATGACCAGACCGTGCCCCATTACATGACCAGACCGTGCCCCATTACATGCCAGACCTGCCCCATTACATGTCAGACTGTGCCCCATTACATGCCAGACCTTCCCCCTTTACATGCCAGACCTGCCCCATTACATGCCAGACCTGCCCCACCAGACCGTCCGTGCCCTTACCTTATTCCATGCGAATCGTGGCTGTACGATTTTTCAAAAGCCGCGCCTCCGACGTCTTCTGTTCCGTGATAGGCGGAACATTCAGCTTTCCATGAGGCACTGTGTTCAGTGTTCGCCTATCACGGAGGCTCTCTCGTCCGAGGACGAGAGGGTCTCCGTGATAGGCGGACACCAAACCAGTACGAGAGAGCGCCTCCGTGATAGGCGGACACTGAACACAGTGCCTCCTGGGAAGCTGATTGTTTCCGCCTATCACGGAACAGAAGACGTCGGAGGCGCGGCTTTTGAGAAATCGTACGGCAGCGATTCTGGTCATTTTTTCGCCCCATCCCAGGCTGCGGACCTGCCCGCCCCCAAGCGGCCACTTGGTCCGCCTGGTGGTTGCGCCGGCCCTGCTGTTACCTATCCAATGTTATCATATAGGGCACTTGTTAACCTCTGTGTGATAAAAATAAGCTAATTAAAAAAAGTTTAAAAATAATAATAAAATGTAATTAAAAAAGCAACTCTATCATTCTGTACAATACTGCAAATCTAAACACACGCGAATGTTGAGTGGTATATTTAAATTTAGTCCCTCATTTACAGCTTACTGTAAATTGATGAGTGGTAAACGCATTTAAAATGTTGCCTGAATGCCTGTTGATAATTTTGGGTACCATAATTTTTCACCAATTTTCAGGCGCAAGCATTTTTGAGGCTTGACACATTTGGTTTATGTTTAATCTATACTACCTCATCTTTTATTTTTTACAAAATTGGGGATTAAATTGTGTTTCTATGCAATAATATTAATTTAGGTGTATTTTTTCAGTTGTTAAAATTTCATGCGACATAAAATATTGCATCTGCCATCTTTTTATTCTACAGGGCCTCCGCTTTAAAAAAATACAATGTTCTATGGGGTTTAAAGGATCAGTAAAGAATTTTTTTTTTTAAATAACAAACATGTTATACTTACCTCCACTGTGGAGCTCGTTTTGCACAGAGTGCCCCCGAACTGCTTCTTCTGGGGTCCCTCGGCGGCTGTCTCGGACTCCAGGCAAGCACTCCACACCTTAATGCGAGCTCGCTCGCATTAAGGTGTGGAGTGCTTGCGGGCGCGCTCCCCTAATACAGCCAGCGGCTATTGCCGCTCACTGTATCACTCGGCCCTGCCCCCCGGCGCACCGCATCATTGGATGTGATTGACAGCAGCGCGAGACTATGGCTGCACTGCTTAAAATCCATCCACTCTACCCAATCTACGACCAGGGTGAGCGACGAGGAAAATGACGTGGATGAGTGCGGGACTTTAGAGGGCTCAGGTAAGTATAACCGGGAGCTCGGGGGGGGGGGGGCTTTGCCGGATTGTCAGAAGATTGTCAGAAGTTTTTCCACCTTAATGCATAGGATGCATTAAGGTAAAAAAACTTTACCTTTACAACTCCTTTAAGAGGTGTACAAAAAATGTAAAAATTGCTCTAGAGGGGAACTAGCTAAAGTCAACAACTTTGCACCATATAAGAATAATATGTAGAAGATGGCGAAGACAGCACCAGATAACCGATTGAAAAATCATCTCAGGTGAGGACAGGATTCCTGGACAGGTAAGTACCCTAGTATTAAAAGTCAGCAGCTACAGTATTTTTTTGGGGGGGAGCCTGGAGCTCCTTTTTAAACAAGGTGATGATAGTCCCCAATAATTATCTCTTTTCAAAGGTGAATTTATTTAATACAAATATTTATATAGTGCTGAAATATTTCAAGCAGTGCTTCTATATTAACATCAGTCCCCGCCCCCAAGGTTCTCACATTCTTGGGTCCCTATCTCACATGCATATATACACATATGGGTAAATCCTGTCATCGCATTTGGATTGAACCAACGTCCTTGTTTTTAGAAAGATTGTACCCATGTAACGGCATACTATGCGTTATGTAAATAAAGCAGATTTTTAAGGATTTACACTATTGGTGTTTATCTTTATATTGACACGTCCCATTGGACATCTTGCTTCGGGACCAAGGGAGAACCGATCAGAGGTGACTGCTGATCGATTCCTTTTGTTCTTTGATGTGGAACAGCAACTGTGAATAGAACATATAAGATACACAAGCCTTATTTAACCCCCCGTAATAGGTGGTCAATACGCACTGGTAAGAGTACATCCTTTATTATGGTGTTGGTTATCACAAGGTGGAGGAATTGAATGAACAATCGTTTGTGCACTTTTTATCAAAGTGAAGACATTACACTGATGTCAGTTGGAAGACACATGTTTTACATTTATATTTATATGTATATTTATATTTTTGGTTAAGCGCAACACTTTTGCTATGCATATATACACCTACAAGGGGAAATTTAGACAGGAGCACATTACCCTACCAGTATGAATTTAGGAGGACGCTAGAGTACCTAGAAGGAACCAACACAAGCACAGGGGGAACATGCAAATTTCCATGCAGGTATTGGGATTGAAACCAATGATCCTAGTACTAAAGCAGAACCACTAATGCCGCGTACACACGGTCGTTTTTTGCGATGAAAAAAAACGACGTTTTTTAAAACGTCATTTAAATTGATCGTGTCTGGGCAAAACGTCGTTTTTTGTCTTCAAAAAAACGACCAAAAAAAAATTCCAACATGCTTGAATTTTTTGTGTCGTTTTTCAAAACGTTGTTTTATGTTTCACAAAAAGTCACCGTGTGTAGCAAAAACGTCTTTCAAAACGACGTTTTTCAACCCGCGCATGCCCAGAAGCTAGTTATGAAGCGAGCTTCAATGGAAAAGAGTGGTGAACGTAACCTCGCTTTTTGTGAAAAAATGATGGTGTGTATGCAAAATTGTCTTTGAAAAGTGACGTTTCAAAAACGTCGTTTTTTACTTCACAGAAAACGTCGTTTTTTTTCATCGCAAAAAACGACCGTGTGTACTCGGCATCAGCCACTGTGCTTCCCTCTTCTCCCATAGCCCTTTTATGCATTGATTCCACATCTTCAATTTTTTAACTGGTGCCCGTAACTGAAATAGAAATCTAAGATCTACCAGGACATCCTGATCCTTCCCTGTCAATAAATATTTTTCCATAAATTTTTTGATTATGTTAATTATTTTATTGGACAAAGCTATAAACCATAATAAGGTGTTCTAGACATTAGGAGATTTTTTGGAAAAAAATTCTGACATATGAACTTTGTTCACAGGCCCAACTGTCTTCCAACCTGTATAGCAGCAATGTAAAGTGTAACTGCCTCAGGTCTGTTCTCAGGAGAAACAATTCGTAAAGAAAAATATCTTTGAAGTATGCAAGGTGCATCTTGTGAATGTGGAAAATTCAACAAGACAACTATATATTTAATAAGACAACTGTACCTTTCTCTTTTTACTGTGGGGTGTAATTAATCTTTCATAAGAAACGTGCATGTCCTTGGTGCAGTGGGGATTTTGACAAATAATTGTTGTGAAGCCCTCACGTTCCTTGAAGAAAAGATTACTCTTTTCTATAGCACTGTAGGGTTCATTTTAAAAATGAAAAGTGGATATGAAGTTGTCAGACTGTAATCTGGGTCAAAGCAATTGAAAGTTTACATTTTAAAGGTGAATACAATTTACTGCACTCCTTGTAATCAAATTGTTGTCTTGCTGTATTGCTCTTAAAGCTGAACTGCGGGGAGAATTTTAAACTACCCTTGGAGTAGGACTCCCCTCGCTGCAAGGGTTTAAGGCCTTGTACACACGATCAGACCGGTCTGATGAGATTTGTCCGACGGACCGTTTTCATCAGACCACTCTGAACTTGTCTGATGGTCTGATGTGCGTACACACCATCGGACCAAAATCCGATTAGACCAGAACGCGGTGACGTAGAAAAAACGAAGTTCAATGCTTTCAAGCATGCGTCGACTTGATTCTGAGCATGCGCAGGATTTTGGTTAGATGATTTTGGGTACTAACCATCGAACCTGTCCAACGGACAGGTGTCCATCAGACAGGTTTTAAAGCATGTTTTAAAACTTTGGTCCGACGGACAAAGGTCTGATGGGCCGTACACACTATCGAACTGGTCCGATGAGACCGGTCTGCAGACCAGTTTCATCGGACATGTCTGATCGTGTGTACGCGGCCTAAGACTCACTTTATATAAGCCAAAAAAGGTTCTTCACTGGTAAAACTAAATCACAACCACCCTGCACAAATATCTTATATTAGATAATAATAAAAAAAAATAACAGTGCTATAAATAACTCCATTTAACCACTTGCCGGCCGAAAATACTGCTACAGCGCGGTCGAGTAGTTTTGACACGACGTCCCTGGGACGTCGTACTTCACTTTCGCGATTGCGCGTCCCCTGGGACGCGCTCGCGAAAGTGTCCGTGATTGCCGGGTCTAGAAGACCCGGCGCATCACGGATCACGGTAAATTGCCGCTGATAGCGGCCGTTTACCACGTGATCGCGCCGTCAAATGACGGCGCGATCACTTGTAAACAAACCGGCGTCATTTGATGACGCCGGTTCCTCCCTCTGCTCTCTGTACCGTTCGGTACAGTGTGCGAGGAGAGGGGGGGGGGAGCGGGGTGTCAGCAGCTGAGCTGTGGCTGGATCTGTGACAAATGCAGTCACAGATCCAGCCATCCCTCAAAACATCCCAGCTCTGCAATCCCCCAGTACCCTGCATTACCCCAGTACCCTGCATTACCCCAGTACCCCACAATACCCCAGTACCCTGCATTACCCCAGTACCCTGCATTACCCCAATACCCCACAATACCCCACAATACCCCAGTACCCCACAATACCCCAGTACCCCAGTACTCTGCAATGCCCCAGTACCCCAATATGCTGCAATACCCCAGTACCCCAATACTCTGCAATACCCCAGTACCCCAATACCCCAATACTCTGCAGTACCCCAATACTCTGCAGTACCCCAATACTCTGCAGTACCCCAGTACCCCAATACTCTGCAATACCCCAGTACCCCAATACTCTGCAATACCCCAGTACCCCAATACTCTGCAGTACTCCAGTACCCCAATACTCCAGTACCCCAATATCTCAGTGCCCCAATACCCCAATACCTCAGTACCCCAATACCGCAATACCCTGTGCGATACCCTGAAATACCCAAATACTCTGCAATACCCAAATACTCTGCAATACCCAAATACTATCGCCTATGGGGATTTTTAGGTAGCGAAGTTTGGCGCCATTCCACGATTGTGCGCAATTTTGAAGTGTGACATGTTGGGTATCTATTTACTCGGCGTAACGTCATCTTTCACATTCTGAAAAAAATTGGGCTAACTTTACTTTTTTTTTTTTTTTTTTAGCACAAAACAGTTTTTTTTAAAAAACACACATTCAAAAAATTTCTACGAAAATACCGTGCGAGATAAAAAGTTGTAACAGCCGCCATTGTATTCTCTAGGGTCTTTGCTAAAAAAGCATATATAATGTTTTGGGGTTCTATGTAATTTTCTAGCAAATAAATTATGATTTTTCCATGTAGGAGAGGAATGTCAGAATTGGTCTGGGTGTTCCAGAACGCCTGATGGCGTTCCCTGCATGTTGGGCCTCTGTATGTGGCCACGCTGTGTAAAAGTCCCACACATGGGGTATCGCCATACTCGGGAGGAATAGCAGAATGTGTTTTGGGGTGTAATTTGTGCTATGCATATGCTGTGTGTGAGAAATAACCTGCTAATATGACAGAAACAAGATTTTTTTTTTTTTTTTTTACAGAATTTTCTGTCGTTTTTCTTTTATAGCGCAAAAAATAAAAAACCCAGAGGTGATCAAATACCACCAAAAGAAAGCTCTATTTGTGTGAAAAAAAGGACACAAATTTCAAATGGGTAGAATGTTGTATGACTGAGTAATTGTCATTCAAATTGTGAGAGCACCGAAAGCTGAAAATTGGTCTGGTTAGGAAGGGGGTTTAAGTGCCCAGTGGTCAAGTGGTTAAAATAAATAAGCCCACAAAATAAATATTAACTTAGATTTTTCATGATTTACACATTCAATTTTTATGTGAATGATTTTTTTAGTGTATATATGTACATATTATATATATGAATTTTGCATGCAAGGGATTTTTTTTATGTACATAATTAATTATATTACAAGGCATATTTATATGATTTTTTTTTTTTACATGTTTTTTTAATTGGGTTATTTATATGTTTTGTTTTTTAGCTAGCACACACCTCTTTCCCCCAATGCTCCAGGTTGTAGGCAGGCACTTGGTGCCATCATTAACAATGCAGGAATGCTTATTCAAAGTTGTACACAAGGATTGCATACTCCTCAACACTAGGTTGGAAAAAAAAACAAGGAACTGGTTTTATCTGGAGGCTGACACATGGCTTACCCTCTGGTGAGTTATGACCCAGAAGGTGGTGAAGGAGTTGGAGAGACTTATATAGGACTTGCTTGCTCCATGAGGGTAGATAAATTGCTACTACATCCACTTTCAATTAGTGGAAAGCTAAAAGTGTCATGCAGATTGTTCATGAAAGCCTGTAGACCGGGCATACACATTTACATTATAGATAACAGACTAGGGAATCTCTAAGACACCTTGCCTGCCTATGTGGCGCTTACCCCTGGTGGGGGCCACTGGAAACACACAGTCTCCCTTATCTGTATGTTCATTATGCAAACAAATAAAAACCTAGAAGTGATAAAATACCACCAAAAGAAAACTCTATTTGCGTGATTTTTTTTTTTGAAAAATTAAATTTGCGTCCAGTGTTGCATGACTGCGCAATTGCCAGTTAAGGTAGCACAGTGTTGGACCTTAAATTTAGACTAAGCCTGCATTTGTTGGTGTGCTTCTGGGGCTGGGACCAGGGCTGGTGGAGTCCCGTGATCGGTCCCCGGAGCTGAAGAACGAGGAGAGTTGTGTGTAAATACAGCTTCCCCATTTTCACTGTGTTGCTGTCATTGATTGTGTGTTCCCTGACATAGGGAAACACAATTAATGACATCACACATCCAGCCCTGCCCCCCTACAGTTAGAAACACATATGAGGTCACACTTAACCACTTTAGCGCCCTCTAGTGGTTAACTCTCAAACTGCAATTGTCATTTTCACAATAAACAATGCATTTATATTGCATTTTTTGCTGTGAAAATGACAATTGTCCCAAAAATGTGTCAAAATTGTCTGACGTTTCCGCCATAATGTTGCGGTCACGAAAAAAATTGCTGATCGCCGCCATTAGTAGTAAAAAAAAATTATTAATAAAAATGCAATAAAACTATCCCCTTTTTTGTAAACACTATACATTTTGCGCAAACCAATCGATAAACGCTTATTGTGATTTTTTTTTTACCAAAAATAGGTATAAGAATACGTATCGGCCTAAACTGAGGAAAAAAATATTTTGTTTTATATATTTTTGGGGGATATTTATTATAGCAAAAAGGAAAAATATTGAATTTTTTTCAAAATTGTCGCTATATTTTTGTTGATAGCGCTAAAAATAAAAACCTCAAAGGTGATCAAATACCACCAAAAGAAAGCTCCATTTGTGGGAAAAAAGCACGCCAATTTTGTTTGGGAGCCACACCGCACGACCGCGCAATTGTCAGTTAAAGCGACGCAGTGCCGAATCGCAAAAACTGGCCAGGTCCTTTACCTGCATTTTGGTCCGGGTCTTAAGTGGTTAATCACGTGCTTAAAAAAAAAATCCATGCATCCGGCGCACTGCATGGAGATTAGGGTCCGAATGCATGGATTGGGGGTTGGCGCCCCTGTGCCCCTAATAGATGGGCCACCACTGACTAATATAGTGATCAGTGCTAACACTGTACAGGCATACCCCACTTTTATGTACACAATGGGGTTTGTTTACTAAAGTTGGAAAGCGCAAAGTTAGGCTCACTTCTGCATAGAAACCAATGAGCTTCCAGGTTTTATTACCAAGCTTAATTGAACAAGATGGGGTTAGAAGCTCATTGGTTTCTATGCAGAAGTGAGCCTGATTTTGCACTTTCCAGCTTCAGTAAATAAACCCCATTGTGTACTTACAAGTGGGGTATGCCTGTACACTGTCACTGTATTAATGACACTGAGAAGAGGTTAACATCTAGGAGCAAAGGGTTAACTGCGTGCCTAACAAAGGCACCAGCAGAGGAGGAAAAAGTAGGTGTCTACATCTGTGATCACTGTAAAGAGACATCACAGCAATCACAAGGCACATAGCCATTCTGATTGGCTCTGTGCCCTTTGCCTGTGATCTGTCCTGTCTAATGATAATAGTGGATTACAGGCATTGTGTGTGGGCAGTCAAATAATCGGAATCCAGGGAACCCAACAGGAGATGCGGAGCATGTGTCCTGAGTGAGTGATAGTAATAATGCCCCTACAAGAGATTATACTGGAGATCCAGAAAGATAACAGAATATGAATAATCTAACCAGTATCTGATGTAAATTTCAGAGAACCTTAGGAAGCTTCCAAATTTGGTGGCAAGTTTTGACAACATTGGTGTGGTGAAAACGGTACATATATTGTATCTGTAAGAGATTACAGACTGTGGTTAATTTCTTTCGATCTCCTCTAAAGAAAGGATGGCTGTTACATTCTAGACATCTGCACGTTTGTATCCATTAAAATGACATTAGCACATGAACCTGAAATCTTCATATATCAAGTCCTAATTGGATTCTAACACTTGTCATTTGAAATCTAGCAATTAGTTCCTATTATTGGAAGCTTCAGAAATCCAGAAAGCTGCATTTGGCTGCAGGTTTTCTGAACTGAACAAATTCAATAAGATGTTAGCGCAATAAGGTTTGATATGTCCCAATTACACGCCTTAGGTATTCTGTGACGCACAAAACCCAACATGAAGTGGCTGTGTCAGAGTGACATCTGTAATTGTGCAACAAGCTAAGGTACCCAAAAAGGACACATCTTTCATATCTTACAGGTGAAGGGTCGTTGTGCTATATGAAGATGTATTTGAAATAGATTGAAAAAGAAAGCCAAATACAAATATACTGGTCAGGGATACATTGAAAACACATTCCAAGTTTTAGCATAGAAATTGGTGCAGATGACACAATCCATCTGCCAGTGGTGGCTGGTGCTCAAAATTTTTGGGGGAGTGCAAACAAACAAAACGCAGTTACTGTGCCCATCAATTGCAGCCACTGTGCCATCAATTGCAGCCACTGTGCCCATCAATTGTCACCACTGTGCCATCAATTGTCGCCACTGTGCCATGCCATCAATTGTCGCCAATGTGCCATCAATTGTCGCCACTGTGCCATGCCATCAAATGCAGCCACTGTGCCATCAATTGTCGCCACTGTGCCATCAATTGTCACCACTGTGCCATGCCAACAAACGCAGCCACTGTGCCATGCCATCAAACGTTAAAATAAATAATAATAAAAAAAAATTCAAGCGCTCAGTCCCGACGAGTTTGCACGCAGAAGTGAACGCATACAACAGTCCGGCTCACAATATGAAAACTGTGTTAAAACCCCACATGTGAGGTATCGCAGCGATCGTTAGAGCAAGAGCAATAATTCTAGCCCTAGACCTCCTCTGTAACTCAAAACATGCAACCTGTAGAATTTTTTGAATGTTGCCTATGCAAATTTTTAAGGGTGAAAGTTTGACGTCATTCCACGAGCGGGCGCAATTTTGAAGCGTGACATTATGGGTATCAATTTACTCGGCGTAACATTATCTTTCACACTATAAAAAAAATTGGGCTAACTTTTTTTTTTTAAAGCGCACTTGTAAGACCGCTGCGCAAATACGGTATGACAAAAAGTATTGCAATGACTGCCATTTTATTCTCTAGGGGGTTAGAAAAAAATGTATAATGTTTGGGGGTTCTAAGTAATTTTCGAGCAAAAAAAATTGTTTTTAACATGTAAACACTGATCGTTAAAAACAGGCAAGGTCCTTAATTGGTTAATATTATATCTACCCAATGAACTCCTGTGTGATGATTATAACATTTTTGAACAGATCCTAAAGAAGACCTGAACTGTGAATGCTTGGTCCAGAAGGCAAGTAGAGTCATAAGTATTGCCTATGGCTCTTTGCAGCTGGTCTTTCTCCATTAAAGTATTACACCCTGTACACACGATCGGATATCTGATGGAATCTAAACCGATGGATTTTTCTCGTTGGATATCCGATGAAGCTGACTTTTATCAGTCTTGCCTACACACCATCAGTCAAAACCGATGGACTTCCACACAGACGATCGTTTTTTTTATCCATAGGAAAAATGTAAAACATGTTCTATTTTCTTTCAGCGATGGAAAATAAACCGATGGGGCCCACACACGATCGGTTTGTCTGATGAAAACGGTCCATCGGTCTATTTTCATTGGACAAACCGATCGTGTGTACAGGGCTTAACAGTAGGGATGAGCTTCGTATGTTAGATTGTTCGGCGAAATACGAACAAAGCGGGTCGTTCGTGCCAAATTCGAGTGACGCGACGCAGCCCATAATTCACTGTGGCATTGCGCGCTGATGATTGGCCAAGCATGCACTATGACCCGCATGCTTGGCCAATCACAGTGCCGTCAGTACAGAGAGCCATAATTGGCCAAAGCCAAGGTCGGCCTTGTATAGTGTGTTCCGGCGCTGGTTAGAGATCAGTCAGAGAGAGAGAGTGTCATTTTTTCTAGGTAGGTTCAGCAGGCAGGCAGGCAGGTTAATCAGTTAATGTTACAGTGTGCAGAGGATATATATACATCCCAGGTGTTGTACATATATTTATACACTGTATAGCTTAGCTAGATCAGTTCTTCCTAATTTACTGGCAGGCAGGTGATTGTGCTAGCTGCAGTATTCTCACGTGGTGTATTGCCTGTGTCTGCAGTGAGCACCATAAAGCTACACAGGCATACTATAGACACCCAGCAGGTACAATATTTAAAGGAATTTTTCATGCTGCATCATTAAAATCACTGCTCCAGAAAAAACAACCGTTTTTAAAACTTTTTTTCCATTGATACATGTTCCCTGGGGCAAGACCCGGGTTCTCAAAGACGTTTTCCGACAATAACTTGCATATGGGGCTTTAAAATGAGCACTTTTGAATTCGAACGTTCGAGTCCCATAGACGTCAATGGGGTTCTAAATGTTTGCGCGACCGTTCGGTCCATTCGAAGGTGATGGTGCGAACCGAACGCGTGGGTGTTCGGCTCATCCCTACTTAACAGTATCATGTCTTGCTCTGCACTGCATTTATCTGTCTCTCACATGTGAAAGCCTAGCCATTTCGTCACATAAGGTTTGCTGAAGAGTCTGGTCAGACCAATTTTCATCTATAACAGAGAACAAAGAAGCCTAGATCAGCTTTTTCTCCAGGAAAGGTAAGTATTTTGGCACTCGTTATTTACACATTCTAACCTAGCATTTTTGTTAACATTTGACCTTTTGTGAAGAGAATGATTAGATTTCAAATGGATGAATTCCCAGAGATCATGTGACCTCGGCACCTAGGCCTTCTTACCAGCACTAGAGGCAGCTTGTAGCAGCCACTTCACGGGTTTCTGTTGACCTTGCGTATAGGTCCTTTCCACAGAGAAATAGAGCAAGTTTCTGAAAAGGCAAGTCACCTGACTGTATACTGATGTTCTGTTTCCATTATTATTTGGATCACTGACCTGGAACAAGTTACAAATCAAAATCCAAGCAAAAGGATCAGCGTTCCAGCCAATCAAATGGCATTTTGGAATAAAAAAAAATATCAGTGACAGCTTCTTTTCTTTTAGGATAGTTGAACTCCAGTCTCAGCCTTCTGTGCCCCAGTGCACCTCTCTGGAGACTCCCCACCTCACCGTGGCACCCTAAACTCACAGTATGTTCTAAAGGTGGAATGAGGTTATTGTGGTGGACAGCAAGGAGAGGGGGTTAGTATTACAGTCATGTTTTTTACTTTATATACTAGCTGGCTTCTTCTTTTTTTTCTTTTAAAGTTCACAGTTAAGCTTTAACCACTTCAGCCCTGCAGGATTCGGCTGCCCAATGACCGGGCCATTTTTTGTGATTCGGCACTGCGTCGATTTAACTGACAGTTGCACGGTCGTGCGACGATATACCCAAACAAAATTGACATGCTTTTTGTCCCCACAAATAGAGCTTTCTTTTGGTGGTATTGGATCACCTCTGCAGTTTTTATTTTTTGTGATATAAACAAAGAAAGAGCGACAATTTTGAAAACAAATATATATATATTTTTCATTTTTTGCCATAATAAATATCCCCAAAAATATATATATAAAAAAATATTGTTTTCCTCAGTTTATGCCAATATGTATTCTACATATTATTGATAAAAACATTGTTGGTGGCACTGTAGAGGGGATTGGAGGCAGGGGGAGAATGAAGGCAGGGGGAGAATGAAGGCAGGGGGAGAATGGAGGCAGAAGAGAATGGAGGCAGGGGGAGAATGGAGGCAGGGGGAGAATGGAGGCAGGGGGAAAATGGAGGCAGGGGAGAATGGAGGCAGGGGAGAATGGAGGCAGGGGGAGAATGGAGGCAGGGGGAGAATGGAGGCAGAGGGAGAATGGAGGCAGGGGGAGAATGGAGACAGGGGGAGAATGGAGGCAGGGAGAGAATGGAGGCAGAGGGAGAATGGAGGCAGGGGGAGAATGGAGGCAGGGGGAGAATGGAGGCAGGGGGAGAATGGAGGCAGGGGGAGAATGAAGGCAGGGGGAGAATGGAGACAGGGGGAGAATGGAGGCAGGGGGAGAATGGAGGCAGGGGGAGACTGGAGGCAGGGGGAGAATGGAGGCAAGAGGAGATTGGAGGCAGGGGGAGAATGGAGGAAGGGGGAAAATGGAGGCAGGGGGAGAATGGAGGCAGGGGGAAAGTGGAGGCAGGGGGAGAATGGAGGCAGAGGGAGAATGGAGGCAGGGGGAGAATGGAGGCAGGGGGAGATTGGAGGCAGGTGGAGATTGGAGGCAGGGGGAGATTGGAGGCACTACAGAGGGGGTTAAGGCAGGGGATGTGATGGTGATGTGGCTAAATAATTTCTCCTTATTATATCGAAAATAACAAAAATATGTTTTTTTACCTTAATATCTACCTTAAATCTCATTGCTATTTGCCTAGCGTACTTGTTTGTAGCCTAAATACTGAAATTTAATTTGCACCTAAAAATGTAATTTAGTAACTTTTGTGAAATGCCAGTAAAAACGTGGCTGCGCCAGTAAATTTCGGGTGTCGTGCCAGTAAATTTCAATCTGGTAGGTTGGCTGCACTGCATATCTGGTAAAGACAGGAGCAACAGAGGGAAGAAAGCAAAATACCCAAATATGGAGAAATGAAAGGTTTACAAGACGAGGATAGAGAGAAGCAGAGAACATAAACTCATGAGAGGATTACAAAATTATACATTTCAGACCTATAAAGCTTGGGGAAGATATTCACCAGTCATTCTCTAGAGAACTGGAATGTGAGATCTGGGACCATAAATTAAGTTTGCTAGTAAAATAGGAGAAACAAAACATAGGCAATTTTTTTTTTTTTTATAGTAGTTACACTAGTTACCAGATCAGTTCTTTAGTCAAGGGTAGGAGAAGTTTTACCTTAACTATATTTGCCCTGCTCAACTGTTTGGGCCTCTAACCCCTTCCATACAGGGCATTTTCACCCCCTTCGTGCCCAGACCAATTTTTAGTTTTCAGCGCTTTTGCACTTTGAATGACAATTGCGCGGTCATGCACACTGTACCCAAATGAAATCTTTATGCTTTTTTCCCCAACACAAATAGAGCTTTCATTTGATGGTATTTGATCATCTCTGCGGTTTTAATTTTGTGCGCTATAAACAAAAAAAGAGCGACAGTTTTAAAAAAAATACAATGAGCCAGATTCAGATACACTTAATATTGCGCTGCGTAATCGAAATACTCTACGCTGCCGTATTTTACCAGGCTCTACACCGAATTCTGGTAGATTTTTGCCCGTACGCTACGGCGGCGTAGTCTATTTCTCGCCGCGTAATCGAAATACGCGATTAGGGGGCGTGAAGCATTTAAATTAAGCGCGTCCCCGCGGCGATCGAAACTGCGCATTCTCCGTTCAGAAATTTCCCGCCGTGCATTGCGCGAAATCACGTCGTTACGTCATTCGTTGTTTGAGTAGCGTCGTTTACGAACATTCCTATTCCCGGACGACTTACGTAAAAAATAATAAAAGACGTCGGAAAACGTAGAAATTAGACGCGGGAACGACGGCCATACTTAACATGGGCTGTCTAATATTAGAGCAGCAAAAAGCTGGTATAGTGTTACGCAAAAAAAAGATGACTAAAGGTGCCGTAAGAGATTGCGAATGAAGATCGTAATTTCGGGGATCGCCGGGAAAAGCTCATTTGCATACCCCGACGCGGAAAACGATGGGAAGTCCACCCAGTGGCCGCAATTTTATTGCAGCGTAGATCCGAAGGCGTACGAACACGTAATCCAGTCGAATTGAAGCTCGCAGCCGTCTATTCATGGTTTGAGGTTTTCGACTAGCTAAAAAACGCGCGTAATTAGAAATTACTCAAGTCTAACACCAGTTACGGCTCTCTGAATCTGGCCCAAAATCTACAAAATAGGTGATAGATTTATGGCATTTTTATTTATTATTATTTTTTGACTAGTAATGGTGGCGATCTGCGATTTTTATTGTGACTGTGACACTGCAGCGGACATATCGGACACTTTTGACACGTTTTTGGGACCAATCACATTTATACAGCGATTAGTGCTATAAAACTGCACTGATTACTGTGTAAATGTGACTGGCAGGGAAGGGGTTAACACTAGGGAGCGTTGAAGGGGTTAATATGTTCCCTAAAGTGTGTTTTTACTGTAGGGGGGAGGGGACTCCCAAGGGGAGGAGATCGATGTGTGTTCCTCTGTACTGGGAACACACATCGGTCTCCTCACCTCGCACCTCGAACCTCGCACCTCTCCCAGCACTGATTGTACTACTCTTGCTTGACCATTGATGGGCCATGCCTCACGGATCTCAAATGTCTGGACCTCCGCTTTTTCTATGTCCAGGTATTATACCTGATCCTTTTACCACTGTGCCTACTTTATATTTTGCACTGATGTCAGTTTATTTTTCTTCGTTTGAGTGTATTGCCTAACCAGTGGCGGCTGGTGCTCCAAATATTTTTTTGGGGGGGGGTGTAAATAAAAAACAAACAAACAATTGCAGCCTCACTGTGCCCATCAAATGCAGCGACTGTGCCATCAAACGCAGCCACTGTGCCATGCCATCAAACGCAACCACTGTGCCATGCCATCAAACGCAGTCACCGTGGCATCAATTGTCACCACTGTGCCATGCCATCTAAACGCAGCCACTGTGCCATGCCATCAAAACGCAGCCACTGTGCCATGCCATCAAAATGCAACCACTGTACCATGCCATCAAATGCAGTCACTGTGCCATGCCATCAAACGCAGCCACTGTGCCATCAATTGTCACCACTTTGCCATCAATTGTCACCACTGTGCCATCAATTGTCGCCACTGTGCCCCGCAATTGTCGTCACTGTGCCCCGCAATTGTAGCCACTTTTCCCCCGCAATTTCGCCACTGTGCCCCGCAATTGTAGTCACTGTTCCCCGCAATTGTAGCCACTGTGCCCAGTAAAATGCTTCGACCGTCTCTTGATGTCCCTCTTCCCGCCCTCGATGACACTTCAGCCAATCAGCTTACCGATTACCAGAATTAGATTACCTGATTGGCTGAGACGCCTGTCAGTCTTATCCAAGGAACGCACCGCTGGTACGTCCCGAGAATAAGCTTCAGTAAGCTGACTACAGCCTCTGCCTCTGATAGGCACTTCCACATAGCCAGCCAGTTGCCGTTATTCAGCTGGCTGGCGCTCAACATCCAGCCAGCTGAATAATGACTCGTGTACACTTGGCCTAGCGTGGCCTAGCCTCCCCGAGTGTACTGTGCTCGGTATATGTCAGCTAGGGATGAGCTTTGCGTTCGATGCGAACACATGTTCGCATCAAACATCGGCTGTTCGATTGTTCGCCGAAAACGAAAAAATCGGGTTATTCGCGCCAAATTCGAATGACGCGCAACGGCCCATAATTCACTGCGGCGTTGCGCGCTGATGATTGGCCAAGCATGCACCATGACCCCGCATGCTTGGCCAATCACAGTGCCCAAAAAACGAAGAGACCTAATTGGCCAAAGCCTGGGTGCTTTAGCCAATTAGGGCTCAGGGCTTTAGCACACGCCCCACACTATAAAAGGCCGCCTCCCGGGCGGCCTTGTGTAGTGTGTTCCGGCTTGCTTTCAGAGAGAGAAGTCAGACAGAGAGAGAGAGAGATAGATAGATAGAGACACAGGGGTAGATTCACATAGATCAGCGGATCTTTTGATCCGCGTGATCTATCTTTTTTACGATCCGCCTGCGCCAGTTTTTGAGGCAAGTGCTGTATTCAGAAAGCACTTGCCTCGTAAGTTGCCCTGGCGGATCGTAAATCCCCCGGCGGAATGCAAATTCCGCGGCTAGGGGGAGTTTACTATTTAAATCACGCGCGTCCCCGCGCCAATCGTACTGCGCATGCGCCGCCGGCTAAATTTCCCAGCGTACATTGCTTCAAATGACGTCGCAAGGACGTCATTGTTTTCAACGTTAATGCAATTAACGTATGGCCGTATTCCCGAACGACTTACGTAAACGACGTAAAAAATGCAAAACTCGACGCGGGAACGACGACCATACTTAACATAGGATACGCCGCACTTACCCCGCATATAGCAGGGGTAACTATCCGCCGGAAAAAGCCGAACGCAAACGACGTAAAAAAAAAGCGACGGCCGGGCGTTCGTTTCTGAATCAGCGGTTCTCCTCATTTGCATATTCGTCGCGTATACTAACAGAACAGCCTAAGATCCGACAGTGTAACTCACTTACACCAGTCGGCTCTAAGGGAGATCAATGCGGAACCTGATTCGAGGAATCAGCCGCATAGATCCGAGCGTCGGATCAGTAGATACACCGTCGGATCTCTATGTGAATCTACCCCACAGTGTCTTTTCAGATAGATAGATAGACAGACAGACAGACAGACAGACAGACAGACAGACAGACAGACAGACAGACAGACAGACAAGGGAGGCTACTAGTTAGTATAGTTAAATGTACAGTTTGTAGAGAATATATTGACATCCCTAGGAGTTGTCAATATATTTATAAACTGTATAGCTTAGCTAGTTTTGCTATTAGTATCTGTCAGGCAGGAGATTGTGCTTGATGCTCTAACGTGTTAGTGTACACGTGTTAGTTGATTGCACATAGACACATTAACTGTTACTGCACGTGTGCTATTTATTTGCACAGAAAGGCAGTTGCTGTTAATGCAAGTGGGCTATTGAATTGCACAGAAACGCAGTCGCTCTGACTGTGCGTGTGCTGTTTAATACCACCTGAGCGCATTTGGGGTCACCGTACGTGTGCTGTGACATACCACCTGAGCGCATTTGGGGTCACCGTACGTGTGCTGGTATATACCACCTGAGCACAGATAGTGCCACTGTACGTGTGCTGCTATATACCACCTGAGCGCAGATAGTGCCACTGTACGTGTGCTGCTATATACCACCTGAGCGCAGATAGTGCCACTGTACGTGTGCTGCTATATACCACCTGAGCGCAGTTAGTGCCACTGTACGTGTGCCCAATGCACAATTTTTCTGCCCCTGTTTAACAGGGGCGCCTAATAACAATTTTTGATGCAATACTTTGCACGTGGCTCTTTGTTGTGCTCCAATTACAGTATGTTTGAGGGGTGCCCTTTTTTCTAAAAATTTTCTTTCACACAACAATAATGGCCCCCCACCACCGCTAAAATATTCGACATAATGTTGCCACACAGAACTTGCGCAAGTAGCATTAATTACTTTTTTTTTTTGGTCCTTTCATGTTGTGCAGGGACATTTCTAAACACGTGCCACTACTATAGACACCCAGCAGGTGTGATATTTAAATATTTGTGATATTTAAAGGAATTTTTTTTTTCATTAAAATGGCTGCTCTGCAAAAAAACGGCCGTTTTAAAAAAAAAAAATTCCATTGATACATGTTCCCTGGGGCAAGACCCGGGTTCTGAACGACGTTTTCCAACATTTAATTTAATTTTGGTCTTTAAAATGACCGTTTTTGAATTCGAACATTCGGGTCCCATAGACTTCAATGGGGTTCGAAATGTTCGCGCGAACCCGCGGTCTGTTCGAACGTTCTGGTGCGAACCGAACCCGGGGGTGTTCGGCTCATCCCTAATGTCAGCGGCGGCGCTCAGAGACAGCACGGAAGAAGCGGGGAGAATACCACAACGGCAGAAGACCGACGCCGGACTGGACAAGACCGCCGATGGACGCCGGGCAAGACACCGAAGAGGGACATTTCAACTGTAAGTCATTTTTTTCCAGGAAATTTCCCTCCAAGAACTGGGTGCGCGATATTTGCCGGTGCGCGTTATACCCAGATAAATACGGTATCTCGGTCTTTAACGTAGGTGTGGAACCGAAAAACACCGTTGGTCCTAAGTAAAACAAATAAACCTAAACATGAAGAAATGAACCAGTGTCGTATCTTGACAAAGTTGACTTTTCATGTTAACAAGCAGATGATTGGTTACTAGGACCACCTATCAACCAATCACCTGATGGTTAACTTGCAAAATTAACTAAAGCAGCCGCCATGCTCCCACCCTCCATCCAGCACTGTGCTGCCTCTCCACTCTGCTATCAAACGGAGAGTGGCGGAGGCTGGGGGGAAGCATCTTTCCTGCACACATTCTACTTATAGGCTTCCTGCGATCGACAGGTAGATTGTGATCCCTGGGTAGTTGACACTGCCCTTACACAGAAGTTGATTAAATATGCAGCTACTCTTTTGGGAAGGCAATACACTTGTTAAAAGCCTAGTTTTAACAAACATCCTTAGAAGACTTGTGGAAGGGTCTATTGCCTATAGGCTGTTGATTGTTGGAGTTCTGGACTAATGTTGTCCGAGGGCACCATGTGCTACCTGTTTAGGAGAACCTTACCTATCTCTCGTTGATCCAGTGGCTGAAGAGATATTGCTGAGGACAATGGGGGTGACTTGCACCTCCATTGGTCTGATGCTGCAGTCACTACCTAGACCAGAGAAAACACAGAGAAAACACAGTGAAGGAGATTCTTAAGGCATCAGCATACCAAGACATTTTGGACAATTTCATGCTCCCAACGTTGTGGGAACAGTTTGGGGACAGTCCCTTCCTGTTTCAACATAACTGCGCACCAGTGCACAAAGCAAGGTCCATAAAGACATGAATGCTCGTGTTTGGGGAGGAGAAACTTGACTGGCATGCACAGAGTCCTGACCTCAATCAGGTGGAACACCTTTGGGATAAATCAGAGTGGAGACTACTAGCCAGGCCTTCTCATTCAACATCCATGCTTAACCTCACAAATGCACTTCTGGAAGAATGGTCAAACATTTCCATAGACACTCCTGAACCTTGTGGACGGCCTTCCCAGAAGAGTTCAAGCTGTTTTAGCTGCAAAGAGTGGGCCAACTCAATATTGAACCCTACGGACTAAGAGTGGAATGCCATTAAAGCCATTAAAGTTCATGTGCATGTAGAGGCGGTTGTTACAAAACTTTTGACAATATAGAAAGTATTTACGTCAGCGTATCAAGAGATACGCTGCGTAAATACTAAGAATAGCTGGCGTATCTTTTTTCTGTATTCAGAAAACAAGATACGCCGGATTTCTACTAAGATGCACCGTCCAAAAAAAACGTCAATTACGTGGGGTCATGATTCATTTACATGAATCATGCCCACACCATCCCCATTTGAATTACGCGGCCTTACACCGCAACATATATGTTACGCCGCCGTAAATAAGGGCGCAAGTTCTTTCTGAATACAGAACTAGCGCCCAAAGTTACAGCGGCGTAACGTACGCCAGCAGAAAGATCCGCTGATCTTTCTGAATCGGGCCCAAAGTATGTAGTATGTGTATATATATATATATATAACAAAAGAGAAGAGGATTTATCACAACCGGACACTCTGAAATTAGCCGCATCCCTGATATATATAGACAATTATGAAAGAAACCCCCAAAGGATTGGGACTTTTAAGGCCAAGTTCAGATAAAAATGGACTTTAATGCATAGATAATAATATAGACCCAGTCATATACATATTGGTATCTGTGGAAAAGGTGACCTGTATGGTCCGTTGCCTCTCTGTGGGTATCACAAAGTGGGCAGGGAGCATCAGGGGTAAGGAAAAAGCACCCAGTGAAAAAAGGTAAAGAGAGATTACAATTCTATGACAATACAGTGTATAATACAACAAATTAAAATAAACAAAGCACAATCTCCATAGGACAAAATGGAGAATGCCCGACGCGTTTCTGGTCTCTTGAGTTGGAAGCAGACCGTCATCAGGGGCCAAGGAGTTGTACCATATGAAAAAATTATTTCTCAATTCGCTGGTTTGTGCGGAAGGAGAGGTTCCTAATTGGGATGGTAATGGTCATGAGTAGATTCGAGAACCGATCAGCTGGGGGGTAAAAACCCTTCCTGTGTCAGTGGTCAACACTCCCGATATGGGAGGGGGGTGATTGTCTTTCAAAGACGCCCCCTGAGATTCTGTATGAGAATTCTCATGTGGTCCCTCCAGGTCAGACAGAGTAGGACAGTTGTCTCGAAGTATCCAACGATTGATAGCGTTATCCCTGTTGTGCGTGGGGTGCCCCACGCACAACAGGGATAACGCTATCAATCGTTGGATACTTCGAGACAACTGTCCTACTCTGGAGGGACCACATGAGAATTCTCATACAGAATCTCAGGGGGCGTCTTTGAAAGACAATCACCCCCCTCCCATATCGGGAGTGTTGACCATTGACACAGGAAAGGGTTTTTACCGGGAGTGTTGACCCCACCCCCCAGCTGATCGGTTCTCGAATCTACTCATGACCATTACCATCCCAATTAGGAACCTCTCCTTCCGCACAAACCAGCGAATTGAGAAATAATTTTTTCATATGGTACAACTCCTTGGCCCCTGATGACGGTCTGCTTCCAACTCAAGAGACCAGAAACGCGTCGGGCATTCTCCATTTTGTCCTATGGAGATTGTGCTTTGTTTATTTTAATTTGTTGTATTATACACTGTATTGTCATAGAATTGTAATCTCTCTTTACCTTTTTTCACTGGGTGCTTTTTCCTTACCCCTGATGCTCCCTGCCCACTTTGTGATACCCACAGAGAGGCAACGGACCATACAGGTCACCTTTTCCACAGATACCAATATGTATATGACTGGGTCTATATTATTATCTATGCATTAAAGTCCATTTTTATCTGAACTTGGCCTTAAAAGTCCCAATCCTTTGGGGGTTTCTTTCATAATTGTCTATATATATATATATACGGTATATATTTAGAGATATGTATGTATAGAAAGATAGATAGACAGACAGACAGACAGATAATTTATTTGATTTAATTGTATGCTTAGTTTGTTATTGTGTTGAGTTTTTTGATGTTTTGCACATTTACAACCATAGAAGCACTGTCATTTATAGATTTTAGTGTACCGAGTCTAGTGCCCCCAATTTCTCTTATTATTTTCATACTGTAGGTAAACCAGAACCACATCCAAAACGATTTAGCCTAATGGAATTGAAGGAGGTTGTGCAGCATTGACTGATTGTCAGGCAGCTGCCATCCAGAAGCAGTGTAAAAGTCCTTCTCTCAATCTTGGTGGAAGGAATCACTAAAAACTCAAAATAACAGTGGTAAGCATAGCAGATTTACTTACTTTAGCATATTAATATTATTATACAGTGCCAACAGTTTGCACAGTGCTTTACAATGTAGAGGGAGGACAGCACAATAACAGTACTGTTCAATACAGAAAGGACAGGAGGGCCCTCCTCATAAAACTTACATTCTAAAGGGAGGGGGTGGTGGAACAAAAGGTAATAGATGCAGGGAATGATTTGATGGGGGTGGCTCAGGGACAGTTGTTAGGAGGGTGTGGGATAGGCTTCCCTGAATAAGTGAGTTTTCAGGAAACTCCTAAAGGTGGACAAGGTAGGGGCTGATCGGACATACTGGGACAGGGAGTTCCAGAGGATGGGAGAGGCTCTAGAGAAGTCCTGAAGGTGAGCACGGGAGGAGGTAACAAGGGAAATAGAGAGCAGGAAGTGCTGGAAGGAGCGGAGGGGATGATTTGGCCGATATCTGCAGATGAGGTTGGTGATGTAGATGGGGACGATGTTATGAATGGCCTTGTATATTGTGGTTAGCAATTTGAATTTTACACGGTGGGGTAGGGGAATCCAGTGAAGGGATTGGCAGAGAGGAGCAGCAGTTACGGATCGGTAAGCATAATGGCAAAGTGTTCTGAACAGGTTTTACAGTTTCATTGAATTAATTTATAAAATGATATTATAGATAATAACAGATGACATAATAGAGATCTGTATAAACTTTGGGCTTTAGAAGAAAGCTTTGGCTTTTTCTCCAAATATACGGTGTGTTGATAAATTTTTACTGATCTGATGAGTCATTGTCCTTTCTTACCTTTCATTTCATTTCTTGGCTCCAGCGGTGTACCTGTAATTCCAAGCAATTCTTTTTACTGCACTATAAAGTGGCTAGTTACTGAGACCCCCACCGGCAAGTAAACAATCCACTGTAAACAGAGCAAGATGGCCCACTGTGATGTATATAGAGAGCCCCATGTGCTCCCGGGCTTGTAGTAGTTCTGGGCTAGAAATTTATATTAACATTTCAGGAAACAACATTTATGTTCTTCCCTTCTGACGCACCATCTATAGAACATGGATGCTCTCTTTGCAAACCTAACGATGAACTATAAATTGGTAACAAAATGTATCTTTAACCACTAGCCGACCAGCCACCGTCGTTCTCCTGGGCGAGAGCCCGTCATACTACGTCGGGACATTCGCGGCCACTAGGGGGCGCGTGCGCGGCGGGTACGATCGCCGCCGGGCACCCGCGATTGCTCGTTACAGAGCGGGGAACGGGAGGTATGTGTGTAAACACATAGCTCTCGTTCCTGTCAGCGGGGGAAACGCTGATCTCCTGTTCATACAATGTATGAACAGAAGATCAGTGATTTCCCCTAGTGAGGTCACCCCCCCATACAGTTAGAACACACCCAGGAACACACTTAACCCCTTCCCTGCCCACTAGTGTTAACCCCTTCACTGCCAATGGCATTTTTATAGTAATCCAATGCATTTTTATAGCATTGATCGCTAAAAAATGCCAATGGTCCCAAAAATGTGTCTAAAGTGTCCGAAGTGTCCGCCATAAGGTCGCAGTACTGAAAAAAAAACGCCGATCGCCGCCATTACTAGTAAAAATAATAAAAATAATAACAATGCCATAAAACTACCCCCTATTTTGTAAACGCTATAACTTTTGCGCGAACCAATCAATAAATGCTAATTGCGATTTTTTTTTTTACGAAAAATATGTAAAAGAATACGTATCGGCCTAAACTGAGGAAAAAAACTTTTTTATATATATTTTTGGGGGATATTTATGACAGAAAAAAGTAAAAAATATTGATTTTTTTTTCAAAATAGTCGCTCTATTTTTGTTTATAGTGCAAAAAATAAAAACCGCAGAGATGATCAAATACCACCAAAAGAAAGCTGTATTTGTGGGAAAAAAAGGACGTTAATTTTGTTTGGGAGCCACGTCACACCACCGCGCAATTGTCAGTGAAAGCGACGCAGTGCCGAATCACAAAAAGTGCTCTGGTCTTTGGACAGCAATATGGTCTGGGGCTAAAGTGGTTAAAGCTGATTGACCACCCAAGGAATTAAATTCTCCCTCTCCCCATGTTCAAAGTTTAAAGCCTCGTACACACGACCGGTTTTGCCGGCAGGAAAACTGCCAGGAGAGCATTTGGCCGGGAATCCCGGCCGTGTGTATGCTCCCTAGCAGTTTTCCCGTCAGGAAAACAGCCGAGAATCCCCGAGAATCCCCGGGAAAATACACACCCTCCCTTTCCAAAATCAGCTTGTGCTGTAATGAATCACAGCACAGTGATTGGACACAGGTGGCGGGATTTATGATTTCTCCAATCACAAGCAGGGGGCGGGATTGTGCTCCTCCAGGCATTCTCGGCCAGGACAAGTACTATCAGTGAGTAAAGCGGTGATGTGATGGCCTTTTTTGGCGGCATCAGTTTGGCCCCGGGGGGTGGCTTTGTCAGTTTCATTCCGGGACACTGTATTGTCCTGGAATGAATGTGCCCGGGACAGAACTGCAAAATGCGGAATTGTCCCGGACAATCTGGGACACGTGGTCACCCTAGAAAATAGAGAACCCAGGTAAACCCGAGCATGCTCGATAAGTGTTTGACGCGTGACGCCACTGCGTTCTTGCCATTCAAAAGAACAGCGGTTCTTTTGAATGGCTGTCTGTATGCACAGCTTTGCAAGAAAAGCTTGCCAGGAACCCCATCAGGAAAACCAACGTTTTTTTCCTGATGGGATTCCTGGATGTATGTACAGGGCCTTAGGGCCAGTTCACACCAGAACATGGTGCATAATAATATGCGTTCTGTTTCCTGCATCACGCTCAAAACGCACTGCCTTTGCTGTGGGTGCCAATGCATTGCTAACAGCACCCCAAATGGAGTGCAGCTATGACAACTTCAACTCTTCTGGGAAGGCCGTCCACAAGGCTTAGGAGTGTCTATGGGAATGTTTGACCATTCTTCCATTCTTTGCATTTGTGAGGTCAGTCACCGATGTGGACAAGAAGACCTGGCTCACAGTCTCCACTCTAATTCATCTCAAAGGTGTTCTATCAGGTTGAGGTGCAATTTCAGCACATTCAAATAAATATATGTCCCAAATCTTTTCACACAGGAACAAGCTGGAATCGCACAGGATAACAAGCACCCAAACGAGGATCTCACGTCGCAATTTTAGCCTAACTTTTGAATCGCGGGCAGAATTCCAGAATTCTGCCCACGACTCCAAATCCCCTAAGTATGAATGTGGCCTCAGGTTTGGACCAGCTCTTTATTAATTTCAATAGGCTGCCCTTTGAGTGAGAAATGCTGAAAAAAAAATCTCTGACTCTTTTCCAAAAATGCACCGAACCACATAGCCATAGCACCATGTTTGCAGTTGAGTGGGGGGTGCAATTAACCACTTGCCTACAGGGCACTTTCACCCCCATTTCTGCCCAAGCCATCTTTCAGCTTTCAGCACTGTCACACTTTGAATGACAATTGCGCAGTCATGCAACACTGTACCCAAATGAAATTTTTATAATTTTTTCCCCATAAATAAAGCTTTCTTTTGGTGGTATTTGATCACCTCTGCGGTTTTTATTTCTTGCGCTATAAACAAAAGAAGAGTGACAAGTTTTGCTATAATAAATATCCATAAAAAAAAAAAAAAAAGTATTCTTCTACATATTTTTGGTAATATATATAGATCGGTTCGCGCAAAAGTTACAGCAGCTACAAAATAGGGGATAGATTTATAGCATTTTTATTATTATATTTTTTTTACTAGTAATGGCGGCAATTAGCGATTTTTATCATGACTGTGATATTGTTGGCGGACACATTGGACACTTTTGACACATTTTTGGGACCCTTCACATTTATACAGCGATCCGTGCTATAAAAATGCATTGATTACTGTATAAATATGACTGGTAGGGAAGGGGTTAACACTAGGGGGCGATCAAGGGGTTAATGTGTTTCCTAGGGAGTGAATATTTTTGTGGGGGGAGGGACTGACTGGGGGAGGTGACCGATGGTTGTCCCTATGTACAAGGGACACAGCATCGGTCTCCTCTCCCTGACACGACGTGGATCTGTGTGTTTACACACACAGATCAACGGTCCTGCTCAGTTACTGGGCACGTGCATCAGTGACGCGGCGGGCGCGCGCCCACTAGTGGCTTGTGAAAGCACAACGTCATATGACGCCTGCGCAGAACAAGAGAGTGTAATTTGACAGCGGGCAGAGGACAGGAGGTTAACAAATAATGGTACTCTCGTGAGTTTTCTAAAGTTTAGCGTGTTTCTCTGCGTACTGTGAAAGCAATTTTCGGGAAAATGATGTTGTGTGTGTTCCCAACACGCATTGATGTCATTCTGGCCCTAAAATGGATGTAAACCCTCCATACACCCAGTGACGTAAACAGCCTCAGCTGATACACAGAGATGAACCAAATCTCCCTACATAGGTTTTACATGTACATTTATATACTGTTTAGAATGTTCAGATCCTGTTAGGAGATTTTCTCTTTCTGTTTAACACAGAGTGTGATGTCTGGGCATACAGCCAAGATAGCTAAAATTGCTGATTGGAGGAAAGGCACACACCCCCTCTCATCATAGGCAGAGACTCTAAGGCAGGGATCCTCAAACTACGACCCTCCAGCTGTTGCGGAACTACACTTCCCATGAGGCATTGTAAAACTCTGACATTCACAGACATGACTAGGCATGATGGGAATTGTAGTTCCTGAACACCTGGAGGGCCGTAGTTTGAAGACCCATGCTCTAAGGGCCAGATTCTCAGTGGCGATACGCCGGAGTATCTCAGATACCCCGTCGTATCGCCTGTTTTGGCTCGTATCTATGCGCGTGATGCTTAGCATCACTTTTGCATAGATACGCTGCAACATCCGACAAGTGTAAAACCATTACACTTGCGGATCGTAGGTGTAATGACAACTCCGGTCACTAGGTGGCCTTTACATTGTTTTCTCATTTGCCTATGCAAATGAGGCTAGTACGCCGATTCCCGTTCGCTTTTACGCCGCCCTGTCGTTGCGTACGTCGTTTTCGTCCGCGTAAGGTTACCCCAGCTTCTATGTGGAGTAACCTTACGAAGTTCCGTCGGATGCCGTCGGGTGCCGTCGGATGCCATGTTAAGTATGGCGTTGGGTCAGCGTCGGCTTTTTCCGTCGCTTACGTCATTTTACTAACTCGTTCGTGAATAGGGAGTTGCGTAAATGACGCTCACGTCGTTTTGACGTCGGTTTCAACGACGCTTTCCGACGTTAGCTGGAGCATGCGCACTGGGCTTTTTCCCCGGCCGGCGCATGCGCAGTTCGTTCGATGCGGGGGCGCGCTTCATTTAAATACAAGCCGCCTCATTTGAATTACGCGGGCTTACGCTGGGCCATTTTCGCTATGCCAACGCAAACGACGGAGCAAATGCTTAGGGAATACGGCACTTGCTCTAGTACGATGCGGCGGCGTAGTGTAAATGGCTTGCGCTACGCCGGCGAATTTCTTAGAGAATCTGGCCCTAAGAGGTGTTTTGTAACATGGCCAGCTTCCTGCTAATCTATTTTAGCAACCTTCCCAGACAGAAAAGTCAGGCTGCTTTTATCTGATGTGTCCCAGAATTTGTCAGGAGTTATCAGCCTGATAACATAAGAACGGTTCAGGAGATAGCTAAGGGACTTAGCTCATTGAAGAGAGATAACAAAACACTGCATATATATGTGCCCAGCTCAAATTTTATGAATTGGGTTTACAATCACTTTAACAGACTTTATTTATTTTTACTGCCAGGTCCACTTAATTGCATATTCTGGATAAAAGCATCTTTCTGTGAAAAAAGAAAAAAGACATGAAATATATTTTTAAGATCTCAAAGAATGCAATTAAACATTTTGTTTTCCTTGTCTTCCTAAAGTATCTCCTATGTGACAGTATTTCTGGGGGCTGCTGCCAACAACATCAGGAGAAAACACTGTTTTAGGCCCTAGAGGTGATCGCTAATTAATTATATTTGCGGATGTAATGTTTGATAATTTTTTGCTAGAGCACTAAATATAGCCTGTCCAAGAGATGGGATTTGTGGCAACTGGTGGAGGACATCTGGTGTAGGTAGATATGAAAGTCAGTAACAGAACCAAGGAGAAGGCAGAGGAATTAAAATTGATATTCATTTATAAGCAGGGTCTGGATCAGACATTATACAATCCCTATACTACCGGTACTTCTTTTACCCTCCTTCTTCTGTAATCTCAAACATTGTTTTCAATGAAGAATCAAACACACAATAAAACTTTTCTTAAGATGCAGTCCCAATATCTTCAACCCCCCCCACTACTCCCATTGTTACAACTCTAGAGTCCTTAGAGAAATACAAAAAACAATTACCTTCCAACAACTACAATATATATCCAAAAGTATTGTGACATCTGCCTGTAGACGCACATGAACTTTAATGACATCTCAGTCTTAGTCCGTAGGGTTCAATATTGAGTTGGCCCGCCCTGACTAGAGCAGTGGACAGTGTCAATAAAGCAGAGATTGGTGTTAGTAGTTTAGTTTTATTTTATTTTTTATTATTGTTATTTTACAATTACATTTTTTGAAATGTTTTCAATTTTTTTTTACAATAATTTATTATCATTGTTTTTATTTACAATTTTTTAGGAGCACCACAGACCCCTGATGCTATACTATTGAAACAGAGAAAGGGACTGAGGACAGAGATTTCCCAGTCTTTTTCTTTTCAGCAAAGCAGCAGGGGAAATCTGCGCAGCACAGGGTGATTAAAGTGTGCCCAGGCACACCCTGTGCACACACTTGTGACTGGTGTGCAGTCATGTTGGAACAGGAAGGGGCCATCTCCAAACTGTTTCCAAAAACGTGGAGTTACATCCTAAAAATGAACTTTCTATTAACAGCTTGCCTTTAATGTAAAAAAAAAAAAAAAAAAAAAACATTTTTTACTCACTTCTATCTGGCTGTTACTAGGCAGATTTCGTAATCTGCCTAGTTCCTGGTCCTAGGTGGTTCAACTTCCTGGCCTAAGACCACATTTCCTCCTGGCAAATGATGACGCTCATTTCCCAGGAGTCTCTGGGCATTACTGTGCCTAAAAATCACCCAGCATGCACCTCTCCCTGAAAACCAGGAAGAAAAAAGGAACTGGGCTTCACATGGCCACATACATGATGACGCTAGAAGTATATGTAAAAAATATGTGAAAATATGCATATAGTGACTGTGAAGTTGCAGCTGCTGTAAACAAAGTGCTAACACTTGACAAATGGATAAATTAAAAACAATTATAGCGCTCGCAAATATACAGATAATATAACAATGAATGCAGTGAAGACTATTCTTAGAAAAGTGAAAGTCCATATATTGGTGAATCAATGATGTGCTCAGATATTAAAAATGCAGTCATGATCAAAATCTCGAGGTTCCCCGGACTCCCTCCTACTCACCGGATGGAATGGACCCCTAGCATTTTAGTCTAGGGGTTGTTCAGGCATAGAGTGTTGGCCAGGGATGGCTGAGTCACATCAATCTACCAGGAAGATCTCCAATGTTCATGACCATCAGGCATTAATCATAGTGCCCAAAACAACATAAAGAAAGGGGACTATAATGAAGTACTGCTTAATAAAGGAATTTAGTGCGCAAATAGACAGGTACTGTACTTGCATAATTCCTATTTTTAACCTACATTGTGTAAGTACGTGTCTATTTGTGCAATAAATTCTAGGTAGTAATGCTAAGACCCGGATTACAGCCCTGGAACCTTCACCTATAAAACAAGTCACCTGTGTTCACCAACTTTTAATTTAGGAGGAAGTTAGGAAAAATGATATCCACATGCAGTTCCATTGTTTTATTATCTTTCACGGTTTTATGAAAATTTGATAATGTAATTAAAACTTGTCCATGTGTTCAGAAATTCTGTATAGAGACTGATTTAATTATATTAACGATCGCTCATATATGAAATGATCCAGCCGTGCACGTCAAATAAAACAGCAGTGGTGTTCATTTTTATTCTCAGTGTTTAAACATAAATGTAATTGTGTGTTAAGGAAAGTAAATTGGATCTATTTTACAGCATTGTGGGTGAACATTGATCACTTGATAAACCAGCGTTTACCAAAATGTAAAATTTGGCTTGCAGAAATGTATCATTTTCAGGGCTTTTTTTCTCAAAAAATAGGTGCAGGAACTCCTTTCTTCCAAGTCACCTCTTGTGTCCACCCCCGAGCTCTATTCCTTGGTTCCACCCCCTACCCACCTCTGAGCACCAATTCCTTACTTCCAGCCCCTACCAACCTCCGAGCACCATTCCTTGGTTCCACCCCTACCCACCTCTGAGCACCATTCCTTAGTTCCAGCCCCTACCCACCTCCGAGAACCATTCCTTGGTTCCATCCTCTACCCACATCCGAGCATCATTCTTTGGTTCCACCCCCTACCCACCTCCGAGCACCATTCCTTGGTTCTACCCCCTACCCACCACCGAGCACCATTCCTTGGTTCCAACCCTACCCTCTTCCAAGCACCATTCCTTGGTTCCACCCCCTACCCACCTCTCAGAAATGGATACAGAACCAAGTATCAGTTCATGGTGCTAAGTAATTTGTATGTAATTTGTTTATGATGGTAAGTAAAAAAGATCCCATGTAGCCAGCAACAATGGAGCACCCCCAGCAACAATAGACTCTGAACAGCTAGCAACAATACACCCCTCCCTCAACAGTTGTCTCGCAGCAACGATTGTCTCCCAGTAGCATAAGAGCCCCCCAGCAACATTAAAACCCCCTCCCTGTAAAAAGAGATCCCCTCAGGCAACAATAGATCCCCCAGCAGCCAGCATCAATAGACCCTCCAATATACCCCAGCACTCTTTGCCATTACATATATTCAGAGCTGGAGGTGCCGGAACTGCGTTCCCCCGCGTTCCTACTGAAAAAAAGGCCTGATCAATTTACAAAAAACTGCTGCAAGCATAAAATTCAAGAGCCTACACATTTGTGTAAGGTTGCCCACTACACCATCCACCCCCCACCACACAGACACACGTGCGCACGCCATATACATTCCTAGTGATAGTGTTATGCACACTTATGCCGCGTAGACACGATCGGACATTCCGACAACAAAACCGTGGATTTTTTTCCGACAGAATTTTGGCTCAAACTTGTGTTGCATACACACTGTCACACAAATGTTGTCAGAAATTCTGAACGTCAAGAACGCAGTGACTTACAACTCTACGATGGCACTAGAAAAGGGAAGTTCAATACTAGTCGTGTTAGTAGAAGTTTGGTGAGGGATGATTCACGATTTTCAGCCTCGCGCTTTTCAGTCTGTTACAGCGTAAGGAATGTGCTATCTCCTTCACAAACGCTAGTTTTACACTTCTGTCTCGTACTTAATTCAGAGCATGCATGGAATTTTGTGCAACGGAATTGGCTACACACGATCGGAATTTACGAGAACGGGTTTTGTTGTCGGAATATTTGAGAACAAGCTCTCAAATTTTTGTTGTCGGAAATTCGTACAGAAAATATCCGATGGAGCCTACACACAGTTGGAATTTCCGACGAAAAGCTCCCATCGAACATTTGTTGTCGGAATTTCCAATCGTCTGTACGCGGCATTACAGTTTAAAGTAGACATGTGCATTCGTTTTCGTTAGAATGCATTTTCGTCCGAACAAACGATAACGAAAGTGCAAGAAACGAAAACCGAAAGATCCGACATAAAAAATGCTTTATTTTCGTTTTCGTTGCGGTAAAAATTCGATATAGAGAGATTCGACATTATAGGGAAAAGATTCGACATTATAGAGAAAAGATTTGACACTATAGAAATAATAGATTCGACATTACAGAGAATAGATTTCGATTTATGAGACGTAAAGATTCGACGTTCCGTCGAATATTCTTTGATCATTCACCAGCAACCAAAAAGATTCGACGTTCCGTCGAGTATTCGTTTGCCCATTCAACAGAAACCAAGTATTATTGGATTTTCGGACGAAAGCTATTCCCCAACGAAAAACGAAATAAATCTAAACGATTTTCGGGAGTAACTAAATAAATGTATTTTCCAAACGAAAACGAAAAAACGAAACGAAATATTCCAGTCTGCACATGTCTAGTTTAAAGCTTCAAAGATTAGGTACATGAAAAAAACAAAAGCAGCACAGGGGATGGTACTTACCTTTAGTGAAATGGTTTCTTGTGTCAGCTGTCCCAGTTGAAATGAAGGTGGCAGACCTTTCATTCAACCACCTGCCCCCCTTTCATAGAGCGCTTTTCATTAATAGAAGCTATTGAACATCTTCTATAAATGATGGAGGGGTCATGGTTGGCACTTTTGATGATGGCCTGTGACAGGACCAGTGCTTGTATGAAGCCCCACAGCACCAGAAGATTACAAATGAAGGTGTATGGGGGGCAGAGGACTTCGAATTTCAACTACGATAACCGACTGTCAGGAACAGGATCACCTTCTGATAGCACTGTGGTTCCTGAACCAGAAGGTTGTAGTTCCAGTGTCCACCAGTGGGCCAGCAGGTCTCAGTAACTAATCTTCACCTGATGATGGCTGCTGGAAGATTATTTAGTTCCTCCTTTACTATTACCTATTTCTCCAGTGTTTTGCCTTCTAGCCAGATACCACCTGCTGATTCATTCGGTGCATATTCCTGTCTGATCCAGCTTATGCCCTGTACCTGTATCTAATACCCTGCTGCCTCTTATCTGCTCCCATTATTCCTGATCCTTGTCCTGGTTCCCCTTCCTGACTATTCCTGGTTATACTCTGTTTCCTGTGTCCCCCCCCCCCCTTTTTCTTGTCTAAATTGCATTATAGTTAAGTTTAGAGTTTTTCATCACTTGGTTAGTGAATTTGTTAGTTAAGGTTTCTGTCAATTGGTTTATGGTTCATTTATATCTTAATTTTTGCTGGTGTTTGGATGGGTTTTGTTCAGCTAATAATAAACCTTACTTAAAGTGTTTGTTACCCCAACACTTTATATTCCTAATATGTGTCTGCAGTACCATGTACTTGTATGAGAAATTATCTTGTCCTCTTTGTTATGCCTCCTTTTTGTGAAATCTCTGTGTTCCTGCTTGTCCTTTCATTTTAAATCTGGCCACACTAAGCACAAGAGCAGGCTATGGTCAGTTCTCTAGCTATGCATGGAACTCTGTGTACCCTCCTCCTATGATCAGACATGTCCTGACACGCACCTGCTGCACAGCCATTCACTGGGAAGCTCAGTGTACTGCTGCTTCTCCTTCCCCCAGCTCTTATGAAGCTGAGAACAGAGGGAATGAGATAAAATATAAAAGATATAAAAAAAAAAGGTATTTATAATGTTTTCTATATCTATACTCAAATGTTTTGCCTTTCATCTAAATGTTAAACTGAATGGGTTGTTTTACAAGGCGATTGTTTACTAATCATCTAAAATCTGGTTACAGGTTCCTTAGTGCAGCTACAAATCCCTGCACCTGAATGCCTGCATTCGCTATCCCTGACACCCTCAACATCACAAGAGATACTTCTTATTAAATAAAAGTTCTATTTCCTGTGCTGATTTAAAAAAATAAAACAAATGACCTACCCTATGGTTTAATAGGCCTAACTCCAACTTCAGTTTTTGTGTTCTGTCGCACAGGGACAAAAATACAAGCCATACTTTGTCCCATATTTTTTACAATGTTGTATGAGAGAAGGAGATTTCCCCTTACTTCAGGCCTGAAAGTGATGGATAATCTCTCCAAGGACATAAAGGAAACTAATTTGTTTAGCATGAGCTAGTGTTAGAACACCAGAACATGTTTTTACTGTTTTTCATGGCATTCTACTTTGGTGGCAACCGGAATCACCATTTTTATATGGGTGACACAGGGACAGGAAATAAGGCCCTGTACACACGACCGAGTTTCTCGGCAGAATCCAGCGAGAAGCTCGCTGGGATCAATATTCTGCCGAGAAGCTTGATCGTGTGTACACTTTCGTCGAGCGTCCCGTCGGGAAGCTCGTCGAGCCAAAATAGAGAGCAGGTTCTCTATTTGCTCGACGGGCCATCGGGACTAATGGCTTAACTACTGGGTTCCCTTAACCCACGCTGAGGAAGTCCCCCCACGGGATGTAACGCGTACAGGGGAAGGAGCCACGCAGAACGTCACCCACGATCGCTGCAGAGTACAGAGAGACGGTCCTGTACACATGCTGTTACATGCTGTTATGCTGACACTCGGCTTACAGAGTGTCCTTACATGTGAGTGCAACTTTTTATTGCTTGATTAAAAGTCTTTTTCTACCGGAGAGCACTAGATTTTTCCCTTTCTTTTTCCATATGATGTTATGATCGGTTTAAGCCATTGGGTCTGGATCTAAGGTGTCATTTCCATCCTTTCGTTTCCTATGGGAGCTGGCAGCTGAAGCTCTGATTACACAGATTAAGCTTTGAGATCCATACGGGTCAAAGTAATGAGGTGAGAGTCCATCTGTCACTGGTGGAGGATATCTTTTGGTGTCATCTTTTTCACTTCCATTCTGGAATCCTTTGTCTGCTGGGTCTTGCTGCGGATTGATTTATGGACTTTTTTTCACACATGGACCTTATTATCACGATTATTTATTTTCTATGCACTTTTTAGTTTATATACTGGTCACAGTTTTTATATTTGTTTATATTTGCGCTGCACTTTTTTTATATATATCGACGCCTTTTTCGACAGCCTGGTTGACGAACTCGACGGCCGGCCGAAAACCTCGTCGGGCGGAACGATGGGTTTAGCCCGACGAGGTTCTTGGACGTGTGTACGCGGCCAAAGGGGAAGTTGGCACACTTACAATTAAAGCGGAGCTCCAGCCACAGTAAAAATTTTTTTTAAAGTCAGCAGCTACTAACAGTGTAGCTGCTGACTTTAAATAAAGACACTTACCTGTCCTAGGCGCCCGCGCTGATGGGCCCCCCGATGCCGGTCCCACGATCGCTCCGGGTCCCGCGCCGCCATTCACAATATGGGAAACAGGCAGTGAAGCCGTACGGCTTCACTGCCCGTTTCCTACTACGCCTCCGCGAGTCTCACGCTGGCTTGTGAATTTGCGCGCTGCTCTCTGAGAACACACACAGTTCCCAGGAAGCAGCGCGCCCATTCACAAGGAGAAGAAGAAGAAGAAAACACACCGCGGATTAGGAAGAGGCAGATTACGGACTTCCGCATAGCAACAGCTATTTCGGGTGAGTATTTTTTTTTTTTTTTTTTTAGGTTTTTTTTTTTTATTTTTTTCAAACAACATTGTAAAATGTTGTTATACTGGGTGGAGCTCCGCTTTAACTGTAATAATGAAGTCGTTTTCCTTTAGGTCCTGTTCACATATGAGTGATTAGCATACCTCCCAACGTTCTGAGATGGGAATGAGGGACACCTACTAGCAAATGTATGTAGGCATAGGACACGCCCCTGGTCACACCCCCTTAAAGGAGAATAAAAAAAAGAGAAGGTTAAAGTGGATGTAAACTCTCACTTATACCTAGTGAACTGAACAGCCTCAGATGATACACAGAGATGAAAAAAATCTCCCTATATAAGTTTTACTGATATATCTGTTGTCTTCAGCTTTATATATTCTTTAGAAAGTGCACATTGTGTTAGAGATTTTTTCTTCCTGTTCAGCACTGGCAGTGGATTCTTGGCATACAGCCAAGACAGCTGATTGGAAGAAAGGCACGCACACCCCCCCCCCACTCCACATAGGCAGAGACTTGCAGATCTGTGCTGTGACAAGTCAAGCTCTATACTAATCTATTTATAGCAACCTCCCTAGTCTACACAAATTTCAGGCTGGTTTTATCTTGGCTGACAGGGAACTTGTCAGAAGTTATCATGCTGATAACAGGGCAACAAAACAGCAGAAACACACAGGACTTAGTGCTTTGAAGAGAGATAAGAAAACACTACAGATATATGTGCTTAGGTCAAATTTCATGAATCTGGTTTACATCCACTTTTATTAAATCCACAAGGGCTTTTTTTTTTTACCACTATTATTCCTTTATATTGGCTTTTAAAATGTACAAATGCAGCAATTTAGAAATCAGATGAAAGGTTTAGCACTGGGAAACACTTTTTGAAAGATAAAAAGTGCCTTTTATACACATCTATATAGATCCGACCAAAATGAGGGACAACTGAGGAGAAAAGAGGGACATTGCTCCAAATTAGGGACAGTCACTCGAAATCAGGTACAGTTGGGAACTTTGGATTGGAGTCTCAGGCAGAATTGCCCATAGATTCCGAATCGCGTCAAGATTCACAATTCATATTTGGGTACCATTCATCTTGAATGACACCCCAAACACGGTTGGATATTTGCCACGATTGTCACATGCCAAAACTAGTGTGAAATTCGTATTTTTTCAAATTTCGCAATCAATTTCACAATCAATTTCGCATTCGCACTAAGATAAAATATAGCGAATATTCGTAAATATCGAATATTCGTGATATTTTATAAAAAAAAAAATTTCGCAATTTTTTTTTTTATAAAATATTACGAATATTCGATATTTACGAATATTCGCTATATTTTATAAAAAAAAAAAATTGCGAAATTTCGCAATTTATATACATCTTTTATACACATCTATATAGATCCGACCAAAATTAGGGACAACTGAGGAGAAAAGAGGGTCATTGCTCCAAATCAGGGACAGTCACTCGAAATCAGGTACAGTTGGGAACTTTGGATTGGAGTCTCAGGCAGAATTGCCCATAGATTCCGAATCGCGTCAAGATTCACAATTCATATTTGGGTACCATTCATCTTGAATGACGACCCAAACACGGTTGGATATTTGCCACGATTGTCACATGCCAAAACTAATCACAAGTGTGAAGTTGCTCCTGGCACAGGACCAAAATGTTCTCCCTGAGCTTCTTTGGAGTGACAGTTGTGCATAGGGCAGGCCATTCAAGTCAATAGGGTACCATGTGCGCGACAAATGTTTCTGCATGAGAATAAGACAGATACCATGGCAAGGTACTCTAAATCCATAAAAAAAGTTTTATTCACATCAATGAGCTTCTGCATTAGGAAATGGTTAAGACTTTTCATATGTAGTCAGGTCATGTAATTAAATTTTCTCACATCCTCTAAATGTGATTAATTCATTTCTCCTACAGTCCCCACCTATATCTGCTTTAACAGGCACATGATGAAAGCTGTGCCAACATCATAAACAGCTTGGCTGTCAATCTTTGATCATGGAAATGTAAATGAGTGTCTTTAGATTTTTTTTTTTCTATTTTTCCAAAGTAATGATCATCAAATCTAATTAGACTTGTGGTGGAAAAACCCAAACATAAATGCAGTTTTAATAAAGCAGACCTGGGGTTTTGTTTAAAGTTTGTTATATTGATTTTTATATGGAAATTAGGGTAGAGGAGTGATTTGTCGGTTTGGATTATTGATTCGATAACCGCCAAAGAAAAAAGAGCACACAAAGTGAGATGCTGAGACTGCTTGATGCTGCAGGGAATCATACTAAAGGGATCTTAAAATATTCTATACAACCACAGGGCAAATAAAGGTTCACAGATGTTCACATCCCTTCAGTAGGTAAATATCCTGCTGGGGATAAAGGGAATGTACAGGGGCTTTGTATTTTTTTTTTTGCCTATTATCATCAGGAGCAAAATACACAATATTATTTTTTAATTAGCCAGGTAAATATGAAATATTACATATTTTTTTATTTTTATATATGCCGCCAGCAGGTGGAGCCCTATGTTTCTTTACACATGTTTTCCACATGTTATCTGTGTAAGCCCTGGTTCACACTGGTGCGATTTGACATTGCATTTCAAATTGGCAGCAATGGCACCATCCTAATCGGTGCAACGCTGCATTTGCGGCGCTGCACCGATTTCAAAAAGTAGTTTCTATACTTCTTTGGTGTGCGATTTCCATTGACATCTGTGCAGAAACCCGCACAGATGTCTGTGAAATTGCCACCGAAATCAGGACTGACATGCGGGAGTGAAATCGTACAAGTTCAGCTGAACTCATACAGCTTCATTCCCGCAGTTCAGTGTGAACCCAGGCTTGGGGGAAATTTGTAAATTCTGTATATAATTGTATTCTATTTTGTAGGCATTGCACACTGCACTCATTGTGCACACGGCACTAAAAATGTTTTCTAGGGTTGCACTGGTACCACTTTTTTAAGACCAAATACAAGTGGCGATTAGTGTTGCTCACGAATATTCGCATTGCGAATAATCGCTACGAATATTGCATATTCGAGTATTCGCGTATAACTCGAATATCGCGGCGAATATTCACTATTTCGAATATTCATATTTTTTCAAATTTCGCAATCAATTTCCCAATCAATTTTTTTTTTTTATAAAATATAGCGAATATTCGTAAATATCGAATATTCGTGATATTTTATAAAAAAATATTATAAAATATTACGAATATTCGATATTTACGAATATTCGCTATATTTTATAAAAAAAAAAAAATTGCGAAATTTCGCAATTTTTAATTTTTTTATAAAATATCACGAATATTCGATATTAACGTAATATTCGATATTACGCCATATTCGATTTCGCGATATTTCGCGAATATTTCGAAGAATATTTGCGAAATATCGCAAAATCGAATATGGCGTATTCCGCTCATCACTAGTGGCGATACTTTTTTCAAGTACTCACCGATACCGATTACCAATACCTGTTTTTTAATGTCATGTGACAGTGGCACATGTGTAAGTAGTTATTTTTCTTACAATTTTATTTTTTATAATTTATTTATTTTTATTATGTTTTACAATTTTATATGTTTTTGTTATTTTTTTTTACAATGCTTTCTTTTTTTGGTGTGTGTGTGTGTGTGTGTGGGGGGGGGGGGGGTAGTCAGTGTTTTTTGTTCTTTTTTATAACTTTTTTTACAATTAAACTTTGAAATATTTATAAAAAAATTGTTTTCACCCTGTTCGGGGTGGGGGGTCTTTGGTTAGATACCAGTTGTCTGAACAGACCCCTGATATCTCCTCTTTGAGACAGGTGAAGGGACAGAGGACACAGAATCCCGATCCCTTTCTCTGCAGCCTCAGCTGCACTGAAAATTAATGAACATGAGACAGCGGCTCCTCTCCATTCATAAACGGAAGGATCGTAAACACAGATTAGGATGTTTCAGTTATGATGAAAAGACAGAGGCAGTGATGCAGAGGAAAACATGGGGGAACGGAGGAGGAGCCGGAAAGCTGGGAAGGACACAGGGGTACCTAGAGGACAAGATGGATCAGGACCTGGAGGAGGACACAGAGAGCCAGGGAGGACACAGGAGACCCAAAGGAGGACACGGGCAGCACAGAGAGGGACAGCTGGGAGTGATCGGTGTGGCGGTGGGGGCAGTTACAAGCACCGATCTCCCTGCCAGCCGCATGAGGGAGAGAAGAAGAAGATGCTGTCAGAAAAGCTATACAGGGAGATCAGTGCTTGTAACTCCCCCCACCGCCACACTGATCACCCCTGAGGCTGCCCAAGTATCGTTTAAGCATTGGAGCATTTACACGAGTACAGGTACTCATGCAAATGCTCAGTATTGGCACGATACCGATACTAGTATTGATATCGGTGCAACCCTAATATTTTGATTGCATTCTTTTAAGTCCTGATTAGAATTAGTCTGCCTACAGTATGTTACGCCCCTTGTTAACATATAAGTACAATTGTAATATTAATGTGATACCTACGTAATCATGTGTATAAAAACCTTAAATTGCGTCAAATAAAACAGAACAGATATTTTGAAAAGATGCAGAGATTATATTTTGTGTCTGTTCCTTACTGCAGTAGTTATTATTAATTTGGAACCACTAATCAATAAGAGCATAGGCATTGCATATTTATAAAATATCCAGAATTAGGGTTGAGCGAATCCGAATAATTGGAAAAAGTTTGGGTTCGGGTTCAGAGTTCGGCTATGTTACGGCGCGCTGCACGGCAGCCAATCGCCATTTGTTTTACTACTGTGACTAGGAAGTGATCACAGCCATGCCTACTAATGGCATGGCTGTGATTGGCCAGTGCAGCATGTGACCCAGCATGTGACCATGCAGCCTCTATATCAGATAGAGGCACACAGCACAGCTCGTCACTCTGCTTTAGCTAGGGTAGGGACAGGCTGCTGCTGTTTAAGGGATAGAGTTAGATAGGATTATCCTGCTTGAGAAATCTACACCAGCACTGTTTATTCCTGTACGATCTGCATCTTATAATTTAGGGACAGGTTCCTGCTATTTGCTATAGGGACAGAAATATATAGGTGACTCTCTGCATATTTCACCAGCACTGCACCTGTCACCTGTGATATACTGTGTGTGTCCCGTACATTGTTTAGGGCTAGGTTCCTGCTTGTTGCTATAGGCAGAGAATTATATAGGATAATCTCTGCATATTACAACAGCACTGCACCTGTCACCTGTGATATACTGTGTGTGTCCAGTACATTGTTTAGGGAGAGGTTCCTGTGGACAAGCTCACGTTCATTAAAATGAACCAGGCATGGATCCCAGAGGACTTGTCTGTACCTTGTGCAGAATAGACACCGGGCCGGCCTTACCCAGCCATTGTTTTTTTTTTCTGATCTTTCTAGGGTTGCCATCTCATCCCTTTAAAAGCAAAAACATATTAATTACACAGGTTCTCTGGCTGATTAAGGTGCTGCTAATTAAACTCACTTGGTGCCTTATCGACAATAAATTAGCCCCCAGAACCTGTGTAATTACTCTGTGTTCAGGTTTAAAGGGATGAGGTAGCAACCCTAGATCTTTCTCACTCTTTTGGGGTTTACCCTAATTTAAAAAATAAAACAATTAAAAATCAAAACCTGCTGTGTTGGCTACCTCCTCCTCCTCCACCGCCGCTTCCACCTACACCGCCACATCCACCTCAACCTCCTACTACATATGGACCTCGTCCTCCTAGGCCAAAATAATTTTATTTTTATTTTATGTTATTTTAAGTTATTTCCCTATCCACATTTATTTTCAGAGTACTTGCCATTCTCTTCCCGAAATTTTGCTGCCATTTGCAGCCCTCCAGCCCTTTCCCTTAGTTTTCTAGAGACATTTTAGTAGTCAAAAGTCCGGGTCCCCATTGACTTTAATGGGGTTCGGGTTCGGGGTCATGTTTTTTTTCGGGTCCCGAACCCGAATATCCAGGTGTCCGCTCAACTCTATGAATGAATGAATGAATGAAAACTTGTATAGCGCGGCACATGCGAACTGAATCGCCTCTGGGCGCTTGTTGTTCCTGTCTCCTTTGATATCAAAAGAGAAAAGTCTTGACCTTTTTCCTAAATGCTAGGTGGTTCTCCTCCAACCGAATGCTGGTTGGTAAAGCGTTCCATAGTCTGGGACCTTGGATCGCGAATCTCCTTTCTCCCTTGGACTTGAAGTTGGCTTTCGGAACCTGGAGCAGGTTCTGATTCGTGGATCGCAAAACGCGATTGGGATTATGCGCTTTTATTATTTCGCATAAATAAAGGGGGGCATTCCCATGGACACATCTATGTGTAAGACAGAGAGCTTTAAAAGCGATTCTGTCTTTGACTGGCAGCCAATGAAGTGCTCTCAGTGAAGGTGAGATGGATTCCCAGGGTTTTTTCCCAGTCACCAGTCTGGCGGCCGTATTCTGAACGACTTGCAGACGAGCGATTTGGTACTTGGGGAGGCCGAGGTAAAGGGCATTTGCATAATCCAGTCTGGAGTTAACAATTGCTCCCACCACGACCGCTAAATCTTCTTTAGGGATGAACGGAGTGAGTCTGCGTAGTAGGCGCAGCAGATGGTGAGATCCGCTGACTACTGACCCTATTTGTGCGTCCATTGTCATAAAGGAGTCAAAAATGACCCCTAGGCTTTTGACTTTGGCGCTAGGGGTGATGAGCTTGCCCAGAATGGGCGGGGGGGTCCATGCTGTTGAAAGTTGATTCATACGCTTGGCGTAAAACAGGAGAAGTTCTGTTTTCGCTCCATTGAGTTTAAGATAACTCTTTGTCATCCAGTCCTCTATCAAAGAGAGACATGTCTCTAGATTGAGGTGGTGATCCTGTCTGTTGCAGATGCGGAAATAGAGTTGTGTGTCATCTGCATATGAGTGGTAGAGCAGTTTTTGGCTGCTGATAATCTCAAAGAGAGGACGAAGATATATGTTAAACAGCACTGGTGACAGAGGCGATCCTTGAGGGACTCCGCATGTTACTGTGCGTTTGTCAGACGTGAAAGGTCCTAACTTCACTGTTTGCGATCGGTTTTCCAGAAAAGAGGAGAACCAAGATAGATCGCCTTCTGCGACTCTGGCTACTTCAGCAAGCCGAGTCAGTAACAGATTGTGGTCTACAGTGTCGAAAGCGGCACTTAGGTCCAACAGAACTAGAAGACAAGATTCTCCTTCGTCTGCGGCCTTGAGAACATCGTCCCATACTTTCAGTAATGCTGTTTCTGTCCCGTGTCCGGGACGGAAGCCTGATTGCAATGGGTCAAGTAGCTTGTGGGTATCTAGATGCTGTTGCAGCTGTTGTACCACTACTTTTTCCATTATCTTTGAGAGTACGTTGAGGCTAGTTATGGGACGGCGGTGGAGTGGATCCTTGGGGTCCAGGGAGGGTTTCTTCAGGATGGGTTGGATTACACCCTCTTTCAACTGTGAGGGCACTATGCCTTCCAAGAAAGACTGGTTGATAAGCTGCGTGATGGGAGGAGCCAGAATGTCGGCGCATTCCTTCAGCAGTTTAGTGGGGATAACGTCATTTGGCGCTGTGCTATTACGCAGAGTACAAATGACATTCTTAGTGGTCTCGATGGAGATGGGTTCCAGGGCGAACTTACCTGATATAGAAGAATTACTATGGGTGTTGTGTGAGAGGCTGCAGGGGGGGCTGAGGGGGGAATTGTTTTGCTGAATGCTTTCACGGATCACCTCTATCCAGAATGTCTGTGAATAAAATAAAAAACCTTTTGTGTACAGAACTTATTAGCTGAAACTGAAATGTACCCCCACCCTTTAATCAGAAGGCTCCATATAACGATAAGTGTAACCCCTTAACGCCTAAGGGTAAAACAAATCTAAATACCTAATCGCAATTTTGCAACTTTCACATGTGTTAGTATAAAACTGTACATATTATCACAACTACTTCTTGTATCCACATGGAATATACCTTGGGCCAGATTCAGATACAATTACATTGGCGCAGAGTATCAGAGATACACTACGCTGCCGTATTTTACCAGGCTGTACGACGAATCCTGGTAGATTTTGTCCCGTACGATACGGCGGCGTAGTGTATATCTCGCCGCGTAATCGAAATACGCGATTAGGGGGCGATCGAACTTCGCATGCTCCGTTCAGAAATTTCCTGCTGTGCATTGCGTGAAATAACGTCGATACGTCATTCGTTGTTTGAGTAGCGTCGTTTACAGACATTCCAATTCCCGGACGTTTTACGTCAAAAATAAAAAAAGACGTAGAAAAACGTTGATATTCGACGCGGGAACGACAGCCATACTTAACATGGGCTGTCTAATATTAGACCAGCAAAAAGCTGGTATAGTTTTACGCAGCAAAAAGATGACTAAAGATGCCGTAAGAGATTGCGATAGACGTTCGTAATTTCGTGGATAGTCGGCAAAAGCTCATTTGCATACCCCGACGCGGAAAACGACGGGAACTCCACCCAGCGGCTGCAATTTTATTGCAGCGTAGATCCGAAGGCGTACGAACATGTAAACCAGTCGGATTGAAGCCCGCAGCCATAATTTCATGGTTTGAGGTTTCAGAGTAGTGAAAAAACGTGCGTAATTCGAAAGTACAGTCTAACGCGAGATAGACAGGAGTAATCGCTCTGTGAATCTGGCCCCTTGTTTTTTTCAAGACAAATTGGGCTTTCATGGTGTTTGTGTTAAATGGAAAGAGATCTCCTGATTTTTCAAAGCTATTTTCCATAGTTTGTAGATATTATAACTTTTTTTTACAAACCAATCATTAGCCTAAATTGTTGGAAAAAAAAATGTTTTTTTATTGGTTATGTTTTATAGCAGAAAGTAAAAAATTGTTTTTCTATCCACACTTGCACGCACACGAAATTGGTTTAACACACACGCACTTTGGCCATGAGGTCTCCTAAAATAAAGAGAGGCGAAGGACCTACGGGGCTGGCTGGGTGGGCTAGACCCCCTCGCTCCCTCATAGGGGGAGTCCCTCTGCCCCGTTGGGGTCCCGTTGGGGTCCAGTCGGGCTCCCAAGTGGAGCAGGTAGGGCGGGGTAAGTGGGAGGCCCCCCCTCACACCCGCCATTGCCACCGGGGGCATGGAGAAGGATGGCGATTGCCTCCGGGGGGAGGGTCTGCCTACTCCCAACTCCTGCAGTCCGGCTCCTCTCTCTCGAGTTCACGCACAAAATACACTTAAAAAAAAAATATAGTTTTTCTTTCCAAAATTATAGTTTTTTTAATAATAGCGCAAAAGAAAAGAGGTGATCAAATACCACCAAAAGAAAGCTCTATTTGTGGGAATAAAGGACATCATTTTTTTTTTGGGTACAGCGTGGCTTCACCGCACAATTGTAAAAGTAACGCAGTGCGGTATCGCTAAAAATAACCTGGTCAGGAAGGGGGTAAATCTTTGTACACACGACCGAGGAACTTGTCGGGCGAAACACATCGATTTCCTTGTCGAGTTCCTTGTTAGGCTTGTCGAGGAGCTTGCTTTGCGTACACACGTTAAAGACCAAATATCCTCGTTCTCAAACGCGGTGACTTCAACACATACAACGGCAGGGGCTGCTTTTGCTAATCTCATGTTACTGCGTGTTAGGAAAAAATTTGCACTTTTCAGTCTGTTACAGCGTGACAAATGTGCTATTTCCATTACAAACGCTACTTTTACCGAGGGTGCGCGGGTTTCTTAGCATACACACGCTCGAGTTTCTCATTGAAAAGCAGCCCAACGAGGAACACGACGAGCCAATTTGGACTCCCGTCGAGGAAAAAGAGAACTTGCTCTCATTTTTGCTCGTCAAGTTCCTCGACAGTTTCCTCAATGAAAAATGTACACACGACTGGTTTCCTCGGCAAAAAGGCTCTCCCACCAAGTTTCTTGATGGATTCTGCCGAGGAAACCGGTCGTGTGTACGAGGCCTTCCAGAGGTCAAGGGAATAAATGAGACAAATTATACAATATTTTTTTATTTACAGTGTAACTAGTTTTTAAAAATGACACTAGTCAAAAAGTCACTGTTCTATAAATTACATAGAACATAAAATACTTTTTGCAAGACAACACTGCCAAAAGATAGCCGCCAGTACTTTACTATCTTAGGTAAGGACAAAGTTATCGCCAAATAAAATAGCCCCAAAGGGTCAATGGTCGAGGGGGATATACAGGTATGAGAGAATTTAAGTGGTTGAAACAAGCTCATGGCCTTTGATTTTGATTGCCATGACGTGTTCCCTATATAACTGGCAGTGTAGGAACATAGCTTGGCACCCAAAAAGATAGAACCTGCTACTGAAAGATTTTCTATAGCAGGATTATGAAAAATTCCCATGGCCAAATTCAGGCACTTTGATTGGTTAGTGAAATTTTTTTTTTATTTAACAGGAGCCACATTGTATTTTTTTAGTAGCAGTGGTTTGGCAAGGAAATAGTTAAGCAATGTAACATCAGTCTGGGATACAGAAAGACTTTAATATGTGGACTTTATTGTTTCCTGTCAGATGAAGGTCCTCCGCTCTGTGCTTCATCTCAAATGGGAATTCATTCACACTTTATATTTCTGAGGGGAAAAAACATCATTCGTTTGTGCCTTGCAGGTATCTTCTCCTGCCAGGATACCATATAATATAATATCTGCACCGTGTGACTGTAGACTCGGTCAAAGGGCTTTGCCTTTTGTGACTCATCTCTATTGGCATTTACAATCTTCATATCTTTTCAAAGGCAACTTTTTCTAAACAATAAAATGTACATTCTTAACACAAATGGGAACTATACAATGTAAAGTATTGTGCACACTGTTGTGTTTGATGGGAGTGGCCATTTTTTTATTTTTTTGAGAAAGTACTTTTACAAACTGTGAAATAGGGATGAGCAAAAGGTGAGAGTTTTTATTTCACCAATGTTTCATAAAAAGCAGTCCCAGCACTATGATTGGTTGCCAGTGAAGCAGGTAATTATAGCGATGGGCCAATGGAAATGTGTGTAAGGCAGGAAGGAGCAGATAACAATTGACACTACCAGAAAGTGTCAGGGATTTGCCAAAGCAGAACTGCCCTTTGGGTGTCAGCATGGATGACCGTACACCTTGAAATATCGCTAAAATTCTATCTTCATTATTTCCAAGGATTAAAAGCAGAACAGCGCAGTTACACGGAGGTAGCAAGGTTGACCCTTTTTATGTCTACTGATGATTAAGCATAACCTGCTGAGTTTGTGTGGGTAGCAATAGCATATATAAAGACGGCCATCAAAGTTGAACTCTTTCTGCACTGCACACAGGCAGACATGGATTGAAAATTATACATACACATTTTTCTATGCAAAAAAAGGCTAGACTGATACGTCGGAGGGATCCAGCTCCGCCTCCCCTGTCATACGAATGCCGTTTAATCAACCGGGCATTGCCGCTGTACAACCTTATTTACAAGTTGCACGCCTGTTCTAAAAAATGTACTAAAGTATGACAGCCATGGCTGGATAGCTTGGGTTCCCAGGTGGCGGATTTGGTCTCCTCTCAATTATCCTTTTAATCGGTCGGTTGTATACCTTCTATTGAATATGGAGAGAGCATTTTCTGTGTATATGTATGTGTGATGTAGTTTGAGGTTGTGTGTACTGCTATTTCGTTGCCTTGGTTACTTTTATTGGGGGGGTTTCTTTTTCTCTGGGTATTTCAGCTGGCCCTGATATGCTGTACAAATTACTTGGATTATTTTTAGTTTGTCGCCATTCCACGAGCGGACACAAATTTGAAGCATGACATGTTGGGTATCAATTTACTCGGCGTAACATTATCTTTCACAATATAAAAAAAAAATGGGCTAACTTTACTGTTGTCTTATTTTTTTATTTAAAAAAGTGTATTTTTTTCCCAAAAAAAGTGTGCTTGTAAGACCGCTGTACAAATACGGTGTGACAGAAAGTATTGCAACAACCGTCATTTTATTCTCTAGGGTGTTAGAATAAAAAAATATATATAATGTTTGGGGGTTCTAATTGGAGGCTCAGGAGATGGCAGTGAAAACAGTAAAAAAAACACATTAGAACTGCTGTTTTTTACTACTTGTAATGTAATGTAACCTGTAATGCCAACGGCCACCACAAGATGGCCACTCTTAGATTCCTTCTGCAGGCCTCAGCTTCCTTCTGTGAAGGCCGCAAAGCCACGGCCTCAATTAGGCCAGCCGGTAATTGAGGCCGCGGCTTTGAGGCCTTCTGCAGGCCTCAACTTCTTTCTGTGAAGACCGCAAAGCCGCAACCTCAATTACCGGCGGGCGTGGGCCCGCCGTAATCGCGCCCCACAACGGCCGGTAATTAGGCCGCGGCTTTGTGGCCTTCTGCAGCCCTAAGCTTCCCCAGGCGCCAGGTCACAATTGCGACCTGGCGCCCGGATTTTGCTGAGGCCTGTTAAAACCAATTGTCAAATAGTAGTTAGCGGGTAAAGGTGCTGGAGATTTTTGTATGAAGCTTGGACCTATCAGTCCTGGACGAGGGCACATTGATCGGCAAGTGTTCCTTAGTGGTCAAGTATCCTGTGCATATTTGCACATTATGTTGGCAGCTAACCTCCAAACAGTGCAATTTAGTTCCGCTTCAAAACTACCATTTCATTTTCCATTTGTAAGAGATCCATATATACAGCATACATATAAAGCAACTAACAGTATTGTTTACCAGTTATGTTATGGAGTACAGATTGCCGGCAGCCTGGAATCTAAATTTGGCAGCATTAGTGGTAACCGTGTGGCAGCTGGATAAGATGTTTGCCAATCGCAATAGTCTATACTGCTGGGACATAGCCTAACCAGATGCTCTAATAGAGTTTATTTACTAAAGGAAAATGGAGTGTTCATTTTACAAGGGTAGTTGCACTTTTGTAAGGGATTTCTCTCCAGAACTTAGAGGTGAAGCGTGCATACTTTCATCCTCCAAACATGCCCAATAATAAACATTGTTTTTTTTATTCTCCTCGTATATGATTGGGTATTCTGAAATTTCACCACATTTACTAATTCCTTTTGCTAACTGGAACTTTGCTTGAAAAGTGAGCAGTCTTGTTGCCTTTAGTAAATCAACCCCTATAGAGTTCCTTTTCTTTAGGTCTATCTATAGTTAAAAAAAAGTTCATTATTGTGTACCTTCTACTCCTTTTGATGCCTGCGGTTTTTTTTTTACTTTTCTTGTCTACAGGTAGGAAGAATGATAGTTACATAGTAGGTGAGGTTGAAAAAAGTCCAACCTATGTGTGTGAATATATGTCAGTATTACCTTGTATATCCCTGTATGTTGTGGTCGTTCAGGTGCTTATCTAATAGTTTTTTTTAAACTATCAATGCTCCTCGCTGAGTCCACTGTCTGTGGAAGGGAATTCCACATCCTTGCCGCTCTTACAGTAAAGAACCCTCTACGCAGTTTAAGGTTAAACCTCTTTTCTTCTAATTGTAATGAGTGGACTGGCATATTTTTATAAACTCCCTTCCACAGAAATGTTTTATCCCTATTGTGGAGTCACCAGTACAGTATTTGTAAATTGAAATCATATCCCCTCTCAAGCGCCTCTTCTCCAGAGAGAATAAGTTCAGTGCTCGCAACCTTTCCTCATAACTAATATCCTCCAGTTCCTTTATACGTTTTTTTGCCCTTCTCTGTACTTACTCCATTTCCAGCACATCCTTCTGAGGACTGGTGCCCAGAACTAAACAGCATACTCTAGGTGCGGCCGGACCAGAGTCTTGTAGATTAGAAGAATTATCGCTTTTATCTCTGGAGTTAATTCCCTTTTTAATGCATGCCAATATTCTATTTGCTTTGTTAGCAGCAGCTTGGCATTGCATGTCATTGCTGAGCCTATAATCTACTAGAACCCCGAGTTCATATTCCATCCTAGATTCCCCCAGAGGTTCTCCCCCCAGTAAGTAGATTGCATTTATATTTTTGCCATCCAGATGCATTATTAAAAAAATGTCTACATTAAACCTCATTTGCCATGTAGTTGCCCACCCCATTCATTTGTTCAGATCTAGTTACAAGGTGTCCACATCCTGCGGAGAAGTTATTGCCCTGCTTAGCTTGGTGTCGTCTGCAAATACAGAGATTGAACTGTTCACCTCATCCTCCAGGTCGTTTATGGACAAATTAATGAGGATTGGTCCCAGGACAGAACCCTGGGGCACCCCACATTCCACCCCTGACTATTCTAAGTATTCCCCATTTATCACCACCATCGGAACTCGCCCCTGTAGCCTGATTTCAATCCATGTACTCACCCTGTGGTCCAGGTCAAAGAACCTTACTTTGTACAATAAACGTTTATGGGGAACTGTGTCAAATGCTTTTGCAAAATCCAGATATGCCACATCTACGGGCCTCATCTTATCTAGATGGCAGCTCACCTCCTCATGATCAAACAGGGAATGCTGTGTACTTCCATTAGATGCAGTGTACCCTGTAGGACCACGCTTGCTTCTTCCACCAGGATGAGTGGACATGACTGTGCTGTCATTCACAATGACTGGGTAGAAAATAAGAGTTACCAATGCTGAGTATTATTATTAAAGTGGAAAAAATAATATCTGCCATTAATGTGCATAAAATAGATAAAAAAAAAAAACATTAGGATATGTATTTATTTTTTACTCACCTTGAAATAGCTGTTGCTATGTGTTCCCACAAAATCTGCCTTCTTCATCACATCGGTTCCTGTTGTAATTTCTGTCGGCACTACTGCTCTTGGGAAATGTGTGTCATCATTTCCCAGGAGTCAGTGCGCTTCTTCTTTGCCATCAAAACAGGGCGGGCACTTCCGATGACGACGCACATTGTGATAGCAACCCGAGAGGTTGATGGCACTGCGGTGCGGAAAGCACATGCGCGAGAATGGGGCAGGACGGGACGGTGCATGATGGTCGTAGATCATCACCGCATTCAGGAAGTAAATGCTTATGGGCTTCACATGCCCACAAGCAAATTGAGAACCGCCGAGAACAGTTTTAAAAAGTGTCTTTCTACTATTACTCGGGAGATCGGCGGTGAATTTTAACAAAGTAGGTGAACTTATATATGTGTAGCGCCCTGCTCCTGTTGAGTAGGTGCTATTTTGTAAATTTAGTTACCTGAGCTGTAGTTTAGCTCAGAGGATCATACCAAATTGTGGGCTTCTGTTCCAGTCCAGCTGTGTTGCGCACGTTTCCCTTGCCTGCAGGTGTCGCTGTTACCGGGAGTCAAGTTTGGAATGCAATAGCCTTCTTCCCAGGTGCATTGGAAGCCTTCTTCCCAGAAGCAGCCCAGTGGGCGTGGTAAACCGCTGTGCATTCTGGGAGAGGGTACTTAAGGGACAGACACCCTTGTGGTCGGGTCTTCCGATCCTGACCTGATGACCCTCCTGGCATCAGGGATGCGCTGACAGTGTTTTTCCAGTCTTTGGGCTTGCTGCTCAGAGGCTCCGCAACTAAAAGTAAGCTCAAGTTTTTCTGGGGCCTACTGGTCCAGGGGTGGTCATGTGCTGTCTTGCCTACAGGAAGAAGCCGAGCAATTGGGGACTCAATTGAAGGACGCACCCAGATCAACTTGCCTCACTGTGCTGCCGGCCTGGCTGAAAGATCCTGGTACCGTGAGCTGTCTACTTTCTTTGAAATTTTGCTAAGTGTATGCATGGTTACACAAGCCTGTGGCAGAGGGCTGTGTAACGACCCAACGACACTCATCAAGTCTGTGGCAGAGACTTTGAACAAGCTTCGCACCGGCTACTAGGTCAGTGAGAGTGGGCCTATCCAATGGTTTCTGAGTCCAGTGTGGAACCGATTTGTACTTTGGATCTAAGACTGTACCCGTGCAAGGTACCTGAATCTTCCCTATCCCTCTGCCCCCTCTGTTGAGAACCTGTTTAATAAAACTCTTGAAGAAAAAAAAAAGTGTTGGTGCGGACATTCTTGTTGAACAAATCTTCAGGAGAGACCTCTAGATTGAGTGTGGTGAACAGTAAGGTAATGGCAAGGCCAAAATTAAACCAGCAGCTCCTTCGGAGGTAGTGCTACATATACAATCTGATTGCCCCATGAAATATAATTCTTCTAAAAATTGGCTAATGTAGTTGGAACTCCGCTTTAAGAAGGGTGGTTCTCAAGCCTGCAGATATTTTACTGCAAGGGAAGGATCTTTATACCCTTTTGAAGGAAGTCACAAGCATTGGCAGGACCATCAGGGCCCGGATTCACAAAGCACTTACGCCGACGTATCTCGAGATATATGTAAATATGCTCCGTCGTATCTGTGCGCCGTGCCCACAGAACTAAGATAAGCCTAAAAACTGTCTTCAGTCCACCAACGTAACTTGCCTACGCCGGCGTATAGTGGGCGCATAGTTACGCGCATAGTTACGCTGGACGCAACTGGCACTCCCATTGATTTCATATTTAAATATGGAAATGAGGGAGATATGTCGATTCACAAACGTACTTGCGCCCGGCACATAATATATGCGGTTTGCATAAGTCGTACGTCCGGCGTAAAGTTATTCCTCCTATTTGGGGGGCGCAACTCATGCAAAGGTATGGACCAGGGAACGAATGCCTTCAAATTTTACGTAGTTTACGTTGTACGTGAATAGGGCTGGGCGTAGGTTACGTTCACAACGTAGGCAGTGATTCGACGTATCTTAGGCAGTTGTTTCGACGTGATTGTGAGCATGCACACTGGGATACGTTTTAAGTACTTGCCTAGCACTCGGCACATCATTTGCATGGGGTCACGCGTCATTACCATGTATCACGCCCACTTCCAGCCCACTTCCACTTGCGCTGCCTTACGCCTATGAATATACGCTACGCCGGCGCAGAGTTGGGAGCATTTGCTTTGTGAATTCCATGCTTCCCTCTCTGCGTTTCGCCGGCGTAGTGTAAAGAAGATACGCTACGGCGGCATATATATGCGCCGATGTATGTGAACCCAGGCCCAGGTATTTTTGTTAACAGTTAAAACATTAATTTTGCATTTGAATAGCTATTCTTTGCTATTATTTTTTTAATTAAACATAGTTTTAGGTTAAGATCTGAAAAAAATATTTGTTTTCATCCCAATCCTCCCTAGCAATTCTTTGACTGCTATGTCTATACTCAGGGCCGCCATCAGGAATTTTGGGGCCCCTTACACAGCTTCAGGCATGGGCCCCCTGGAGCAGAGAACCGGGGGGGGGGGGGGGGTGCTGCCGCATAAAATTGAGAAGCGGGGGGGGGCTGCTGGCGCGAATTGAGAAGCGGGGGCCCTTTACAAAATAAAAAGGGGGGTAGCCATCCGGGCCCTGGGGACCTCTGTGCCCTTTAATAAAAAGAAAAAAAGAGAGGAAAAAATATATATATATATATTTTTAAAAAAGGGTGGTTGCCAACTGGGGCACCGGGGACCTTATTTTTTTTTTTATAAAAGGAAATTACAAAAAAAGGGGGCTTTCTATTCGGGACCTATGGGCCCTTTAATAAAAAGAAACCTCTGGGCCCTTTAAAAAAAAGAAAGAAATAAAAAAATATATATATAAAAAAGAAATAAACATTTATATATAAAAAAACAAAAAAACAAGGGGGTTGCCTTCCAGGGCCCTGGGGACCTCTGGCCCTTTAATAAAAAATAAAAATATAAAAAAAAATAAAGAAAAATAAAAAATACAATTATAAAAAAAGGGGGTTTGACACATGGGGCCCTGGGGACCTCTGAGCCCTTTAATAAAAATACATCTATATATTAAAAAAAAAGAAATAAAATAATATAAAAAAGTAAAAAAAAAATATAAAAAAGGAGGATTGTCATCCGGGGGCCCTGGGGACCTTTAATAATAATAATAATATATATATATATATATATGAAATAAAAAAATATATAAAAAAATTATATATTTTTTTATAAAAAAGGGGGGTTGTCATCTGGGGATCTCCAGGTCCCTGTGGACCTCCGGACCTCTAAAAAAATAAAAGAAAAAAAATTGGCCCTTTAATAAAAAAGAAAAGAAAAATATATTAAAAAAATATATTTTTTTATAAAAAAATATTTTTTTTTTATAAAAAAATAAATAAAAAAGAGGGGGTTGCCATCTGGGGCCCTGGTGGCCTACTAAAAAAATCTGGGGCCCTAGACCCCTAAAAAAATGGCCCTTTAATAAAAAAATGAAATAAAAATATATTAAAAATATATATATTTTTTTATAGAAAATAAATAAAAAAAGGGGGGTTGTCATCCAGTGCCCTGGGGCCTCCGGGCCCCTGTGGACCTCCGAACCTCTAAAAAAAAAAAAAAAAAAAAAATTGGCCCTTTAATAAAAAAAATATATTAAAAAAATATATTTTTTTTATAAAAAAATATATTTTTTTATAAAAAAAAAAGAAAAAAAAGGGCTTGCCATCTGGGGCCCTGGTGGCCTTCGGGCCCCTGGGGACCTCCGGACCTCTAAAAAAAATAAAAGAAAAAAAATGGCCCTTTAATAAAAAAAAAATATATATATATATTAAAAAAATATATATTTTTTATAAAAAAAAAATATTTTTTTATAAAAAATATATTTTTTTTATAAAAAAAAGGGCTTGCCATCTGGGGCCCTTGGTGGCCTCCGGGCCCCTGGGGACCTTCAGCCCCCTAAAAAAAAAAAAAAAAAAAAAAAATTTTTTTTTTTTTTTTTTTTTTTTTTAGGGTGGTTCCCATCCGGGCCCCTGGGGACCCCCGGGCCCCTTACAGGTGTAATGCCTGTACCCCCCTGATGGCGGCCCTGTCTATACTCCACTGTGTCCTGTGTACTCACAAAGCAGCCTTCATTCTCCTCAATGATTCTGAAACCTGATATTCTCAAAGAGGTTTAATGTTCCTGTAAATGGAGATTTCCTTCAGCAGCTGTAAACGGAACTAAGGAATTTAGAATTTGTATTTAGCAACAGGAGAATAGATCTATTGCACAGGAGGACGAGTGATTGATAGAAATGTTGTGCATATGATGATGCCTTAACGCTTGTTTCAAACGAGTGATTAGCACCTTTGTTTACTCCAATACCACTTGGATGTGGAAAGAAGCACTTGCTCTTGATTTCCGTCAATCTGTAATCCTTCATTATCATGCTGAGTTTGAATCAAACTTTCTAAAGGCTTCTCAATCCGAGACATCCAAAGCTACTTTCCAAAGATACTTCTTTTATGATAGCTCTTTTTACAGTACTTTGAGTCTCCTTTTAGAACTCGGAGATGGTTGTAAGGCTGTGTATACTTTCTGGAAATGATTCTTTTTAAATTAATTGGTTGTTGAAGGATTTGATGTCAGGGGTATCAAATCTAGTCAATGCAATGTGTCTTCTCTACAGCGGGGAGACGCGTCTGGTAATTACAATGAAATCCCAGTATAGCCTTTGAGTACATTGCTATGTATGAATTTTGTAACATAACAATTAGTATGCAGTCCTTTAAAATGCAAAAAAAAAAAATTACAAGCATGGCTGTAAAAATAACCCAGTGGGGCTGATACAGTAAAACTAAAAAAAAAGATTGACCACTTCAGCCCCGGACCATTTGGCTGCCAAATGACCGAGCCACTTTTTGCGATTCGGCACTGTGTCGCTTTAACTTACAATTGCGCGGTGTGCGACGTGGCTCCCAAACAAAATTGACGTCCTTTTTTTTCCCACAAATAGAGCTTTCTTTTGGTGGTATTTGATCCCATTTCCTTTTTAAATTTTTTGTGCTATAAACAAAAATAAAGTTGAAATTTGGAAAAAAAGCTATATTTTTAAGGGTCCTTTCACACTAGCGGACCGTTCGTCCGCTCATTACAAGTCCGTTTACGGACTTGTAATGAGCCCCTATGGGAGCGGATCCGTTAGCGGATGATGCATCCGCTAACGTCCGTTAGATCCGCATCCGTTTTTGCGGACGGAAGAATGTCCTATTTTTCTTCCGTCCGGCCAAACGGATCGGATGCAAACGGACAGACGGTCCGTTTCCATCCGACTCCCCATAGGGGAGAGCGGAGAAGAGACGGGGCGGTCCCTGCATAGTGTGCGGGGACTGCCCCGTCCGCCGACAGCTGAGCGGAGACTCTTTGCAATAATAAATATCACCAAAATATATATATATATATATATATATATATATATATATATATATATATATATATATACATTTCCTCAGTTTAGCCCGATACATATTCAATAAAAAAAAAAGAAATTAACACTATTTTGTACTTTTTGCTATAATAAATATCCCCAATTTTGTATTCTCCTACATATTTTTGGTAAACAAAATCGCAGTAAGCATATATTGATTGGTTTATGCAAAAGTTATAACATCTACAAAATAGGGGGTCGTTTTATGGCATTTTTATGATTATTATTTAGGGCTGTGCAAATTAACTTTTAATTGATTGATTAATCTTTAATTTTTTTGATCGATTAAAATTCTTTTGATTGGTACTCACCTCTCTGCCGGCTTCTGGGCCTTCAGGAAGTAACATTCGGAGATCCGGTAATGTCACGGACACCGGCGGGGCTTGTCGTGTCATTCTGGCTCCTTTGCTGTGCCTTTATATCTGCATGCCGGAGGGACCTTACTATCTGCCACACGCAAGGGTTTTTACACTTCCCTCTATCAACCTGGGATTCTACAACCATCCACTGGGAGTTGTGATAGTTCCCTTCATGGGACATCTACATGCCGACGGACTGATGTTAACCTCTCCTCATCTGGATTCAGCAGTGGTATCGTTGTACACATTTTTATACCAGTATCATACTTGACTACATGTTTTTATGACTGCTTTTGGTACCGTTTGGTATTACTCGCACCATTTTTACAGTTTATGTAGCTACATCGATTTTATCAGTGCAATATTTATTTGGTCACCTACTTGAAGACTATAAAAGTTTTAATGCTATTCCCATTGAGTGCTGCCTTTGTGTGTTTTTTGTATCCTGCTATCTATTTTTCCAGTGGTTGGGAGCTGCACTGGGAATCAGCCTGCAGGGAGATAAGCTAAAGGTAGTTGGATCTGTATGTGCGTTATAATTAATCGAAATTAGTCGATTTATCGATTAAAAAACCAAACGATTAATCGAACACAACATTTTTGATCAGTAACAGATCTATTATTATTTTTTTACTAGTTATGGTGGTGATCTGCGATTTTTATCGTGACTGCGACATTATGGCGAACACATCGGACACTGTTGGCGCTATTTTGGGACCGTTCACATTTATACAGCGATCAGTGCTATACAAATGCACTGATTACTGTATAAATGCGGCTGGCAGTAAAGGGGTTAATCAGTAGGGGGCAGGGAAGGGGTTAAGTGTGTCCTAGGGAGTGATTATAACTGTTAGGGGGCGTAGCTTACTGTGACATGTCACTGATCGCTGCTCCTGTTGAGAGAAAGCAGACAATCAGTGCTGTGTTACCAGGCAGAACAGGAAGATGCCTTGTTTACAAAGGCATCCCCCCGTTCTGTCATTCTGTGACCCAGCTCGTGGGACACCAGTGGACATCGAGTCCGTGGTTCCTGTGAAGATGGTCACAGAGACCGTGGCGGGTGCGTGCGGGTGCGTGCGCGCACTAGGCTGCAGATCCCAAGCGATGTATATATGTCAGACGTGGGTGAGGAAGAGCCAATAAATGGCTCTTCCTGTTTACATTGTGATCAGCCGTGATCAGCCGTGATTGGACACAGCTGATCACGTGGTAAAGAGCCTCAGACAGAGGCTCTTTACTGAGATCGGAGATGCAGGGTGTCAGACTGACACCCCGCACCACCGATAGCCCAGCTGCGCGCCCCCAATAGACGTCCAGTCAGGATTACAGAACCACTTCCCGGACGTCAATTGTCTATTGACCGGGCGGGAAGTGGTTAAACTGTTTTTTTGTTTTTTTACTGTACTCTAGCCATTGGAGTTTAATAACGCTCAAACACACCTAAATGCCTCTAGTGTTTAGCGTCATTCAGCATTTTTTCTGCTCTTTAGCTCCGTTCCTGAACGCCCTTTTAATGTATTTTTCTTTTCTTTAGTAATCCATAAAAAGAGACCCTTTTTATCTATTTCTATTTAGCATTTTACTGGTATACTTTATTGTTTTTAGAGGGTTTTTTTATGTGAAGAAAGTCAAACCAAAATAGCAACATCTACACTATTAACACTGGGTGCATGCGTGTGTTATTGTTACTTTGGACTTTTTCGGACTTGTTCCTGTTGTCTAAAAAAACTCAAATAACCTGAACACAAAAAAATTCTAAAACATGGATTTTTTAATGACTCTTTTTATTCTTTATTTTTTACTTTTATTAATGTTCTATGCTTTGTCAACAAAGGTGATGGAGAGTCATTAATTTCCTCAGGTCCCTTCTCATTGTGATTCTAATGGATGAACTTCAAGCTCATTGATAAAGAAGACCTATTACTTGGTCTTATGCCGCGTACATTCCGACAACAAAACCGTGGACTACAGAAGGCCCATGTGGCTTCTCTGTACACCTGGATAGGAGGGGCAGCATATAGCGAAACCAATCTCCTCCATTTTCCCCCTGCAGCAGCTGAAAGCCTGCTTCTACTGCTTTTCCTCCCACAGGCATTCAGCAGCTGCAGGAGGAAAATAGAGGGAGTGGGTTCTCTACATGAACAAAGTGAAGCAATGTAATCAGCACACTAAGGATTCCTCGAAAGGGGTTTCTTTTCTTGGTCACATGATAAACATACAGCAACGTTTGGGAGCCACTCAGGGCCCCTTCGTCAGGCAAGTGCTCACTTGGTGTGCTGATGACATTTCTTCACTTTGATCATCCACGGTTTCCAGCCCATGGTCATTACTGCACCCAGCATCACTGAATAGCCAATTTCTTGAATGTATGCATAGGGAATAATGCGCTTGGTTTCTCCACATGCCACTCCCACTGTTCCTCCAATCCATGGTCCTGCTGTGCTCCTGTGTGTTCTCCTGCACCCCCCCTCATCCCCTCACAACGCTGCCAGCTTCTCCCTGCTCCCCTCTCCTGCCAACTGCTGCGAAGGATGTGTTAGAATGGAGAGTGGGGAACGGGCCGGTAAATATGTCACTTACCGGCCCCTTATTTTTCTGAATGAACACAGAAAGTATTGATTACTGACTCTGTCCATTCATAACTGGGGTATAGTAAATGGTGTTTACTATGCTTCAGTTTGTAAATTAACAGGAAGCTATATTTAGAGCTACTGTACTCCTGACCATTCTAAGGCTGCAGAGATGGAGATTGAGGGCTGTGTTCTCAAACTCCTTTCTGTTTCTAATGTGAAACATCAGAGGTCAGGTCTGTTTAGGCCAGGGGTCTCAAAGTACCGGCCCGCGGGCCATTTACGGCCCGCGGATCGCTAATAAATGGCCCGCGATTCGCGGAAAATCCCCGGGATTCGCGGCAAAACCCCGCGATTCGCGGTAAGACCCCACGATTTGCGGTAAGTCCCCGCTCAACAACTCCGAGCCGTGGAACACCTTTGATCTGCGGACCCCCCCTCAACAACTCCGAGCCGTGGACCCCCCCGCTCAACAACTTTGATCTGCGAACCCCCCCGCTCAACAACTCCGATCCGCTCAACAACTTCGTTGGGAGGTATGCTCATTTGTCCCTCATTCTGAAGTTGAAAAGTTGGGAGGTATGCCTGATGTGCTCTGATGTACCCCATGTACCCTGATATGCCATGTGCCCCAGGTACCCTGATGTGCTCTGATGTGCCATGTGCCCCATGTACCCTGATGTGCCTCATGTACCTTGATGTGTCCCTGATGTGCTGGGCTCTGTACATCAGGGCACCCTGTGTCCTGTACCCTGATGTGCCATGTGCCCTGTACTGATGTGCTGTGCCTGATGTCCTCTCATGTGCCCTGATATGCCCCATGTGCCCTGATGTGTGCCATGTACACTGATTTGCTGGGCTTTGTACCCTGATGTGCTGTTTCATGTGCCCTGTACCCTGATGTGCCATGTCCTGTACCCTGTTGTGCCGTGTGCCTTGTCCTGATATGTCCTGTCCTGATGTGCCGTGCTCTGTATCCTGATGTGGCCTCTTGTGCTGTACCCCTATGTGCTGTGCTATGATGTGCCCTGTACCCTGCTGTGCCCTGATGTGCTGTGCCCTGTACCCTGATGTGTGCTGTGCCCTGATGTGTGCTGTGCCCTCATGTGCGCTGTGCCCTCATGTGCGCTGTGCCCTAATTTGCTGGGCTCTGTGCCTTGATGTGCTGTACCCTGATGTGCTGTGCCCTGTACCCTGATGTGCTGTGCCCTGATGTGTTGTGCCCTAATTTGCTGGGCTCTGAACCTTGATGTGCTGTGCCATGATGGTGAGTGGTCAGTGTGTAGTGTAGTGGTCTGTCGGCAGTGTAGTGGTCTGTCGGCAGTGTGCAGTGTAGTGGTCAGTGTGCAGTGCAGTGGTCCGTGTGCAGTACAGTGGTCTGTGTGCAGTGGTCCGTGTGCAGTGGTCTGTGTGCAGTGGTCCGTGTGTAGTGGTCCGTGTGCAGTGCAGTGGACAGGGTTAATAATGCGTTTACTGACACCAATACTAGGGTTTAATAATGCGTCCGCTGACACCAGTGCTGGGGGTTAACAATGCGTCTGCTGACACCAGTGCTGACACCAGTAATGTTTTTGAAGTTTGAAAGTTTGCATGCGGCCCCCCCATGGGATATGAAAACTTGTCTTGCGGCCCTCAGGTAATTTGAGTTTGAGACCCCTGGTTTAGGCCATGACTTTCCACCAAAGCCTCCCAACTGGGCAAGCAGTGCGCGTGGCTGAATTGTGAGTGTTCTGGATGGAATGCAGGGGTCAGATATGTCCTGTGGAGAGAGATATTGCTAGCAGGGGTGGGGAGAGTTAGATATGTGCTGGGGAGCAGTGGTGGCTGGGGCTCAAACATTTTGGCAGTGTGCAATAAAACTGAAAAATTAAAAAAAAATCACTGTGCCATCAGTTGCAGACACTTTGTTTCATAAGATGTAGCCACTGTGCCCATCATATACAGAAGCCTGTGTCCATCATATACAGCAGCATGTGCCCATCATATACAGCATCCTGTGCCCATCATATACAGCAGCCTGTGCCCATCATATACAGCAGCCTGTGCCCATCATTTACAGCAGCCTGTGCCCATCATTTACAGCAGCCTGTGCCCATCATATACAGCAGCCTGTGCCCATCATATACAGCAGCCTGTGCCCATCATATACAGCCTGTGTCCATCATATACAGCCTGTGCCAATCATATACAGCAGCCTGTGTCCATCATATACAGCCTGTGCCAATCATATACAGCAGCCTGTGTCCATCATATACAGCAGCCTGTGCCCATCATATACAGCAGCCTGTGCCCATCATATACAGCAGCCTGTGCCCATCATATACAGCAGCCTGTGCCCATCATATACAGCAGCCTGTGCCCATAATATATACAGCAGCCTGTGCCATCATATACAGCAGCAGCTGTGTCCATCATATACAGCAGCCTGTGCCAATCATATACAGCAGCCTGTGCCCATCATATACAGCAGCCTGTGCCCATCATATACAGCAGCCTGTGCCCATAATATACAGCAGCCTGTGCCAATCATATACAGCAGCCTGTGTCCATCATATACAGCAGCCTGTGTCCATCATATACAGCAGCCTGTGCCCATCATATACAGCAGCCTGTGCATATACAGCCTGTGCCCATCATATACAGCAGCCTGTGCCCATCATATACAGCAGCCTGTGCCCATCATATACAGCAGCCTGTGCCCATCATATACAGCAGCCTGTGTCCATCATATACAGCAGCCATATACAGCCTGTCCATCATATACAGCAGCCTGTGCCCATCATATACAGCAGCCTGTGCCAATCATTTACAGCAGCCTGTGCCCATCATCATTCATATACAGCAGCCTGTGCCCATCATATACAGCAGCCTGTGCCCATCATATACAGCCTGTGTCCATCATATACAGCCTGTGCCAATCATATACAGCAGCCTGTGCCATCATATACAGCAGCCTGTGCCAGCAGCTGTGCCATATATACAGCAGCCTGTGCCCATCATATACAGCAGCCTGTGTGCCCATCATATACAGCAGCCTGTGCCCATCATATACAGCAGCCTGTGTGCCCATCATATACAGCAGCCTGTGCCAATCATATACAGCAGCCTGTGCCAATCATATACAGCAGCCTGTGCCCATCATATACAGCAGCCTGTGCCCATCATATACAGCAGCCTGTGCCCATCATATACAGCAGCCTGTGCCCATCATACAGCAGCCTGTGCCCATCAGCAGCAGCCTGTGTCCATCATATACAGCAGCCTGTGCCCATCATATACAGCAGCCTGTGCCCATCATATACAGCAGCCTGTGCCCATCATATACAGCAGCCTGTGTGCCCATCATATACAGCAGCCTGTGCCCATCATATACAGCAGCCTGTGCCCATCATATACAGCAGCCTGTGTCAGCATCATATACAGCAGCCTGTGCCCCATCATATACAGCAGCCTGTGCCAATCATATACCATCATATACAGCAGCCTGTGCCCATCATATACAGCAGCCTGTGTCCATCATATACAGCCTGTGTCCATCATATACAGCAGCCTGTGCCAATCATATACAGCAGCCTGTGCCAATCATTATACAGCAGCCTGTGCCCATCATATACAGCAGCCTGTGCCCATAATATACAGCAGCCTGTGCCAATCATATACAGCAGCCTGTGTCCATCATATACAGCAGCCTGTGCCATCATATACAGCAGCCTGTGCCCATCATATACAGCAGCCTGTGCCAATCATATACAGCAGCCTGTGCCCAGCATCATATACAGCAGCCTGTGCCCATCATATACAGCAGCCTGTGCCCATCATATACAGCAGCCTGTGCCCATCATATACAGCAGCCTGTGCCCATCATATACAGCAGCCTGTGTCCATCATATACAGCCTGTGCCAATCATATACAGCAGCCTGTGCCAATCATATACAGCAGCCTGTGCCCATCATATACAGCAGCCTGTGCCCATCATATACAGCAGCCTGTGCCCATCATATACAGCAGCCTGTGCCCATCATATACAGCAGCCTGTGCCCATCATATACAGCAGCCTGTGCCCAATCATATACAGCAGCCTGTGTACAGCCTGTGCCATCATATACAGCAGCCTGTGCCCATCATATACAGCAGCCTGTGCCCATCAATCAAGCCTGTGCCCATCATATACAGCAGCCTGTGTACAGCAGCCTGTGTCCATCATATACAGCAGCCTGTGCCCATCATATACAGCAGCCTGTGCCCCATATACAGCAGCCTGTGCCCATCATATACAGCAGCCTGTGCCCATCATATACAGCAGCCTGTGCCCATCATATATACAGCAGCCTGTGCCAATCATATACAGCAGCCTGTGCCAATCATATACAGCCATCATATACAGCAGCCTGTGTCCATCATATACAGCAGCCTGTGCCAATCATATACAGCAGCCTGTGCCCATCATATACAGCAGCCTGTGCCCATCATATACAGCAGCCTGTGCCCATCATATACAGCAGCCTGTGCCCATCATATACAGCAGCCTGTGCCCATCATATACAGCCTGTGCCCATCATATACAGCAGCCTGTGCCCATCATATACAGCAGCCTGTGTCCAATCATATACAGCAGCCTGTGTCATCATATACAGCAGCCTGTGCCCAGCCTGTGCCCATAATATACAGCAGCCTGTGCCAATCATATACAGCAGCCTGTGCCCATCATATACAGCAGCCTGTGTCCATCATATACAGCAGCCTGTGCCAATCATATACAGCAGAAGCCTGTGCCTGTGCAGCTAGCCTGTGCCCATCATATACAGCAGCCTGTGCCCATCATATACAGCAGCCTGTGCCCATCATATACAGCAGCCTGTGCCCATCATATACAGCCTGTGCCCATCATATACAGCAGCCTGTGCCCATCATATACAGCAGCCTGTGTCCATCATATACAGCAGCCTGTGTCCATCATATACAGCAGCCTGTGCCCATCATATACAGCAGCCTGTGCCAATCATATACAGCAGCCTGTGCCCATCATATACAGCAGCCTGTGCCCATCATATACAGAAGCCTGTGCCTATCATTTACAGCAGCCTGTGCCCATCATATACAGCAGCCTGTGCCCATCATATACAGCAGCCTGTGCCCATCATATACAGCAGCCTGTGCCCATCATATACAGCCTGTGTCCATCATATACAGCCTGTGCCAATCATATACAGCAGCCTGTGCCCATCATATACAGCAGCCTTTGTCCATCATATACAGCAGCCTGTGCCCATCATATACAGCAGCCTGTGCCCATCATATACAGCAGCCTGTGCCCATCATATACAGCCTGTGTCCATCATATACAGCCTGTGCCAATCATATACAGCAGCCTGTGCCAATCATATACAGCAGCCTGTGCCCATCATATACAGCAGCCTGTGCCCATAATATACAGCAGCCTGTGCCAATCATATACAGCAGCCTGTGTCCATCATATACAGCAGCCTGTGTCCATCATATACAGCAGCCTGTGCCCATCATATACAGCAGCCTGTGCCAATCATATACAGCAGCCTGTGCCCATCATATACAGCAGCCTGTGCCCATCATATACAGCAGCCTGTGCCCATCATATACAGCAGCCTGTGCCCATCATATACAGCAGCCTGTGTCCATCATATACAGAAGACTGTGCCCATCATATACAGCAGCCTGTGCCAATCATATACAGCAGCCTGTGCCCCTCATATACAGCAGCCTGTGCCCATCATATACAGCAGCCTGTGCCCATCATATACAGAAGCCTGTGCCCATCATTTACAGCAGCCTGTGCCCATCTTTTACAGCAGCCTGTGCCCATAATTTACAGCAGCCTGTGCCCATCATATACAGAAGACTGTGCCCATCATATACAGAAGCATATGCCCATCATATACAGAAGCATGTGCCCATCATTTACAGCAGCCTGTGCCCATCATTTACAGCCTGTGCCCATCATTTACAGCCTGTGCCCATCATATACAGAAGCATGTGCCCATCATATACAGAAGCCTGTGCCCATCATATACAGAAGCCTGTGCCCATCATTTACAGCAGCCTGTGCCAATCATATACAGCAGCCTGTGCCAATCATATACAGACTGTGCCCATAATATACAGCAGCATGTGTCCATCATATACAGAAGCCTGTGCCCATCATATACAGCAGCCTGTGCCAATCATATACAGCAACCTGTGCCCATCATATACAGCAGCCTGTGCCCATCATATACAGAAGCATGTGCCCATAATTTACAGCAGCCTGTGCCCATCATTTACAGCAGCCTGTGCCCATCATATACAGAAGCATGTGCCCATCATATACAGAAGCATGTGCCCATCATATACAGAAGCATGTGCCCATCATATACAGCAGCCTGTGCCCATCATTTACAGCAGCCTGTGCCAATCATATACAGCCTGTGCCCATCATATACAGAAGCATGTGCCCATCATATACAGCAGCCTGTGTCCATCATATACAGAAGCCTGTGCCCATCATATACAGCAGCCTGTGACAATCATATACAGCAGCCTGTGACAATCATATACAGCCTGTGCCCATCATATACAGCAGCCTGTGTCCATCATATACAGAAGACTGTGCCCATCATATACAGCAGCCTGTGCCAATCATATACAGCAGCCTGTCCCCATCATATACAGCAGCCTGTGCCCATCATATACAGCAGCCTGTGCCCATCATTTACAGCAGCCTGTGCCCATCATTTACAGCAGCCTGTGCCCATCATTTACAGCAGCCTGTGCCCATCATATACAGCAGCCTGTGCCCATCATATACAGAAGCCTGTGCCCATCATATACAGAAGCCTGTGCCCATCATATACAGAAGCATGTGCCCATCATTTACAGCAGCCTGTGCCTATCATTTACAGCATGTGCCCATCATATACAGAAGCCTGTGCCCATCATATACAGAAGCCTGTGCCCATCATTTACAGCAGCCTGTGCCAATCATATACAGCAGCCTGTGCCAATCATATACAGACTGTGCCCATCATATACAGCAGCCTGTGTCCATCATATACAGAAGCCTGTGCCCATCATATACAGCAGCCTGTGCCAATCATATACAGCAGCCTGTGCCAATCATATACAGCAGCCTGTGCCCATCATATACAGCAGCCTGTGCCCATAATTTACAGCAGCCTGTGCCCATCATTTACAGAAGCCTGTGCCCATCATATACAGAAGCATGTGCCCATCATATACAGCAGCATGTGCCCATCATTTACAGCAGCCTGTGCCCATCATATACAGCAGCCTGTGCCCATAATTTACAGCAGCCTGTGCCCATCATTTACAGAAGCCTGTGCCCATCATATACAGAAGCCTGTGCCCATCATATACAGCAGCATGTGCCCATCATTTACAGAAGCCTGTGCCCATCATATACAGAAGCCTGTGCCCATCATATACAGCAGCCTGTGCCAATCATATACAGCAGCCTGTGCCCATCATATACAGCAGCCTGTGCCCATAATATACATCAGCCTGTTCCCATCATATACAGAAGCCTGTGCCCATCATTTACAGCAGCCTGTGCCCATCATTTACAGCAGCCTGTGCCCATCATTTACAGCAGCCTGTGCCCATCATATACAGAAGCCTGTGCCCATCATATACAGAAGCATGTGCCCATCATATACAGAAGCCTGTGCCCATTATTTACAGCAGCCTGTGCCAATCATATACAGCCTGTGCCCATCATATACAGAAGCATGTGCCCATCATATACAGCAGCCTGTGTCCATCATATACAGAAGCCTGTGCCCATCATATACAGAAGCCTGTGCCCATCATATACAGCAGCCTGTGCCAATCATATACAGCAGCCTGTGCAAATCATATACAGCCTTTGCCCATCATATACAGCAGCATGTGTCCATCATATACAGCAGCCTGTGTCCATCATATACAGAAGCCTGTGCCCATCATATACAGCAGCCTGTGCCCATCATATACAGAAGCCTGTGTCCATCATTTACAGCAGCCTGTGCCCATCATTTACAGCAGCCTGTGCCCATAATTTACAGCAGCCTGTGCCCATCATATACAGAAGCCTGTGCCCATCATATACAGAAGCATGTGCCCATCATATACAGAAGCATGTGCCCATCATTTACAGCAGCCTGTGCCCATCATTTACAGCCTGTGCCCATCATATACAGAAGCATGTGCCCATCATATACAGAAGCATGTGCCCATCATTTACAGCAGCCTGTGCCCATCATTTACAGCAGCCTGTGCCAATCATATACAGCCTGTGCCCATCATATACAGCAGCCTGTGCCCATCATATACAGAAGCCTGTGCCCATCATATACAGAAGCCTGTGCCCATCATTTACAGCAACCTGTGCCAATCATATACAGCCTGTGCCCATCATTTACAGCAGCCTGTGTCCATCATATACAGAAGCCTGTGCCCATCATATACAGAAGCCTGTGCCCATCATTTACAGCAGCCTGTGCCAATCATATACAGCCTGTGCCCATCATTTACAGCAGCCTGTGTCCATCATATACAGAAGCCTGTGCCCATCATATACAGCAGCCTGTGCCAATCATATACAGCATGTGCCCATCATATACAGAAGCCTGTGCCAATCATATACAGCCTGTGCCCATCATATACAGCAGCCTGTGTCCATCATATACAGCAGCCTGTGCCCATCATATACAGCAGCCTGTGCCCATCATATACAGCAGCCTGTGCCCATCATATACAGCAGCCTGTGTCCATCATATACAGCAGCCTGTGTCCATCATATACAGCAGCCTGTGTCCATCATATACAGCAGCCTGTGCCCATCATATACAGCAGCCTGTGCCCATCATACATCATATACAGCAGCCTGTGCCCATCATATACAGCAGCCTGTGCCCATCATATACAGCCTGTGCCCATCATATACAGCATGTGCCCATCATATACAGCCTGTGCCCATATGTGCTGGGGGAGGGGGGGTGTGAGAGAAGAGGGTCAGTGCAAGGGAGAGGGGTAGAAGAGGTAGGATATGTGCTGGGGTGCTTTGGGAAGGGGGAGAGATAGAGTTTGAAACAGTTGTCAGTTTTAAAATCCAATCCACACTTCTAGCATGGTCTTCTCCCTGCCAAAGCCCCCAGTACATATCCTTCTAATCCCTCTATCACTACACATATATTCTACCATGTCCTCCTTTCCAGCCGCTCTCTTCCCTCCCCTGTCCATCTACACAGTATAGATAAACTTTATACAGACCTGAGATCAGCGGGCGTCCCTGCTCCCCCCTCCTCCTCCTCGTGTGTATACAGAGCAGAGAAGGAGGAGGAGGGGAGGAGCTTTGATGAGCTAACAGTCTGCTCTGCTCTCTGCTGAACAAGTCTGTCACGAGGGAGACTTTAGATCTTACTCCCGGAGCGTGCAGTCCATGTGAATGATGTGTCCGGGTCTGGAGCAAATGAAAACCCGTACACATCATTCAAAAAACCGGACTGTCTGGGGGAAAATCATACAGGTGGCAACCCTAGTCGGGGGTCCGATCGGACCCCCTCTCGGTACATGCGGCGGTTCCCGTGGCTTCAAGAGCGATCCGGGATGAGGGGGCGGCTGTTCGTTTTTTGTCCGCCCCCTCGGGATCGCTCCCAGCCAATCCGCACGCTCCCCCTGCATGTCACTTTCTTCTCCTGTGTAAACACAGGAAGGGGGAAGTGATGTGATCTCTCCTCTCAGCAGTATTTTCAACTGCCGCTGAGGAGAGAAGACTCACACAGTAAGTCTGCACCAACACTACACTGACACCAACTACACATACGCACATTAACCCCCCCCCCCACCCCCCTGTCACAGTGTCACTGAATGCAGTGATCATATATGTACTGATCACTGCATTTAGTGTCAGTATGACAGGCAGTATGACAGGCAGTTAGTGTTAGGTTCAGGCTAGCCCCCATACCCCCCCCCCAAAAAAAGTTTTAAACCCCTTGATCACCTAGTTAAACCTTTCACTCCCTATTGCCAGTGTCACTGAGCGATCATTTTCTGATCGCTGTATTAGTGTCGCTGTTCCCACTAGGTAGCTATTTTTTTTTTTATTGCGATTTTTTTTTTTACTAAAGACATGTGGCTGAATACATTTTGGCCTAAATGTTTGACTAACATTTAGTTTATTTGATTTTTATTATAACAAAAAGTAAAAAATATTGTTTTTTTTTTTCAAAAATGTCGCTCTATTTTTGTATATAGCACAAAAAAAAAAAATCGCAGAGGCGATCAAATACCACCAAAAGAAAGCTCTATTTGTGGGAAGAAAAGGACGCAAATTTTGTTTGGGAGCCACGTCGCACGACGCCGCGCAATTATCTGATAAAGTGACGCAGTGCCGAATTGTAAAAACCCCTTGGGTCATTTAGCAGCATATTGGTCCGGGGCTTAAGTGGTTAAAGGGTGACAATATTTCTTTGTTTCTTAGCCTTTAACCCATTTCTGCCTGTGCCCATCATACATCATATACAGCAGCCTGTGCCCATCATATACAGCAGCCTGTGCCCATCATATACAGCCTGTGCCCATCATATACAGCATGTGCCCATCATATACAGCCTGTGCCCATATGTGCTGGGGGAGGGGGGGGTGTGAGAGAAGAGGGTCAGTGCAAGGGAGAGGGGTAGAAGAGGTAGGATATGTGCTGGGGTGCTTTGGGAAGGGGGAGAGATAGAGTTTGAAACAGTTGTCAGTTTTAAAATCCAATCCACACTTCTAGCATGGTCTTCTCCCTGCCAAAGCCCCCAGTACATATCCTTCTAATCCCTCTATCACTACACATATATTCTACCATGTCCTCCTTTCCAGCCGCTCTCTTCCCTCCCCTGTCCATCTACACAGTATAGATAAACTTTATACAGACCTGAGATCAGCGGCGTCCCTGCTCCCCCCTCCTCCTCCTCGTGTGTATACAGAGCAGAGAAGGAGGAGGAGGGGGAGGAGCTTTGATGAGCTAACAGTCTGCTCTGCTCTCTGCTGAACAAGTCTGTCACGAGGGAGACTTTAGATCTTACTCCCGGAGCGTGCAGTCCATGTGAATGATGTGTCCGGGTCTGGAGCAAATGAAAACCCGTACACATCATTCAAAAACCGGACTGTCTGGGGAAAATCATACAGGTGGCAACCCTAGTCGGGGGTCCGATCGGACCCCCTCCCGGTACATGCGGCGGTTCCCGTGGCTTCAAGAGCGATCCGGGATGAGGGGGCGGCTGTTCGTTTTTTGTCCGCCCCCTCGGGATCGCTCCCAGCCAATCCGCACGCTCCCCCTGCATGTCACTTTCTTCTCCTGTGTAAACACAGGAAGGGGGAAGTGATGTGATCTCTCCTCTCAGCAGTATTTTCAACTGCCGCTGAGGAGAGAAGACTCACACAGTAAGTCTGCACCAACACTACACTGACACCAACTACACATACGCACATTAACCCCCCCCCCCACCCCCCTGTCACAGTGTCACTGAATGCAGTGATCATATATGTACTGATCACTGCATTTAGTGTCAGTATGACAGGCAGTATGACAGGCAGTTAGTGTTAGGTTCAGGCTAGCCCCCATACCCCCCCCCATATAAAGTTTTAACCCCTTGATCACCTAGTTAAACCTTTCACTCCCTATTGCCAGTGTCACTGAGCGATCATTTTCTGATCGCTGTATTAGTGTCGCTGTTCCCACTAGGTAGCTATTTTTTTTTTTATTGCGATTTTTTTTTTTACTAAAGACATGTGGCTGAATACATTTTGGCCTAAATGTTTGACTAACATTTAGTTTATTTGATTTTTATTATAACAAAAAGTAAAAAATATTGTTTTTTTTTTTCAAAAATGTCGCTCTATTTTTGTATATAGCACAAAAAAAAAAAAATCGCAGAGGCGATCAAATACCACCAAAAGAAAGCTCTATTTGTGGGAAGAAAAGGACGCAAATTTTGTTTGGGAGCCACGTCGCACGAACCGCGCAATTATCTGATAAAGTGACGCAGTGCCGAATTGTAAAAACCCCTTGGGTCATTTAGCAGCATATTGGTCCGGGGCTTAAGTGGTTAAAGGGTGACAATATTTCTTTGTTTCTTAGCCTTTAACCCATTTCTGCCTGTGCCCATCATACATCATATACAGCAGCCTGTGCCCATCATATACAGCAGCCTGTGCCCATCATATACAGCCTGTGCCCATCATATACAGCATGTGCCCATCATATACAGCCTGTGCCCATATGTGCTGGGGGAGGGGGGGGTGTGAGAGAAGAGGGTCAGTGCAAGGGAGAGGGGTAGAAGAGGTAGGATATGTGCTGGGGTGCTTTGGGAAGGGGAGAGATAGAGTTTGAAACAGTTGTCAGTTTTAAAATCCAATCCACACTTCTAGCATGGTCTTCTCCCTGCCAAAGCCCCCAGTACATATCCTTCTAATCCCTCTATCACTACACATATATTCTACCATGTCCTCCTTTCCAGCCGCTCTCTTCCCTCCCCTGTCCATCTACACAGTATAGATAAACTTTATACAGACCTGAGATCAGCGGCGTCCCTGCTCCCCCCTCCTCCTCCTCGTGTGTATACAGAGCAGAGAAGGAGGAGGAGGGGAGGAGCTTTGATGAGCTAACAGTCTGCTCTGCTCTCTGCTGAACAAGTCTGTCACGAGGGAGACTTTAGATCTTACTCCCGGAGCGTGCAGTCCATGTGAATGATGTGTCCGGGTCTGGAGCAAATGAAAACCCGTACACATCATTCAAAAACCGGACTGTCTGGGGGAAAATCATACAGGTGGCAACCCTAGTCGGGGGTCCGATCGGACCCCCTCTCGGTACATGCGGCGGTTCCCGTGGCTTCAAGAGCGATCCGGGATGAGGGGGCGGCTGTTCGTTTTTTGTCCGCCCCCTCGGGATCGCTCCCAGCCAATCCGCACGCTCCCCCTGCATGTCACTTTCTTCTCCTGTGTAAACACAGGAAGGGGGAAGTGATGTGATCTCTCCTCTCAGCAGTATTTTCAACTGCCGCTGAGGAGAGAAGACTCACACAGTAAGTCTGCACCAACACTACACTGACACCAACTACACATACGCACATTAACCCCCCCCCCCACCCCCCTGTCACAGTGTCACTGAATGCAGTGATCATATATGTACTGATCACTGCATTTAGTGTCAGTATGACAGGCAGTATGACAGGCAGTTAGTGTTAGGTTCAGGCTAGCCCCCATACCCCCCCCCCATATAAAGTTTTAACCCCTTGATCACCTAGTTAAACCTTTCACTCCCTATTGCCAGTGTCACTGAGCGATCATTTTCTGATCGCTGTATTAGTGTCGCTGTTCCCACTAGGTAGCTATTTTTTTTTTTATTGCGATTTTTTTTTTTACTAAAGACATGTGGCTGAATACATTTTGGCCTAAATGTTTGACTAACATTTAGTTTATTTGATTTTTATTATAACAAAAAGTAAAAATATTGTTTTTTTTTTTCAAAAATGTCGCTCTATTTTTGTATATAGCACAAAAAAAAAAAATCGCAGAGGCGATCAAATACCACCAAAAGAAAGCTCTATTTGTGGGAAGAAAAGGACGCAAATTTTGTTTGGGAGCCACGTCGCACGACCGCGCAATTATCTGATAAAGTGACGCAGTGCCGAATTGTAAAAACCCCTTGGGTCATTTAGCAGCATATTGGTCCGGGCTTAAGTGGTTAAAGGGTGACAATATTTCTTTGTTTCTTAGCCTTTAACCCATTTCTGCCTGTGCCCATCATACATCATATACAGCAGCCTGTGCCCATCATATACAGCAGCCTGTGCCCATCATATACAGCCTGTGCCCATCATATACAGCATGTGCCCATCATATACAGCCTGTGCCCATATGTGCTGGGGGAGGGGGGGGTGTGAGAGAAGAGGGTCAGTGCAAGGGAGAGGGGTAGAAGAGGTAGGATATGTGCTGGGGTGCTTTGGGAAGGGGGAGAGATAGAGTTTGAAACAGTTGTCAGTTTTAAAATCCAATCCACACTTCTAGCATGGTCTTCTCCCTGCCAAAGCCCCCAGTACATATCCTTCTAATCCCTCTATCACTACACATATATTCTACCATGTCCTCCTTTCCAGCCGCTCTCTTCCCTCCCCTGTCCATCTACACAGTATAGATAAACTTTATACAGACCTGAGATCAGCGGCGTCCCTGCTCCCCCCTCCTCCTCCTCGTGTGTATACAGAGCAGAGAAGGAGGAGGAGGGGAGGAGCTTTGATGAGCTAACAGTCTGCTCTGCTCTCTGCTGAACAAGTCTGTCACGAGGGAGACTTTAGATCTTACTCCCGGAGCGTGCAGTCCATGTGAATGATGTGTCCGGGTCTGGAGCAAATGAAAACCCGTACACATCATTCAAAAACCGGACTGTCTGGGGGAAAATCATACAGGTGGCAACCCTAGTCGGGGGTCCGATCGGACCCCCTCCCGGTACATGCGGCGGTTCCCGTGGCTTCAAGAGCGATCCGGGATGAGGGGGCGGCTGTTCGTTTTTTGTCCGCCCCTCGGGATCGCTCCCAGCCAATCCGCACGCTCCCCCTGCATGTCACTTTCTTCTCCTGTGTAAACACAGGAAGGGGGAAGTGATGTGATCTCTCCTCTCAGCAGTATTTTCAACTGCCGCTGAGGAGAGAAGACTCACACAGTAAGTCTGCACCAACACTACACTGACACCAACTACACATACGCACATTAACCCCCCCCCCCCACCCCCCTGTCACAGTGTCACTGAATGCAGTGATCATATATGTACTGATCACTGCATTTAGTGTCAGTATGACAGGCAGTATGACAGGCAGTTAGTGTTAGGTTCAGGCTAGCCCCCATACCCCCCCCCCCATATAAAGTTTTAACCCCTTGATCACCTAGTTAAACCTTTCACTCCCTATTGCCAGTGTCACTGAGCGATCATTTTCTGATCGCTGTATTAGTGTCGCTGTTCCCACTAGGTAGCTATTTTTTTTTTATTGCGATTTTTTTTTTTACTAAAGACATGTGGCTGAATACATTTTGGCCTAAATGTTTGACTAACATTTAGTTTATTTGATTTTTATTATAACAAAAAGTAAAAAATATTGTTTTTTTTTTTCAAAAATGTCGCTCTATTTTTGTATATAGCACAAAAAAAAAAAATCGCAGAGGCGATCAAATACCACCAAAAGAAAGCTCTATTTGTGGGAAGAAAAGGACGCAAATTTTGTTTGGGAGCCACGTCGCACGACCGCGCAATTATCTGATAAAGTGACGCAGTGCCGAATTGTAAAAACCCCTTGGGTCATTTAGCAGCATATTGGTCCGGGCTTAAGTGGTTAAAGGGTGACAATATTTCTTTGTTTCTTAGCCTTTAACCCATTTCTGCCTGTGCCCATCATACATCATATACAGCAGCCTGTGCCCATCATATACAGCAGCCTGTGCCCATCATATACAGCCTGTGCCCATCATATACAGCATGTGCCCATCATATACAGCCTGTGCCCATATGTGCTGGGGGAGGGGGGGGTGTGAGAGAAGAGGGTCAGTGCAAGGGAGAGGGGTAGAAGAGGTAGGATATGTGCTGGGGTGCTTTGGGAAGGGGGAGAGATAGAGTTTGAAACAGTTGTCAGTTTTAAAATCCAATCCACACTTCTAGCATGGTCTTCTCCCTGCCAAAGCCCCCAGTACATATCCTTCTAATCCCTCTATCACTACACATATATTCTACCATGTCCTCCTTTCCAGCCGCTCTCTTCCCTCCCCTGTCCATCTACACAGTATAGATAAACTTTATACAGACCTGAGATCAGCGGCGTCCCTGCTCCCCCCTCCTCCTCCTCGTGTGTATACAGAGCAGAGAAGGAGGAGGAGGGGAGGAGCTTTGATGAGCTAACAGTCTGCTCTGCTCTCTGCTGAACAAGTCTGTCACGAGGGAGACTTTAGATCTTACTCCCGGAGCGTGCAGTCCATGTGAATGATGTGTCCGGGTCTGGAGCAAATGAAAACCCGTACACATCATTCAAAAACCGGACTGTCTGGGGGAAAATCATACAGGTGGCAACCCTAGTCGGGGGTCCGATCGGACCCCCTCCCGGTACATGCGGCGGTTCCCGTGGCTTCAAGAGCGATCCGGGATGAGGGGGCGGCTGTTCGTTTTTTGTCCGCCCCCTCGGGATCGCTCCCAGCCAATCCGCACGCTCCCCCTGCATGTCACTTTCTTCTCCTGTGTAAACACAGGAAGGGGGAAGTGATGTGATCTCTCCTCTCAGCAGTATTTTCAACTGCCGCTGAGGAGAGAAGACTCACACAGTAAGTCTGCACCAACACTACACTGACACCAACTACACATACGCACATTAACCCCCCCCCCCACACCCCCCTGTCACAGTGTCACTGAATGCAGTGATCATATATGTACTGATCACTGCATTTAGTGTCAGTATGACAGGCAGTATGACAGGCAGTTAGTGTTAGGTTCAGGCTAGCCCCCATACCCCCCCCCCATATAAAGTTTTAACCCCTTGATCACCTAGTTAAACCTTTCACTCCCTATTGCCAGTGTCACTGAGCGATCATTTTCTGATCGCTGTATTAGTGTCGCTGTTCCCACTAGGTAGCTATTTTTTTTTTTATTGCGATTTTTTTTTTTACTAAAGACATGTGGCTGAATACATTTTGGCCTAAATGTTTGACTAACATTTAGTTTATTTGATTTTTATTATAACAAAAAGTAAAAAATATTGTTTTTTTTTTTCAAAAATGTCGCTCTATTTTTGTATATAGCACAAAAAAAAAAAAATCGCAGAGGCGATCAAATACCACCAAAAGAAAGCTCTATTTGTGGGAAGAAAAGGACGCAAATTTTGTTTGGGAGCCACGTCGCACGACCGCGCAATTATCTGATAAAGTGACGCAGTGCCGAATTGTAAAAACCCCTTGGGTCATTTAGCAGCATATTGGTCCGGGGCTTAAGTGGTTAAAGGGTGACAATATTTCTTTGTTTCTTAGCCTTTAACCCATTTCTGCCTGTGCCCATCATACATCATATACAGCAGCCTGTGCCCATCATATACAGCAGCCTGTGCCCATCATATACAGCCTGTGCCCATCATATACAGCATGTGCCCATCATATACAGCCTGTGCCCATATGTGCTGGGGGAGGGGGGGGTGTGAGAGAAGAGGGTCAGTGCAAGGGAGAGGGGTAGAAGAGGTAGGATATGTGCTGGGGTGCTTTGGGAAGGGGGAGAGATAGAGTTTGAAACAGTTGTCAGTTTTAAAATCCAATCCACACTTCTAGCATGGTCTTCTCCCTGCCAAAGCCCCCAGTACATATCCTTCTAATCCCTCTATCACTACACATATATTCTACCATGTCCTCCTTTCCAGCCGCTCTCTTCCCTCCCCTGTCCATCTACACAGTATAGATAAACTTTATACAGACCTGAGATCAGCGGCGTCCCTGCTCCCCCCTCCTCCTCCTCGTGTGTATACAGAGCAGAGAAGGAGGAGGAGGGGAGGAGCTTTGATGAGCTAACAGTCTGCTCTGCTCTCTGCTGAACAAGTCTGTCACGAGGGAGACTTTAGATCTTACTCCCGGAGCGTGCAGTCCATGTGAATGATGTGTCCGGGTCTGGAGCAAATGAAAACCCGTACACATCATTCAAAAACCGGACTGTCTGGGGGAAAATCATACAGGTGGCAACCCTAGTCGGGGGTCCGATCGGACCCCCTCCCGGTACATGCGGCGGTTCCCGTGGCTTCAAGAGCGATCCGGGATGAGGGGGCGGCTGTTCGTTTTTTGTCCGCCCCCTCGGGATCGCTCCCAGCCAATCCGCACGCTCCCCCTGCATGTCACTTTCTTCTCCTGTGTAAACACAGGAAGGGGGAAGTGATGTGATCTCTCCTCTCAGCAGTATTTTCAACTGCCGCTGAGGAGAGAAGACTCACACAGTAAGTCTGCACCAACACTACACTGACACCAACTACACATACGCACATTAACCCCCCCCCCCCCACCCCCCTGTCACAGTGTCACTGAATGCAGTGATCATATATGTACTGATCACTGCATTTAGTGTCAGTATGACAGGCAGTATGACAGGCAGTTAGTGTTAGGTTCAGGCTAGCCCCCATACCCCCCCCCCATATAAAGTTTTAACCCCTTGATCACCTAGTTAAACCTTTCACTCCCTATTGCCAGTGTCACTGAGCGATCATTTTCTGATCGCTGTATTAGTGTCGCTGTTCCCACTAGGTAGCTATTTTTTTTTTTATTGCGATTTTTTTTTTTTACTAAAGACATGTGGCTGAATACATTTTGGCCTAAATGTTTGACTAACATTTAGTTTATTTGATTTTTATTATAACAAAAAGTAAAAAATATTGTTTTTTTTTTTCAAAAATGTCGCTCTATTTTTGTATATAGCACAAAAAAAAAAAATCGCAGAGGCGATCAAATACCACCAAAAGAAAGCTCTATTTGTGGGAAGAAAAGGACGCAAATTTTGTTTGGGAGCCACGTCGCACGACCGCGCAATTATCTGATAAAGTGACGCAGTGCCGAATTGTAAAAACCCCTTGGGTCATTTAGCAGCATATTGGTCCGGGGCTTAAGTGGTTAAAGGGTGACAATATTTCTTTGTTTCTTAGCCTTTAACCCATTTCTGCCTGTGCCCATCATACATCATATACAGCAGCCTGTGCCCATCATATACAGCAGCCTGTGCCCATCATATACAGCCTGTGCCCATCATATACAGCATGTGCCCATCATATACAGCCTGTGCCCATATGTGCTGGGGGAGGGGGGGGTGTGAGAGAAGAGGGTCAGTGCAAGGGAGAGGGGTAGAAGAGGTAGGATATGTGCTGGGGTGCTTTGGGAAGGGGGAGAGATAGAGTTTGAAACAGTTGTCAGTTTTAAAATCCAATCCACACTTCTAGCATGGTCTTCTCCCTGCCAAAGCCCCCAGTACATATCCTTCTAATCCCTCTATCACTACACATATATTCTACCATGTCCTCCTTTCCAGCCGCTCTCTTCCCTCCCCTGTCCATCTACACAGTATAGATAAACTTTATACAGACCTGAGATCAGCGGCGTCCCTGCTCCCCCCTCCTCCTCCTCGTGTGTATACAGAGCAGAGAAGGAGGAGGAGGGGAGGAGCTTTGATGAGCTAACAGTCTGCTCTGCTCTCTGCTGAACAAGTCTGTCACGAGGGAGACTTTAGATCTTACTCCCGGAGCGTGCAGTCCATGTGAATGATGTGTCCGGGTCTGGAGCAAATGAAAACCCGTACACATCATTCAAAAACCGGACTGTCTGGGGGAAAATCATACAGGTGGCAACCCTAGTCGGGGGTCCGATCGGACCCCCTCCCGGTACATGCGGCGGTTCCCGTGGCTTCAAGAGCGATCCGGGATGAGGGGGCGGCTGTTCGTTTTTTGTCCGCCCCCTCGGGATCGCTCCCAGCCAATCCGCACGCTCCCCCTGCATGTCACTTTCTTCTCCTGTGTAAACACAGGAAGGGGGAAGTGATGTGATCTCTCCTCTCAGCAGTATTTTCAACTGCCGCTGAGGAGAGAAGACTCACACAGTAAGTCTGCACCAACACTACACTGACACCAACTACACATACGCACATTAACTTCCCCCCCCCCCCACCCCCCTGTCACAGTGTCACTGAATGCAGTGATCATATATGTACTGATCACTGCATTTAGTGTCAGTATGACAGGCAGTATGACAGGCAGTTAGTGTTAGGTTCAGGCTAGCCCCCATACCCCCCCCCCATATAAAGTTTTAACCCCTTGATCACCTAGTTAAACCTTTCACTCCCTATTGCCAGTGTCACTGAGCGATCATTTTCTGATCGCTGTATTAGTGTCGCTGTTCCCACTAGGTAGCTATTTTTTTTTTTATTGCGATTTTTTTTTTTACTAAAGACATGTGGCTGAATACATTTTGGCCTAAATGTTTGACTAACATTTAGTTTATTTGATTTTTATTATAACAAAAAGTAAAAAATATTGTTTTTTTTTTTCAAAAATGTCGCTCTATTTTTGTATATAGCACAAAAAAAAAAAATCGCAGAGGCGATCAAATACCACCAAAAGAAAGCTCTATTTGTGGGAAGAAAAGGACGCAAATTTTGTTTGGGAGCCACGTCGCACGACCGCGCAATTATCTGATAAAGTGACGCAGTGCCGAATTGTAAAAACCCCTTGGGTCATTTAGCAGCATATTGGTCCGGGGCTTAAGTGGTTAAAGGGTGACAATATTTCTTTGTTTCTTAGCCTTTAACCCATTTCTGATCTGCAGGCGTCATTAGACGATCCCGCGAACCGTGGTAGCTGTACGCCGGTTCGTTTAAGAGGGATATCGGGCACGCCCCCCCTCCTGCACTGTGGGGGTGCCGATGCTCGTGACCGGCGGTCACGATGACTGCTGGCCATGAGCGATCGTGGGTCACGAGAGGCAGAACAGGGATGTCTGTTCTGTACTGAGAGGAGATGCAGATCGTGAGTACCTATAAGCTGGGAATCACGATCTGTCATCCCCTATAGTGAGTCCCCCTCAGTTAGAACACACAGTCAGGCAACACAGTTAACCCCTTGATTGCCTCCTAGTGGTAGCCCCTTCCCTGCCAGTGACATTTACACACTAATCAGTGCATTTTTTTAAGTGTCCAATGTTTCCGCCATAATGTCGCAGCACCGATAAAAATTGCAGATCGCCATCATGACTAGTAAAAAATAATAATAATAATAATAAAAATGCCATAAATATATCCCCTATTTTGTAGACGCTATAATTGTTGTGCAAATCAATCAATGTACGCGTATTGTGATTTTTATTACCAATAGTATGTAGAAGAATACATATCAGCCTAAACTGAGAAAAAAATTGCTTTTTTGAAAAAATATTGACATAAACTGAGAAAAAATTGCTTTATTGAAAAAAAAATTGGGTTATTTATTATAGCAAAAAGTACAAAATATTGGGAGTTATTTATGAAAGGCAAACACACTTTGCACTGCAAGTGCACTTGAAAGATCTGAGGAGAAGATCTGAAATGAGGGGAAGCTCTGCTGATTTTATCATCCAATCATGTGCAAGCTAAAATGCTGTTTTTTATTTTCCTTGCATGTCCCGTTAGAGCTACAGCGACTGAACTTCCAAGTGCACATGCAGTGCAAAGTGGATTTGCCTTTCGTAAATAACCCCCATTGTGTTTTTTTTTTTCAAAATAGTCGCTTTTTTTTTTATAGTGCAAAAAATTTAAACAGCAGAAGTCATCAAATACCTCCAAAAGAAATCTCTATTTGTGGGAAAAATAGGACGTCAATTTTTTTGGGTACAGCGCTGCACCACTGCGCAATAGTCAGTTAAAGATACGCAGTGCTGTTTCGCAAAAAAAATGGCCTGGTCATTAAGCAGTCAAATCTTCCGGGGCTGAAGTGGTTAGAAGTGGTTAAGCTTCTATTTTGACTCAGTTTAAACTTTGTTCTGGTTTTGGATAGAGTGGGGAAGGGGTTAGAACATCTGTCAACTTAAAATGCTGTTTGTGTTCCTATTGATGAGATTTCTTTTCACTTCTTCTTCTGTCTGAAAACCAACTGGACACCACATGTTGACTCTATCCTTTCCCCGCTCCATCTATGGCAAAAATACGTTTTAGCTGACATTAGCGATGCATTCAGAGATTGGGTTAGAGTGTAATAAAAGATCAGCTATGGCACAAAAAAAAAAACAATCTAAAAAATTAAAGTCAGCTTGAAAGCTTCCTAACATTGCCATCACTCTTGCAATTATTCCCACTCAAGCTTCTCTCTGCTGTTTGCTGGCAGTACCTTTGCTGCAGATCTCTGGACATCAGAGGCAAATCCTTATTCCTATCAGAATGTTACGGAAGACGCACTGGAGTGGAATATTCAAGATTTACAAAATTACAGAAAAAGTTAAATTCCTCTTTTAACATTCTGACATAAGGTACTCAGATATTAAGCACAAGACTTCAGAGGCTAGTCATTATTTCTATTGTAGCGCCCCCTTACTTTCAGTATGGCCACTGCGCTAAAGTTAGTGGGGAATGGGAGAGTTATTTTTGCTCCCATTCGCAAATGGGGTTAATGTGTGAAATGATATTGCAGGACTAATGTTAGAATTTGGTATTTGGCACCATCTAGTGGCCAAAAATGAGAAATGGACTTCAGTTATGGTTTTACTGTTTTTTCAAGAACATGTGAGGGAGTATGCAAATTGCCTACCCATGAACACTCAGGGCTGAAGTGCATGCTGGGAAGGAGATAAAAAGCCTTGTGGTGGCCATCTTAGGTCTCTTGCCTCTGGGACACATGGCCTGCCAGGAGAGCTCTGTGGGTATGTGTGTTTCACAGAGCTCTGGCCTACACTGTGTTGAGACAAACCAGCTACTTTTGGGGAGGTAACTGAGAACTCCTGATCGTCTGTAAAAGAGAACAACGTGTGATTGCTGCAAACAGATTGAGATCCTGTGGAGCGGAGGCATCCATCTGCCTGGATATCGTGTGGTGAGAGGGCTCATGCCCAGAGCTTTGTACTGTTTTGTCACACACCTAGACTGACTGCATAAGACCTGTAGTCCCACGAGACAGTTCAGTTTGAGTCACATGTGCATAGGCTTCAAGCCTGAATTGATAGTTTGGTGACTGCTGCTGCTGCTGGTGTGCTTCTAGGAAGGAGTGCATAGATACTTTTCACAGTTCCATGTTGTTCTACATTACCTATTAATCAGAGAGCCCTTTGGATTACAATTGCTAGCAGAAGAAAGAAGACCAGAGACTAGACTGTGTTCTTATTGCAAGGCCTTGCAGTGCTGCTACCATTTACTAGAGACTGTAAGGGGGGAATATTGAGTTTATTATACTGTGCTATATTATTCTTGCTAAACGCTGTGTGTCGCATAGTAGGTTTCATAGTGTCTGCATGGTGTGCTGGAAGTGGGAAGGTGCTCAGTGCTAAGTTTGTTGCCTGAACATTAGTCCCACTTGGAGACTTGCGGTTGCTACTTATAGCCTCATGTTTCATTGCTGTACACCAAATGTGATTTCATGTTAATGATAACATCTGTTCTGGAAAGGTTACCCTTTGCTTTAACACAAACTGTTGTGAGGCTTGTTAATTCTCTAAGCAGGTGCCACGGTGTATGCCTGGGTGACAACACAGGTAAAGTGAATGTAATCTGTGTCTGATTACTTGTCTTTCTATCATTGAGCTTCATTTCAGCACTGCACCACAGCTGTGTCAAGGGGAATGAGACCAAATTACTGGGGGGGGGGGGGGGTGTTAAAGCAGAGTACAGGCCCAAAAATAACCAGCAGCTCCTTCGGGGGGAGTTGCTACACGATTAAAGATTTAAATGCTACAGAGGACACAATTAGCTTGATAGGGAGAAATGGACCTGTACCTCTTTTTTGCCATTCTTTTTTATACAGTATATGCTAACTTTTATTCCCCTTAAACTCAATTCATTAAAGGGCTGGCATTATAAACTTTTTACTACAGTAGATATTAGTGTAATTATATTTCCTGTGCCATTTGTTTGTCTTACCTCACTGACGGGCTTACATGCTGTGGCTGCAGTCAGTGCCGACACCAGCATAAGGCAGCATAGGAAGCCACCTTAGGGAACTAGGGTGGGATAAAATCCTTATCCCCAGCTACTTGTTGGGGAGTCAGATTTTTATGTCTTCTGAGCCCCACAACAAGCAAACTTAAACTTCGGTAGGACAGAGAGTGAGCATGGAAGTTTTAGTTTGCAAGATGTTTACTAAGCTACTGGAGAGTGCAGAAAGAGAGAGAAGTAGGCAGACAGGGGAGTCTGCATGTCCTACCATTAGAGCCCGTCCACAAGCATGCAGAGGAGGGAATAGCAGGGGGCTGATCCAGGGGCGGATCCATGGTCTAGTCTCGGGAAAGAAACTGACAGAAAATACAGTTTTTGGGGGACAATTTATTGGGGAAATGACTGGTGTTGGCGCTTTAATCATCCTGGCACCATGGTTGATATGTCAGGATTATTGAAGCACATTATTTCTATTATTACATTATTATATGATATTAAATAGTTCAACTCACCATAATGCCGAATCAGCATGTGGCCCTGTGTGTGTCACTTGCCACATCGCCTGCCACATGTTGCGGATTGTCACTTGCCACATCGCCTGCCACATGTTGCGGATTGTCACTTGCCACATCGCCTGCCACATGTTGCGGATTGTCACTTGCCACGTCGCCTCTCACCAGATGCGAATTGTCACTTGACACGTCGCCTGTCACCAGATGCGAATTCTCACTTGCCACGTCGCCTGTCAATAGATGAGAATTGTCACTTGCCACGTCGCCTGTCAATAGATGCAAATTGTCACTTGCCACGTCGCCTGTCAATAGATGAGAATTGTCACTTGCCAAGTCGCCTGTCAATAGATGAGAATTGTCACTTGCCAAGTCGCCTGTCAATAGATGAGAATTGTCACTTGCCACGTCGCCTGTCACCAGATGAGGCTTGTCACTTGCCATGTCGCCTGTCAACAAATGAGGATTGTCACTTGCCACGTCGCCTGTTACCAGATGAGGATTGTCACTTGCCACATCGCCTGGCACCAGATGAGGATTGTCACTTGCCACGTCACCTGCCACCAGATGTGGATTGTCACTTGCCAAGTTGCCTGTCACCAGGTGAGGATTGTTACTTGCCACGTCGCCTGCCACACATTGCAGATTGTCACCTGCTGTGTCACTTTCCTGCTAAGGTGGTCTCTTGCTTCTACTGTGTTACCCACAGCCTTGGGTATCCAGTGTCCCAGAATTGCAAATTCAGTCCTCCATGACTTGCCAGTATCTGCTCCTCAGTACCTGTGTGATTCCCTGAGTATTTCCAACATCCACTTGTCACTAATACCCGTGCACTTCTTGTCTATATCCTGCTTCAGTGATGCAACACATCTTTGTCTGCTCCTGCTTTGGGTGTTCACTGTTCATCTGTGATTCTGTACACATCTATCAATTCCCAGTGCCCTGCGGGTTTGTGCACTCCTGCCTGCTTGGACTGTGTTACCCACTAATCAGTGAGTCCTTCAACACTGCTAAGTAGCCAGCACACCTACTCTCTGTTCCCAGTAATTGCCTGATCTGCTCAGTTGAGTCAGAATTCCGCAACCTGGATATAGCCTGCAGCTAAACCCATCTCTTAGACTGGGTGACTTGGACCTTCTTAAAGATTTAACTTCCACTGTCATGCGGGCACCCTGGGTTGCCTCCAGGTATCAAACCCATCCCAGACACCTTGTGTGTCCTCCATGGTGGCCATGGTCACACTGTATAGTCTCAACTACCGCTAGCAACTCCTGGTTGCTTGGTCTGCCCTCTGGTGGGAACAGATTCCATAATCTGTGACATACAGGAGACGAGCCCAGCCTGGGACTCCTGGCTTGGGTGACTTGCTTCTTTTATTACTGTAATTCTTATGCATGCCACCATTTATTGAATAATGCAGACTTGCATAAAAACCTTAACATTTTATAAAAAGCATTTAGCTGAAATGGATGACAATATTTAAGTACTGTATGAAACCAAATAAAATTATGAGTACTCCAGTCCCTAATCTATAATTCTGTTTTGCGTCCCAGTAGTCGTGTCTTCCATGTGTTATCCTGGTTGCCATAGAGACCATGAAATGTTTATGAAGAAATACAACAGACGTATTGAGCAGATTTTCGAGCACACTGAAAGTATTGACAAGAATGATATTCCTCTAAGTCTTTCATTTCTACACTAATACTACATCTTTAAGGATTAGATATTTGAAAGGAGGGGGTTATGTTATGTGTTTAGCTAACCAGCATAGCGGTTTCTTTCATGTACCTGCTGTTTAGCAAGTGTAGCAGAGGAAAGCTTACACTAGGGACAGTATAACCAGAAGCCCTAAGGTCATAAATTTAATGGGCCCCAGATTATAACAAATTGACCTTCGGAAGGTTGTACCCCCATTTGTTTGCTATTCAGCACTGTGCTATTTTAAATGCCAATTGTTCGGTCATACAACACTGTACCAAAATAAAATGTATATCATTTTTTTTCCCACACAAATAGAGCTTTCTTTTGGTGGTATTTGATCACCATTAAATTCGTTTTTTTAATTATATGTAGCGCCTGTGTACTTTCAGGTACAGGTGCTATTTTAAATTTAAGGGAGATGAGAGAATTTGTTGTCTCTCACCCAGTTAATTGGTCTAAATTGGGTCTCTGCTTCTGCTGGACTTTGCTGTGGGCCGTCCTGTTATTCTTGGGGTGCTATACCACCCCGAGGCGATGGGTGGCGCAGGTAAAGTTCAGGTTGGGGTGTCTCTTGCCAGCAGCCAATCATGAGAGAGTTTCTCTCGCAAGGCATGCTGGGGGAGAGTACTTCAGGGGCAGACGCCATTGAGGCGGGGGTCTTGTTCCTGGTGTGGCACCCACTTTCGGGGTGTCCACACATCACAGCCCCCGGCGATATGGCCTTCCAGGCCCGGGTGCACGTGCCACACGGTGTGCTTGGTTCTAGGACCATGATGGCCCAGAACATTTAATGCTGTGACGGGGCCCCAATGATCAACTGGGTCCCCAAGTTCTGAGTGAAGATCCCAAGCGAGACAGCTGTTCGGTGGGGAGTCAGCCTGAGGAGAGCCAAGAGAGGCAGGCAATCCAACAGGGCCTCTACAATCCATCGGGGATCAAGGTGACCGGACAATTAGAGGTTGAATGTCAGCAACCTGTCAGTCGGGGGCCCAATAGAGAACTGTGAGATTCAGGCACCAATATTGTTGATCTACGTTCTAGGGAAGGGTCTGTGGCAGAGACTTGTTTCCCCTCAAAGTTCCGAGTGATACCCTGGCTGCCAGGTCGGTGTGAGCGGCCTGTCCAGGTTCACTATACCCACTCCGGCTAGAGTGGCGACGAAAGTGAAGTGTTGGAAGCAGGACTGCTTCCGTGTAACTAGGCCTGAATCTGCTGTTTCTCCTCCTCATACATCTCTCCTATCTACCTCAAGTTTATCATTTACCATGTTGGTAAAAAAAAAAGCACAAGAAAGACACCTGCCGTCTGGACATTCCATCATTGCTGCTCTCTTCAACTACCCTAGACATCGGAGCTATACAGGTAACAGACCGACCCAAATCTATTCAGCGGCTCCTGCGGGGGTGAGCGCTACATGTGGGGGCTCGTCCGGGATTCGGCTGTTGCCACTGACAACGGAACTGTGAGATTGTTCTCCTCATTGAGAACCAGGAATTGTCGTGGTGTTGGACTGTTCGGTGAGGATAGAGTTAACCTCAGGTAGTAAAAGTCTGGGCGCACAGGCCACAGAGTGACGTGTGCCTGCAACGTGCCCAGCAAAGAACTTTTAGTGGGAGGAGTTACCCACCCCTGCATGAGAAGTAGGGCGAGTTTGGCGCCAAACAGCAGAGTGATTGCCCGCCCACGAGAGAGACACACCTGCAACATGTCTGTTCCCCCGATGCCGTTTGAGAGACTGAGACCTCCAATGTCTACTGTTGGAGCCCATCTAATGCCTGCTGCCGCCGGTGTACCCCCGACTTGGAGCTGGCTGGCTGTCCGGATCCTGCCTTTTGTTCAGTGCAAGAGATGCCAGGCCTATCTATTCCAGGTCGAGCCACTGACCGAAGCCCCCCGGGAGTACAAGGTGGACTGGATCGCTGGAACTGTGGCCGCGGAAGGGGAGATCTCATGGCCAGAACCCTCCCCACCTGCTGTGGTCGTTGATGCAGAGGTCATGACCGTGTCGTCTACGCTTACCTTGCCATCGGCTGTTTCTTCAATCAGATCGCGGGAGGTAAGCGAAGTGGACCAGCGTGCAAACCGAAGCTGTACCGGAGGCCACGGCTACTAATGTGGTCTCCGTATGGCGTGCTATTGCCAAAGTGGGCCCTGCACAGGCTTCCCACGGCTGAAGTCGAGGCCTGCCTGCCCAAACAAGTGACTTGTCCAACCCTGTCAGGAGTCGCAACTATTTGCCCGCAGAGGAGTACGATACTTCTGAATTGGATTCATTGACCGATATTGGTGATGACTAGTGGTTAGAACTTGAGTTTTCCAAGTCTCAGCAAATAAGAAGCTCCAGTACCAATAAGTCTCGCAGGCGTAGGAAACGCTCCAGTCACGCTGCATCACTTGTAGAGCTTCCACAATTGACCTGGGGAGTTGGAGTACCCAGCATCCCTGTTTCGGAGCCTACTCCTGCGCCCACTGTATCACTGGCCCTGAAAAGAGGGCCTGATGCCATTGTGAAACCGGGATTTGGAGATTCCTGTACCTTGCCGAGACTCACTCGTTTGCAACTTATTTTCATTCAGAGAGTGGCCACTCAGTACGGATGGGAGTACCCATATGTCCCTCCAGCCCTTCTACTTGAAATTGAGCAGAAGAGGGAGAGCTGGTATCATGACGCCGTTTGGAAGTACCTGGGAGTCCCAAAAGTTGACCGTGGTTCCGAATACGCTTTTGTTTGTGTGGGCCACAGATTTGAGGACTGCCTTAAAAATTGGAGCCCCGGTCGTTACATCTACAGCAACCGAGTGGTTCTCAAAGGTCCCGGGAGAGTGGATCAAGTTTTTTGCATTACCACTACTAACTCCAACGGGGACATTGTTTCTTTGCGGGCTCCCCGGTTCTACAGGTAGGCTGAATGCCTATGCTATTGACTATGCTGCTTTTTCAGAAGTCATGGACAAGAACTGTTGCCCCTATCCAAGTTGTGTTTTCATCCCACTGGATTCACATTTTGGTGCTTGTGCAGAACTTTGGGAGGGTTTTTGATCAGGAAAGAGGAGAAGATGACATTTTCTACATCTCCCTTTTTCTGCTATGTGTTCTAAAGTACTGCCATATTGTAGTACCAGTGCACTGACCACCAGGGGCAGTGTTATGCAGATTTTCTTATTGCCACCGCAGAGAAGACTAGTTGTATATATTCCTTTTTTTTTCCTTAGGTCTGGCAACTTAGGAAATACCCAGCACTTACTGATATCTCTTTGGGAGGAAAGGAGGTTTCACCTTGGTCCGCAAAGGTGCAGCTTCCTTTCACCCTCAGAGTTTGAATATTTAGTTGATATATATGAAAATGTGTTTCTTTGTGTGTGTTCTTTCATTTTGTTTGCAGGTTGTTGACCTGTCAACGCTGTCAGAGAATGGGGCAGAATAGATAGTTAGGAATGTGTAATGATGTGATATTGTGAATATTGTACAGATGTAATGGTGTATACTTTTATTTTTTGTTATTTTTCTCTATTTTCTCTCTTTACTGTCACAACAGGTTCAGGTCAGGTGTTCAGGCTTAAAAACCAGCTTGGCGGACACTGGGGACAGTGTCTGTTCAAGTGGGGGGAGTGTGTAGCGCCTGTGTACTTTCAGGTACAGGTGCTATTCTAAATTTAAGGGGGGTGAGAGAGGGTCTGTGGCAGAGACTTTTTTCCCCTCAAAGTTCCGAGTGCTCCGTGACCGTGGGACTCGTGGACCAAATCGCCACTGGAGTCCCGCGATCAGTCCTCGGAGCTGAAGAATGGGGAGAGCTGTGTGTAAACACAGCTTCCCCGTTCTTCACTGTGGCGCTGTCATTGATCGTGTGATCCCTTATATAGGGAACCACAATCAATGATGTCACACCTACGGCCACACCCCCTACAGTTACAAACACAGATGAGGTCATACATAACCCCTTCAGCGCCCCCTTGTGGTTAATGCCCAAACTAAATGCATTTTGTGCTGTGAAATTGACAATGGTCCCAAAAATATGTCAAAATTGTCTGAAGTGTCCGCCATAATGTCGCAGTCATGAAAAAAATCGCTGTTCGCCCCCATTAGTAGTAAAAAAAAAAATGATAAAAATGCAATAAAACTATCCCCTATTTTGTAAACGCTATACATTTTGCACAAACCAACCGATAAACGCTTATTGTGATTTTTTTTTACCAAAAATAGGTAGAAGAATACGTATCGGCCTAAACTGAGGAAAAAAAATGTTTATATATATTTTTGGGGGATATTTATTATAGCAAAAAGTAAAAACATTGCATTTTTTTCAAAATTGTCGCTCTATTATTGTTTATAGCGCAAAAAAAATAAAAATGCAGAGGTGATCAAATACCACCAAAATAAATCTCTATTTGTGGAAAAAAAGGACGCCAATTTTGCTTGGGAGCCACGTCGCACGACCGCGCAATTGTCAGTTAAATCGACTGACAATACTAACTGACAATTGCGTGGTCGTGCGACGTGGTTCCCAAACAAAACTAACGTCCTTTTTTTCCCACAGATAGAGCTTTCTTTTGGTGGTATTTGATCACCTATTTTTTGCTATAATAAATATCCCCCCAAAATGTAAAAAAAAAATAAAAAATTCTCAGTTTAGGCCGATACATATTCTGAATATTTTTGGTAAAAAAAACAACACAATAGGCATTTATTGATTGGTCTGCGCAAAAGTTATAGCATCTACAAAATAGGGGACTGTTTTATGGCATTTTCATTAATATTTTTTACTAGTTATGGCGGCGATCAGAGATCAGCGGAAAAATTTTATGTGTACTGCGACATTATGGTTATGCTAGCCCTGCAAGGGGAGATCCAGTCATTAACTTAGAAAACTGTTTATTAGCGTAGTTACACTAAGGTGAAGTAAAGAGGTATAGGGACTGGCCAAAGCAGTTTTGAGTTTTCAGAGTCATGAATATGCAAATTAACTCTTCTGCCAGGACTAGCAACTATAATAATTAATTGTCTGCGCAGAGATCATAGGAGAAAGAAAAGGGAGCTGTATAATACGTGGCTTCGCCAGTATCCCTATAACATAGTGATTTATTGCTGGTGCTGTAGATAGTATACTTGCTCTGTGCCCAGCACCAAATGAAGGTGAGGAAAACAGCATTTACATTGGATGGAAGTCAAGCAGGCTGTGCACAGGGTATTCGTATTTAACCACTTTAGCCCCGGACCATATTGCTGCCCAATGACCAGAGCACTTTTTGTGATTCGGCAGTGCGTCGCTTTAAACAAAATTGGCGTCCTTTTTCTCCCTAAATAGAGCTTTCTTTTGGTTGTATTTGATCACCTCTGCAGTTTTTTTTTTTTTGCGCTATAAACAAAAATAGAGCGACTATTTTGAAAAAAATTCAATATTTTTTACTTTTTTCTGTAATAAATATCCCCCAAAAATATCTAAAAAAACGTTTTTTTCCTCAGTTTAGGCAGATACGTATTCTTCTACATATTTTTCGTAAAAAAAATCGCAATTAGCGTTTATTGATTGGTTTGCGCAAAAGTTATAGCGTTTACAAAATAGGGGGTAGTTTTATGGCATTTTAATTATTTATTTTTTTACTAGTAATGGCAGCGATCAGCGTTTTTTTTCAGTACTGCGACCTTATGGCGGACACTTCGGACACTTTTGACACATTTTTGGGACCATTGGCATTTTTTTAGCGATCAATGCTATAAAAATGCATTGGATTACTATAAAAATGCCATTGGCAGTGAAGGGGTTAACACTAGGGGGCGGGGAAGGGGTTAAGTGTGTTCCTGGGTGTGTTCTAACTGTATGGGGGGGTGGACTGACTGAGGGAAATCACTGATCTTCTATTCATACATTGTATGAACAGAAAATCAGCGTTTCCCCTGCTGACAGGAACGAGAGCTATGTGTTTACACACATAGCTCCCGTTCCTTGCTCTGTAACGAGCGATCGCGTGTGCCCGGCGGCCATCGTACCTGCCGGGCACGCGCGCAGGACTCGGGGGCGAGTGGGGACGCGCGCGCCCTGCCGCCGACAGCGTGCGTGCCCCCTAGTGCCCGAAATGTAGATGACGTAGAGCTACGTGCTCTCGCCCAGGAGAGCCGACCTGCCGCCGTAGAATGACGGCGGCTGGTCGGCAAGTGGATAAGATACACTGGAGTTACCTTTCTGGTTGTGCTGTCTGGAGAAGAAGTAGGAATTGCAAAAGTGTCTGGACAGAATTACATATCTCTTGGCAGGTTAGTTTGCAAATAATGTACAAACGCTGCTCCAAGTTGGCTCAACCATGTATATTAGCCCCTAAACTATGCATTTAGGTGTGATTATGTTTAGGCGCATATTGTGTGAAACAGGTTAACAACTTTTTCCCTGCCTGTTTGAGCTGTGATGTTTTTTAGCAATATGTAGCACTACCCCATAGGAGCTGCTGGTTTAGATTTGGGTCCTGAACATTACCTCGACATTTGTCGTCTAGGGGAAGAAAGTCTGAAAGAACTACAATGTCCACACAAGATGTAAAACCTCTAGCTGTCAGGTTTTATTATTTTGCTCAAAACTTGTGAGGAAGGTACAAGGATGAAGGGGGGAGGGAAGGTTCGGGTACGTGGTACAGATCACTGGGGAAAAACCTCTATACACCAAAGTCATTCACCACTCCCTCTTGAGTGGGTATTGCTCACCCGGATAGACCCCTCTCACCTGTCCTAGCAGCCGGGATGATGCACGAACCAGTTCAATAACAGTCTCTGCCAAAGACTGATTGGGAACAAATTGAACAGTCTGGAATCCTCTGCTAAAGGATGTATTACCCGAACTTCCAGCCATACAGTTAAAGAGCCTTTAAGCCGACCTGGCGAACTGTAGGACACCTTGAGTCATGGATCCCTTCTTAATAAGGTCACCAGGCCTATCCCGAGACATAAGCCGTCCGCTTGGTCTCCTCCAGGACAGGTCCTCCCCTGGTTTCCTTTATTAAGTATAGCTTCCTCCACCTAGATGGACAGCTTGAGATTCCTCTTGATTTGTAAGTCCCAGGCAGCATAACTGGGCCTAGTGATAGAAATGGAGCCTCGTGGTGCCGAGGCTGGAAATCACGCAACACATACCTCGCGCCAGGAGGGCCACGAGGCGAAGGACCCCAAAATGTGACGTCTGCCACTTAAGTATCCCTTCCCGGTATGCACAGCGGGGCACCACTTCCACTAAGCTGTTCCCGAGGAAAGATACTCAATGATCTATGAGGGACCTGTGAGGGTATCGCCACCTACAGGCAACAGTGGGAAAATGCTATCAGGCACAGCCACTGCCAAGACAGTGGCTAATTTAGTACAAATCATCACAGTCCAAGCCACATATCGGCTCAGACACCCACTAAATTTAACATAGCGCCCAGTCATTTGGGAGCAGGGCACTACAAATAAAATGAAGGTAAACCTTACTATCGTTTTCACCAAGGAAGCTGCCATCTTGGCCTCTGTTTGATCTTCAACTGCCATGATGCTGCACGTGTGATCAGCCATGTCCCCAGCCATTGGATAGTTTGACAGATTTCGGTTAAACGCACAACCAATGTGACAGTTACATTTATGGCACGTGCCAGGAATGTAACTGTTTTAAAAAAAATGATAAATCAATGGGTTTACTTCCAATTTGGTAAACTTTGCTGTTTTTTCTGTGAATTGGAGTTTAGACACATGCATTTGTTTTCCTCCGAATTTCAGGGATTTTCACGTTTGATAACGAACGCGCACAAATCCCAAAGATCTGGCATAAAAAATACTTTATTTTCGTTCATTTGCGACCACAGTTCGATATAGATAGAAGATTCGACATGATGGTAACAATAGCGATCTGTGTCTATCGAACCTGCGGTTCAATGTGCCTAACCTAACTCTATTAGTCAAAAATTATTCGACAGACAAAAGATTCAAGATGAAGATCCGACGAAGCAGTCACCGCCAGCGGACATTTATAGTGAAATGCTCCGCCCATAGGCTATAGAAGAATTTTTATGTTAGTTGACTAGTAATAATAATTAATAAATATAATTATTACTAGTGTAGCAAACCCCAGAGGGAGCTGCTTTTGTTTGTTCAGTCCATTACCTTTCAACCCCAATGAACATCCCAGCCCCTCTGGCACACCTAGCAATGTGAATAATGGAATAACTCAGCAGGAATACACAACACAGCTTTTCTTGTAGTTTACTTAAAGAAAAGTAAAATTCAGGTTAACATTAGTCAGCCAGGACCTGTGTAAGTACCCAGGACTTTGTTGAAACTGTTTAAAGAAAACAGTAAGGAACACTATACAAACAACAAAAGCAATAGGTAACAATATGTACAGATTAAATAGACTCCCCAATAACTTTTGGTATTGTGTGGGAAGCTGTGGTTAAAGGGGAACCCCAGGCTGGCCTACGATACCTCTAGTACACACCCAGTGAAATTATATCAATACCCGTGGTGTGTACCCTTTAAGAGCAACCGCGGTAATGTCCTGGAGGCAAAGCTTTGCGTTTTATTATCTTCATCGGCAATGTAGGAGCTCTGTGGACAATATTTGGATGTGGTATTCTATGAAAAGCAGTAAAGGTTCCTGGGCAAAGCCCCCTCACCAAATCCTGTACACAGTCACCGGTCCTCCCCCGAGTGATCGATCGATCTTAGATGCAGGTGTTGCAGTGGCATTCAATCCTTGAGCTGTTGCAGGGTGTCCTTCTTTAGCATGGACAGTCTGTTCCTCTGGGATGGAGCTACATGAACAATCTGTTTCTCTGGACTGGAGCTGCGTGAACAATCTGTTCCTCTGGGCTGAAGTTGCAGGCTGTGTGCCCCCTGGTAGGCCACGATTCCACACACACACATAGAGTGCAGATGCTCTCCTGATGGGGTGCAGGCAAAAAGAGGGTCTGGCCTAGTTCCCCTGGCTTTTTATCTCCTTACCCACAGTCCTTTGCTGCTGTCTCATGATTAGCTCAGGCTCTTTCTATAGGGAGTCCACAGACAACCTCCAATAGGAAGTCTACAAACAAGCAGTTCTGAATGTCTGTGTGAAAAGAGAAGGGGGGCAAAAAAGCCCACACTGCTGCAGCAGACAGTTTTCCCATCATAGATTAGATCAGTCTGGAGAAGTACCTGCTACACAAGTCATACAACATTAGAATTCTACTATAGCTTGTGGGCAGAGCGTTCGACCGGAAATGTATGATTATGACGTCGTACAGTTTAGCTGCGTAGTCAAATCTTCTTAGAACATTCGACAGACACCATAAGCCTTCAATTTAAGATTCAATCTTAGTTCGGATTTTCGGACTAATGCATTTTTTAACTAAACGAAAAAAAATTAAAACTAATTTCGGGAGTAACTAAATTAATTAATTTTTCGGGCGAAACTGAAATTCCAAAAACAAAATATTTCAGTGTGCACATGTCTATCAATGGAGTTTGACCAGCCTCTTGCATATATGTTGGTTAGATCATTTACATACGTGTTTTCAGCTCTTTGCCTGGAGTTCTGCTTTAAGTGTACAGAATGAAGGTGAAGGGCGGGGCATGAAATGTCCCCACCCACACCACCTATGGGATTGGGTCATACCTAAAAATCAATTAAGTTAATAAAAAAAAAAAATATATAACAGTTTCTTACTTACCTATGATTGGTGAAGTCTTTGTTGTCAGTTGCCCTTAACAACGGTCCTCTAGCCCTACAAAAAGAATGAGGATGCGTCATCTGTGGCAGAAGAACGGAGAAGATCTGGAGAAGCGCATCTTCTGTACACTTTCAGTACTTACCTGTGATGGAGCAATTACTTCGCCAGATGATGGACCGGGCCGCTGCTACGTATGGTGATATATGAATGCGGCAGTGCCTCTCGCTCCCGGGTTTACACCTTCTCCCTCTTCTGCTCATGTTGCTCATGTTGGACCCGTCGGTCCTGCGGTACCGAGTACCTCTACCTCTCGTTCTCCGTTCGTCATCCCCTTTGGTGTGCTGTCCCCCCCTGGACCTCCGGTGTGCAGTGCTAAGTTCCATCCAGCAAGTGGCGTTTCCGCGGTCTCCGGTCATCAGATGTCGTCATCTCCGCCCGAGGCGTCAATGACAGCCCCTTCCGTCGCACAAGATGTCGTTCGGCCTTCCTCTTCAGTCGGGATCGATGGCGCATGCGCAATACGGCAGAGCAGGGCTACGCAGAGGCAGCTTAAGCGTCCCCGCCGGTTCGATTCCCCGTCTGGTCCTGTCGTTAAAGGACGAAAGAAGAATAAGTGAATTTTATTTTAATGTTATTTATTTTATTGCTGATGGTTTCTCTTGGTTTTTAATGGTTCTGCCTATGTTTTTTGTCCTCTTGTAGTGCTGTTAATTCTGCTGGTTTGCTTAGGGTGAATGCTACTGTTCCATCATTCAACCCTGTTGTCATGGCAACTGATGATCAACAGATAACTGGGAAGAAGCGTCTTTACAAAACTAAAGGTATTGTCAGGCAGTTTTTTGATATTTTGGTATGTTTTATTCTTTCTGGTCATAACTTTAATCCTCCCAGTTTTAATGTTATAGCTCCTTTGCAGACGGATCCCGTTGCAATTGTGCCGGGTCGAGATGAATCTCCTGATTTTGTTGTTTCTCCGAATCTACTACCAGCAGGGTCTGCGAATGCCTCACCTGAAGTGGTTACAGCGCCTGCTGGTGAGTTTAATAGTTCTTCTCAAGTCGGGGAATTACTTTCTTCTTTTTCTAAATTTATGTCTATGTTTGCAAATTCATTTACTACTGTTAACCAAATGCAGTCAACTCCTGCTTCTGTATGGCTGGACCATTGTCAGAGGCTCATTGTAGCCCTGTCTCTACCTCAGTTGCCACGGCGACTGTGGTTCCTTCTGCGCCTGATGTTTTAGTTCCTCCTTTAGTCCCGGAATCTTGCCTTAAAGAAGTTATGACTTGTGATTTGTCTCCTCTGGGATTTCATTTATCAGGTGCGCTTAAAGAAAAAATTTGGAGGGGGGACTATGTTGATATCCTATCTTTGCTTCGTTCCAATCATGAGCTTAAAGCAGTTAGGAAGGATGGGGATCAAAAGGGTGATGTCAAGAAAAAATTGGCGCCACGCTCTTTTAAACAACTGGCTGCAAGCCTTTTGCATTTACGCTAGCGTGCTAGGTGAACGGCGCTCGGATTTGTGTTCTGGCTTGTTCCAACACGTTGAAATTATTTTGGAAGCATATAAAAAATGTTAAGGCTTTTCATGGTTCTACTATGATGAAGCGTTCCACCAGAAGTTGTCGGTGCACAAATCGTTGAAGATGTGCCCGAAGACGCGCCATTTGCGACCGGCGGAACGTTCCTACACCAGAGTATCGTCAGCGCATAATTTCGCTGGGCGCATCAGTCGCGCTTATTGATTTCCCCTGCAAATATGCAAATGAGGGAGATTTCCCGATTCGCGAACGGATAAGCACCATACGCTGGCTACATGCGCCGCGCGTATCTCGTCCGTCCGGCGCAAAGTTATTTCTACAAAAGGCTGCTTTATCTTTACTCCAGACGGTCAGAGGTCAGCAGGAGAGCAGCTACAGCAGCGTTACCGACGATAGGAGCTAGCTGAACAACCACACTTGCAAGGACAACACCTCTGTGTGCCAACATGCCAGGAGCAATTGTGGTCCTCGAACTACTGATGGGTCCCCCGGAACGAAGGAGGCGGGCACGTGAGAGGATATACCGCACTCGTATGAGCCTCTTTGGCATGGGGGATGAGGAGGTGTATCGCCTCTTCAGATTCAGCCCAGATGCAATACTTGAACTAACCACAACCCTGCAGGATGACATCACCAGCCCAACACACCGCTCACAAGCAGTGCAGCCACTGGTGAAGGTACTGGCAACACTTCATTTCCTTGCAACTGGATCATTTCAGCGTACAAGTGGAGTGGTGGCTGGGATGTCACAGTCCTCCGTGAGCAGATGTGTGCACCAGGTTGTCCCTGCAATCCTCAGACGCATGTCCAACCAGTTCATCAGACCCACCACTGAGGAGCTGCGGCAGAAGGCAATGACAGATTTCTACAACATTGCCAGATTCCCACGCACTGTGGGGGCCATTGATTGCACACATGTGGCACTCCAGCCCCCCAGTGCCACAGAGCACATATACCGCAATCGGAAGCATTGGCATTCCATCAACGTACAGGTGATAGCCGATGCCCAACGCCTCATATGGCACGTCCGTGCCAAACACCCCGCAGTTTCATATACAATCAGAGCCCCATCCCAGCAGAATTTAACCAGAACATGTATGGGGACAGCTGGCTGGTTGGTGAGTGACAAGGGAGTCAGGCATGACTATCCCCTCCCGTGATGCACAACAGAAGTGGCACATGCATGACTAACATTCTCCTGTCTTTTACCTTACAGGTGACTCTGCATATGCATTGGGACCCCATCTAATGACTCCTTTCCGGAACCCCCAAACCAGAGGAGAGAGAAAATACAATGAAGCACACATCAAAACACGTGGAGTGGTGGAGCAAACATTTGGGCTCCTGAAGTCCCGTTTCCGATGCCTGGATAAGTCCGGGGGGACACTATTGTATTCCCCTACCTTTGTGTGTCAGATCATCGGTGCATGTAGCATTCTGCACAACTTTGCTATGAGAAAAGGCCTGCAGATTGACATACGTGATGACCTGACCCCCGACCCACACAGTCCCCACCTGCCAGAGGACACCCAGTCTGCTGATGGAAGAGCAGTCAGGAGGGTCCTCGCTGTAGGCATCTTTGGACACTAAACCAAAACATTAATTACACAGACAGTGCACACGTGTACACCACTGATGTCACTAGATCACACACACCACATGCACATCGCATTGGATTAGCCCAAGTCCAGCATGTAGGAGTTGGGAGCAGCAACGCCAGCGTCAAGGCCCCAATGATGTCACTGTCCATTCATACACCTTTCACACGTCATTCATACAGCCGTGGGGTTAACTTCACCACCACGGCCGAGGGTGACACCCCTTACTGTCAGGAGTGCCACCCTCTCACATTCACACACCATTCACACTGTCCCCTGCACTCCTGACCGTGTGCAGTAAAAAAAGAAATACAAAATCTCATAACCTGAGAAAATAAATAAACAAAAACTCATGACCTGAGTATAAAATAAATAATACAAAATAAACAAAAACTCATAACCTGAGTATTTAAAAAAAATCATAGAAACCAAAAAAAAAAAAAAGCCTCATCGGGGATGCCGGGGCTTCTTCTGGGGGCCCCTCTCTGCCTCCTCAGCTGCCTGGATGGAGTGGGTGGGGGTGGGGGGGCATCTGGAGGTGGCTGATCCCCAGGTGGGCCACTCCTGGCAGGTGTGGCCTGCATGCCCTCCAAGGCCATGGCTATCCGGCCGAGGTATGAGTTTGTCTGGGCCTGCATCCGGAGCTGACGGGTGACCTGGTAATGCTGGGCCCGCCGACTCAGCCTCCCCTGGTCCCGGATGGCAGCACTGTTACCCTGGATGACAGCAGTGTTGGCCTGGACGGCTGCAGTGAGTTGCGTAATATCACCATGCACCTCCCCCAAACTGGTCACCACTGCAGCGCAGTTGCAACTTACATCCTGGACTGCGTTGCTTATCTGGGCAACGGAGCCCAGGCTGTCAGACACTTTCTCCAAATGCCCAACTATGGCCCCCATTTGTTCAGTCTGTCTGGCATGATCCCTCGCCAACTGGTCCTGGACAACATCAGACACCCCCCTGGTCTTCTGGGTCGCCTTCCTGGGGCCAGAAGATGGTTGTCCCCGGGGGGAAGGAGTCGCCCTTGAGGGGCTTCCAAGGATGGGGGAGGGGATAACAGATGGCCCAGGAGAAGGGGAGGAGACCTCCAAAACTAAAGTAAAGTCCTGCTCTGCCACAGCAGGCTCCTCCACAACCACCTCGGCAGGTGTGGTGTGGTCACTCTCCTCCACCACCTCTTCACCACCCAGGGGCTCGGGCACACGATGGCGTGGGGGGGATGGGGTGGAATGGACGCTGACCGATGATGGCCCAGCTCCGTCATCTGTGGATGACACAAAGCAGACACATGTTGGTGGTCCCACACACTTGGCACATGTACCCTCCCCCCCCCCAAATGCAACAAATCAAATAGGGGATAAAAAACACTTACCTGTCCTGGAGCCTTCCTCCATGGAGTCATAGCCTGGGACCCCCTCCACCTGCTCCCTCTCCAGGCAGCGTGCGACCACCTCCTCCTCCGCGGTCAGGGTGACAGGACATGGGGGACCACCACCTGTGCCCCTCTCATGCCTCCTGATGGTGGCCACCTTGCCCCTGACCTTGCGCCGCAAGTCGTTGATCTTTTTCTGAATGTCCCCAGCAGTCCGGGTGGAGTACCCCAAGACATTCACCCTGGCAGCAATGGACTCCAGGATGCCTGCTTTCTCTCCCGGCTGGTCTTGCGGCTTTTTTTCCCATGAAGCAAATTATTCACAGACTCCATCGCTGAGATGATAACCGAGACCTCCTGGGAATTAAAATTAAGGTTCCTCCTCTCTCTGGGGGGTAGCGGGAGCAGCCATTACAGAGCAAAAGTATCTTCCCTGGGGTGGGGGGAAACGGATATACTTTTGCGCCGGAATGGCGTTTCCGCCTGCGCTTTTAAGCGCCCAGCGGAACGCATTGCGCTGACGTTTCCCGGAAAGTGGTGCCGACGGAAGTTGTGAGCATGCGCACAAGGGGGCGAGTGGAGCCGCACTCACTGCGCATGCTCCGTGGATGATGCGCTGAACGTAAGCCTCTGCACTGGGCTCCGCCCATCATTTACATATGATCACACCCACTTCCACTTGCGTCGGGTTACGCCAGCGCATTATCGTTACTCTGGCGCAAGTTTACGCGCAACTGCTATGTGAATAACAGTACTTGCGCTGAAAGGGTCTTCAGAGTAACGTAAATGAGAAGCGTTACTCCAGAGGAAAGATACTCCCATCTACCTGAATCTGGCCCTATATGTTTACTGGTATGGCCTATGTGGTATGCTTTGGAGCAGTTTACGTTCTGTTTTGACTCAATTACATATTAGTTGGCCCGTACCACAGATCATCATTTTACACCTATCTGGTAATGATCTTGGCAAACGCAAAACATTAGAACTGATTTCACAGATTAAACTCGATTTGTTATGTTTACATTCTGTTTTACCTGATGCTATTTTGTTTTTTTCTGAAGTTATCCCTCTTTTGTTCATGGTATGTCTTTTAGGCATGTGAACTTGGAAGGTGGGTTGCCTGGTTTTTATAGACCAGACAATGTGCATTTATCCGATATTGCTCTGGACATCTTAAATTTGGATTTCAATACCTGTGTTGAATTGGCTGTCGCCATGGTGGGGTGCCATGCCCTTTAAATTAGGGCCTGGCGTGTGGGATGATATATTTGTTTTTATTTAGCTAGAGCTTAAATAGCTAAGCTACTTTGGTTATTATAGTATATATATTTATATATGGTTATATATCAGACAGGAGGCTCATATCTTATGCATTATCTCTCTTTAATAATGCCCACAGCAGAAATACAACTTTCAGTAACTTTCAACAAGAAAAAACTTTTATAATGAACTACAAGTCCCAGCAGCCCTCTGGGTGTGAATGCCAATCACGTGGCAGGTCAGACAGTATATAAGGGGCTGCCACTTTGAACTCCTCCTCTTTCTTTCTGCTCACAGCAAGAAATGCAGATAAGTCTTATCATATTCACTTGTTTATGTAATTTGGCTTATTCTTGTGTGTTGGGGATTTGTCTGCTGGGGCTTGTTCCCCGCTGCATTTTCCCTACATTTCTGTGGATATTCTATAGATATCCTTATTGCTAAGATATTCTTTATTTTATTTATTTATTTTACTTTTCCTATTTTATTTTTAATTCTATTTTATTTTATTAAATACTGCGGTACCGCTGGTCTCCCTTCCTTCCGGTGGCGCTCCGTCCGCCGCTGAACCACTCCCGTTTTCACTATGGCCCCTCGGCGTGTACCTCAGTACAGGTCGGCGCCATTTTAAAAGCTATTGGCGCCTTCCTGCGGCTTCGCCTCGGGCACCGCGCGCTCTCCCCTCAGAGCGGCTCGTCTCTGAGGGGGCGTGGCGGTGCGTCTCCGTATTTTAAGCGAATCGCGCACTGCGGGGGGGCGTGCCGCTGACCCCCGCGACATCCAATCACGGCTCAGGATACGTAATCTTGGGAGATTACGCTCTCCTGAGCTAGGACGCCGCTACCTTGCGCCGCTACACCAGTGCTGAGTGAGCGGCTGTACGGGTAGGACACCTCTGGGCGGATCTGTGTGCGGATTTATTCAGTTTTTCCCATAGTTACCCACTTACTACTGCTAGCTGGACTTAGAGTGTGGAAAGTTTTTCCCTCTTTTTTTCCCTATCTTAGCAGATTGTCTGTCTGTTTCATACCTAAGTTGCACTGACTACTGCTGTTGTGATTCATCATGGCTGATGACAGATGCACAGGGTCATCTATCATCCCAGCTGGGGGAGAATCTGCCCTTAATAGCCCCATATTCCTGACCACTGAGGATGCATTCAGGATTTGATTAACCAATCGGTGCAAGCAGCAATGGCTTCTGCCCCCATAGCGCACCCAGCTGCGCCTGTCATGCCTGGTTCCTCAGGCTGTGGTGAACCGCCCACAAAATTGGGCAAAGCGTCTCGGAAACGCAAGAATGTTACCACAACACTCGACTCCCCGGCAGGGGAAGTAAATAATGTGCCCCAGGCAGTACCCTACACGGTCTGCCGACCCACTACCCTCCCAGACTCTCACCGACCCCTGAGCCTCGGGGAGCAGAAAATGCAGGGGCAAAGGTCCGCTAGGCGGTCAAAACCAGATTCCTATGTGGATGTATCAGATTCATCCGCGGAATTCGAGGTGGCAGACGCCTTTGAGTCTGATGAAGAAGTGGAATACGAGGGTAGTGGGCATATGGCGAAACAATTCTAGACACCCGTGGAGAACCTTTCTTCGACCCAGAAGGGATCTCTCACCCCCGATCTGGAGAATGGGCACCTCTCCCAGAGGTCGCTCAATACATTCAATACTGGGCCCACAGGTCTGTGGACAAAAATAACTGGAATAAATTACGGGCAGAATGTCCTCGGCCTTGTATCCCAAAGAAGGCTGTAGTTACTCCTGAGGTGGATCCGGTACTCCTCAGGTACCTTACTAAACAGGGCAAATATTCAAAAAAAGGTATCGAACGGTCCTTTCGGTCCATCCAGGATCGAATCCTCGACCTGTTTGGCCCTGTCACAAAAATTTTGAATATAACCGAACAGGCTTCGTCCACTGATAACCCGTTAGACCTGGAGCAACTCAGAGGCTGGGCCAACAGAACGGTGTGCCTTTTGGGGTGCGCAAATACCATTTGCTCCACGGAACGTCGCCGTTCCATCCTAATGAGGTTAGACCCTCAACTGTCTCATCTAGCAGAGTCGGAACCCGGCCCTGCTGCCGAGGGCATGCTCTTTGGTGACTCACTTATTAAGGATATTAATAAGATGGTCGGACTGTACACGAGTCTTGACAAAGCCCAGACGTCCCTAAAAAAAGTCAGGGACCCCTAAAATTTTTCCTAGGGCCGGCAGAAACAGGGGCCGTTCTGCCGGTCGCTATTCCGCAAACAGGCCATACTACAGAGCTCCCGTTCAGTACAGCCAGGCTCCTCAGTCGTACTCAGTCCCGGTGGCACAGCCAGCACCCTTCTTTCCACCCCGCGGACACCCCTGGAGGGGACATGGAGGGAGAGGCTACCCCCGATCACGCCCTACTACCGGTGAGTACAATACACCCGAATTCTTTTCACGCTCTCCTAGGGGGAAGACTGAGACATTTTATCCACGCCTGGTCTGCGATTACGGCAGACGCCTGGATACTCAGCACAGTGTCGGGATATCAGATAGAGTTGTACCCCTTACCAGAGATGAATGCAGTGCCTCACCCCATCCGGTTCTCAAACCAAAACTCGACACTCATAGATCAGGAGCTTCAAACCCTCCTCATCAAACAGGCAGTGATAGAGGTGGACCCTCTATCACCAGTGTTCCTCAACAACCTCTTCCTTGTCAGAAAAAAGGATGGCGGATTCCGCCCCGTTATAAACCTAAGAACCCTCAATCAACATGTCGTTTACCGACATTTCAAAATGGAGGGGATCCATTATCTGCGGGACCTCTTACGCCCCGGGGACTGGTTGGTGAAGGTGGACTTGAAGGACGCCTACCTTACGGTTCCCATTCATCCTTCCTGCCAACACCTTCTACGCTTCCTTTGGAGGGACAGAATGTGGAAATTCACTTGCCTGCCCTTCGGTCTCTTATCCGCCCCTTGGTGCTTCACCAAGTTGCTAAAGCCAGTGGTGGCGGCATTACGGAGCAGAGGTGTACGGTTGATTATCTACCTGGATGACCTGCTCATAATGGCTCGATCCAGTCACCAGGTGAACATACATGCCTCCTGGTCCGTCAATTTACTCCAAAAACTGGGGTTCATCATAAACCACGAGAAGTCCATTCTGGTTCCATCCCAGGAGATGGAATTTTTGGGATTCTTGGTGGACACCATTCGATCTGTCCTCCGCTTACCCAAGACCAAACTGGCCACTATCCGCAAGGAGATTCGGACCGTATTGACCAAACGACGAGTGTCCCTACGCGGTTTGGCACGATTAGTAGGACTCCTATCGGCCTCATTACAGGCCATCTTCCCGGCACCCCTCCATTATCGAGCCCTTCAGAGACTCAAGGCACTCTATTTGCGCCAGGGACTTCGCTATGCAGACGGAGTACCGCTGGATGCGGAAGTCATAGAGGAACTACGCTGGTGGTTACGTCATGCCGTCGAATGGAACGGCAAAACCATTTTCAGCTCCAATCCGGATTACATCATAGAATCGGATGCGAGCCGTCACGGCTGGGGTGCTCGATGTGGACTCTCTTCCACAGGAGGGACCTGGTCCGCAGAGGAGTCTCTGCTCCACATCAATACTTTGGAACTCATGGCGGCTTTCTTCACCATCAGGAGTCTTCTTCCGAACATGTCCAACTGCTGTGTGTTATTACGCATGGACAATGTGACCGCAGTCCAATACGTCAACAGCTTGGGAGGCTCCAGATCCAGAACCCTGGCGGATCTAGCAAAAGAGTTTTGGCACTTCTGCCTGGAACGCAACATCGTTCCCTTGGCGGAATACATTCCAGGCGCCTCAAACTTGATAGCGGATTGGAATTCTCGATATCTCACCGACTCCAGCGATTGGCGACTGGATCGAGCGGTATTCCTCTCCCTAGTCCATCTGTGGGGTCCATTCTCTGTGGACCTGTTCGCCTCCTGCCTCAATCGCCAGCTCCCACACTTTTACAGCTGGAGGCCGGATCCCGAAGCCCAGGCGATAGACGCTCTTCGTCAGACCTGGCCACAGGGGACGCATTATGCGTTCCCACCCTTCTTGATGATCCTCAGGGTCCTCTTACACATTGCAAACCTAGAGGCCTCGGTCGTGCTGATCACTCCGTGGTGGCCAACACAGCCGTGGTTTCCTCTTCTCCTGGGGATGACTGTGGACCTCCCCAGGTTGCTTCCTCGCTTCCCTCACCTCCTATCCAACCCGACTGGGGATCTCCATCCCCTGATTGTAGATCACAACCTTCACCTCCTCGCATGGTTGGTCTCGGGGTGCCGGACGCGGATAGCGACCTTTCAAGAATGGCTAGGGACCTCCTCGCCCTGGCCTGGGCCCCCGGGACTAGATCGGCATACCGATCAGCCTGGCGAACCTGGGTGCGTTGGTGTGATCAACGGCAAATTAATCCCATTCAAGCGCCTGTATCGGTGGTAGCCAACTATCTGACGGACTCTTTTGAATCCGGGAGATCCTATTAATGTCTATCGCTCTGCGATTTCAGCTTATCATTCTCCAGTAGACTCTCTCCCCATTGGTAAACACCCTGTTAAGAGGCGTTAAGTTTCAAAGCCCGCCACGCCCCAAATATCAGAACACTTGGGACGTAGCGACGGTGTTAACCATGTTCTCAGTTTGGGCTGACATTGACGCTCTCCCGCTAAAGCTACTGTCCTTTAAACTTACAGTTCTTTTATGCCTGATCTCCATCAAGCGCGTTTCCGATGTCAAAGCCTTAGACATATCTAGGCGTCAATTTTCACCTCATGGTGTTAAGTTTTCGGTCGTACGTAGAACAAAAACAAGAATCCAATCTGTCTTCTATCCGTTTTTTCCCACACACCCACGCTTATGTGTGGTTCGCTGTTTACAGACTTATGAGTCACAGACAGCTTCGTTGCGGTCGTCGTTCTCTTCCCAACTCCTCATTTCCTACGTTCGCCCGCATCATCCGGTTTCTTCGGCTACGTTAGCCCGGTGGGTAAGGTCCACCATGGACATGGCAGGGATCGATGTTTCCCTGTTTGGTGCCCATTCCTCCAGGGGTGCTATGGCTACCAAGGTAGTAACCTCTGGAGGCTCACTTTCGGATCTTCTGATGGCGGCAGACTGGTCTTCCGAGACCACCTTCCGCCAATTTTACTTTAGACCAGAGGAACACATATCTATGTCAGTTCTGTGATTATGTTATGGGGTAGATTTGTCATTACTATTGCTGTATGTATATCCATGTATGACTTTGAACTTGCATAAGATATGAGCCTCCTGTCTGATATATAAATTGAGATTTTCCTAGCTTGTGACGGAAAATATTAGTTATATGAAGACAGGAGGCGAATATTTTCCCACCGACCCAACCCTGTCACGGTTTTATCTTCTTTGTTCCAGGTTATTGATGAACGCAGCACGCGAGCCAAGGGCTGAAATTCTTTCCGGAGTGATCTCCACTGTTGTCCCCCGTTGGAATGTTCTACCTACTCGATTCACTGGGCCCGGTTCTTCGGTGGTCGGAGGACTAGCTGCATCTGAGTTCCAGTTCCGGGTTCATATCAGTTCGCTCCAAGAAAGAGGAGGAGTTCAAAGAGGCAGCCCCTTATATACTGTCTGACCTGCCACGTGATTGGCAGTCACACCAGGGCCGTCTTTTCGAATGGGCACGATGGGCTGTTGCCCGGGGGCCCCACTTGGCTGGGGGCCCACTGGCGTAGCGGGGGGGGCAGGGGCCAGGGCTCACGTACCGGGCGAAAAATTTTGGGGGGGGGGGGGGGGGGGCGAAATCCTGGCGTCCGGACCGGGACCGTGCCGTGCGTGTCACTTCTTTTTAATAAAAAATGTTAAATGTCCCGACTCCCGAGGCGAGTACAGCCAGGCCACCGCCGCCCTGTGATTGGGCGTATTGTGGTCATGTGCTGTGCTCAGCGCGCCCGATCTGGCCAATCCACGATCGTGGGTGCAGGGCGCATGCGCAAAAGGCTGCCGTGGTATAGAGGAGTCCCGCCCGCGCTTCTGCAGAGGGATACCGCCGCGGTGCCAGGCATCTTCTTCTCCTCCTGAGAGAGTCGTGAGTCTGACAGTCACAGTGACAAACGGAAGAATCTCCTGACATCTGGCCTGGGCACTGTCTGACATCTGGCCTGGGCCCTGAGCACCGCCGCCGCGGATCATGTGCAGTGGAGGAGCTGGAGCACAAGCTCACATTGTGTAGACGAGCCAGGTAATAATAACAACAATATTTACTTGTCTAGATGAATGATGATGGTAGTAGTACTCCTCCATGTAGAGCAAGAAAAGTAGTACGCAGCATGCCATGCATTGCCTGCCCTGAGGGCCTAAGCAGTACAGACTCATGCGCTGTTAATGTTATAATCAAATTATTGTAGGCCGCAGCAGGAGGTGGCTTTTGGCAATGGCATCATCAGGATCACTGTAATGAGTCAGTGACTCATTACAGTAACAACATACCTCTGTCCTGATGATGCCATTGCCAAAAGCCCCTCCTGCTGCGCCCTACAATAATTTGATTACAACATTAACAGCGCATGAACTGTAGGACTTTCAACATGTAAGGGGTGAAATGATTAATCCAATGTAATGCATCCCTCAGGGTTTTTAGCATGTAAGGGGTTAAATGATTATGATTGCAAGATTAATCATTTAATCCCTTACAGTAAGGGGTTTAAATGATTAATCCTGCAATAATTTAACCCCTTACATGCTGAAAGCTGGCTGCATTACATTGGATTAATCATTTAACCACCTACATGCTGAAAGCCCTGAGGGATGCATTACATTGGATAAAAAATAAATCTGCCCGGGCGCCCATAACTCTGGTTATGCCACTGGCTGGGGGCCCATCTGGCCAGTGAACCCACCAGCCAACTTGCTAAGCATCGGTTTTAGCCGCGTTACCGCGGGCACCCGGCAGCCTCCTGCGTGCCCGCTCGTCGCTCGCTCTGAGCCTCTGACCTACCGTACCCGCCAGCCAATAGAAATCACCGCCGTCGCAGCGTCGCTCCCATTGTGCCGCCCACGACTTCCCTCCCCCTAAGGCGTGACATCACTCATGAGAGCTGCCTGCTGCAAGAGGAACCGGGCTAGCACCGCCAAGGCGGAACATTTCAGACCGCACAGACTCAGAGTGTCAGACTGTATCTGTAGAAATTAATCTCAACTTTGCAAGTAAGATTCAGAAAGCAGTGTCTAGTGTATACTCATTTCATGATGTGATGCCATACGGAATGCAGTCACCTGACTGCAGTCTGATGATTACTAACTGTGATTTTTTTAACCACTTCCCTACGGCCGTACGACTATATGCGGCCGCAGGGTGGTTCTAAATCTCTGGGCTGCCGTGTTTTCACGGCAGCCTCTTTCTGTGTTCCCAGCGCGCGCTCCAGAGTGCGCAGCGGAGAACTTGTGTACTGGCCGTGTCCCTTGGACACAGCCAATCACAGATCGCCGCGAACGGCCAATCAGAGTGGCCGTTTGCGATGCGATCTGATGGGCCAATGAGAGATGATCTCATATGTAAACATATGAGATCATTTCTCATTGCCGGCTCTCACAATGACAGCGTCCTGTCACTGGAGAGAGCAGACCGATCTGTGTTCCTTATACATAGGGACACAGATCGGTCACCCCCCCAGTCACCCCCCCTCCCCCCACAGTTAGAACACAATGCAGGATACACATTAACCCCTTCCTCACCCCCTAGTGTTAACCCCTTCCCTGCCAGTCACATTTATACAGTAATTAGTGCATATTTTTAGCACTGATTGCAGTATAAATGTGAATGGTGTCAAAAATGTGTCAAAAGTGTCCGATGTGTCCGCCATGATGTCGCAGTCGCAATAAAAATCGCAGATCGCCGCCATTACTAGTAAAAAAATAAATAATAAAAAATAATAATTCTGTCCCTTATTTTGTAGGCGCTATAACTTTTGCGCAAACCAGTCGCTTATTGCGATTTTTTTTTTTTTTACCAAAAATATGTAGAAGAATACGTATCGCCCTAAACTGAATTTTTTTTTTTAAATTGGGCTATTTTTTTATAGCAACAAGTAAAAAATATTGTATTTTTTTTCAAAATTGTCGTCGTTTTTTGTTTATAGCGCAAAAAATTAAAACCGCAGAGGTGACCAAATACCACCAAAAGAAAGCTCTATTTGTGGGGGAAAAAGGACGCCAATTTTGTTTGGGAGCCATATCGCACGATTAGTTAAAGCGACGCAGTGCCGCAAGCTGAAATTTCACCTGGTCAATTGCATGGAAATTACATGCCCAGTAAGGAAGTGGTTAATATACCAAATGGTGGCGGGGGGGGGGGGGGGGGGAGAGAAATGGATATTCTTACCAGAGATTATGGATCCAACTCACCATACAACGGCTTGTATGCAAGTCCATGGTCTGTGGATACAAGCCTGTTGATTCGCCACCGTATGGTGAGTTGGATCCATAATCTCTGGTAAGAATATCCATTTCTCTTCCCCACTCCTTCAAGGTGAAGGCACTCCCGGGTGTTATATCTACCATGCATCACGGCTATTTGAATGACAGCAGTGTGTCATCATCTATGACTGTCATTGCTGATTTTGGTTACATGGACTATTTGGTCATTTTTATTTACACCGGGTTTTCACGACTGTGATATTCTGAACTGTGTTTTATTTGCATCACAAGTTATATTCAGTGATCACATACTTGTGGAGTTGGTTTGATCACAGATATATATATATATTTTTTGATATTCACTGCAAGTGTGTTTTCCATTTGTGACCATACATTGCATACTAGTTATTTTAGGTGTGCCGTGTAGAACTGTTTTTGAATAGTGGTCATACACACACTCGTTTATGAGTGAGACAAACCTTGGTTCATCAATTATTAATATATATATGTTTTTTTAAATATATTTCTCCTGTGAATACCCATCACATGATGTGAATTCATTCAGCACCTCTGTGCACAATATTTTTTACTGTTTCATACCTCCCAACTTTGCAACTTCAAAATGAGGGACAAATGAGCATACCTCCCAAATAAGTTGTTGAGCGGGGGAGGTGCCGCAGAGATCAGAGTTGTTGAGGGGTGGTTCCACAGATCGGAGTCGCGGGGGGGGGTTGCCACGGAATCGCGGGATTTTAGCCCCGATCGCGGGACCGCGTGATTTACCGTGGAACCGGGACGGTTGGGAGGTATGCTGTTTCAACAGTGACAATTATTCACTTTATGGTATTTCAGATTTTGGTTGGGTTATCCACGTAATACACATTTTGAGCGCTACACGTTATACCCCTACATTTGTTCACAATTCAGTCTAAGGCCTCGTACACACAATCAAATCTGTCTGCTGTAAAAAGTCTGCTAGACCGTTTCAGCAGACAGATTCGATCGTGTGTACGGGCAAACAGACAGATTTGGCCACCCGACAGATTTCAAAGCATGCTTTGAAATCTGTCGGCTGGGAACCCGTCCGCCCGACATGTCTGCTGGTTAGTACGCTAACCAGCAGACATGTCTTCTCGCACCGGCGCCGAATGGTTTCAACGCATGCGCGGAAGTGTTTTACTTCCTGGTGCGGTGACGTGGCGGCGTCAACGTCACCGACACGTCAGCGCGCTGTCTGCTGGCGGGGATTTTGGTTTGCTCGTGTGTACACGCGAGCAAACCAAAATGCCAGCAGACAGATTTGTTCAAATCGGTCGGACAGACCGTTTTGAACAAATCTATTTACTCGTGTGTACGAGGCCTTATTTTTGTGTTGGCTGCCTATACATTTATTTTTGGTTGGTGCAATATATTATATACATTTTTTTCATAATAACTGATGTATTAATGTCCTGCACTCACTGGTCACTGATGAGTTTGTTTACTGGTCACTGATGAATGATTTTACTGGTCACAAATTAATGAATTTTTTGGTTACGGTCAAAGATGAATGAATTTACTGGTCACGGGCAGTAATGAATGAATTTTCTAGTCATGGTCACTGATGTATTAATCTACTGTCACTACTGGTCTTGGTCACTGATGATGAATAAACGTACTGCCACTGCATTTATGGGTGCTGGTGAGGCCACATTTATGGGTGCTGATGTTACTGCATTTATGGCTTTTGTTAGCTGTTTTTTTTGTTAAGGTTATCTGAAAGATGGGTTTCAAAAGTTTCGACAGGGGCGCAGTTTCAGTGCTTGCCATAGGCGCCATTTTCACTAGATACGCCTCTGTGTCACTGTGAAGAATAGAGCCGATGCTTTCTGTGTAATTCCGGCTCTTCATAGGCGGAGTGATATCAAATGCACTCCGCCTTTGACAGATACAGGAAGCATCGGCCCTGCTCTCTACTGCAGCCGCATGCTTCCACATCTCAGAGGAGCCAGGCAGCAGTACACACGCCACTCCAGCATTAATACCCACCAGCACCAGCAGTACCCACCAGCACCAGAGTGTGTACATTTATATATATTTTTTAATTGTATGATTAAGTGGTGAAAGTTATTAGTGCACCCCAAGTTTTGACTGTAATATCTTATGTGTCCCCCTTTTATAGCAATCCAGTTGCCACTAGTTTCAGGAAGTGTAAAAAAGTTGAGGAAAAATAAACTTTATTACGTGTTGGTGAAAATAACCTTTGGAGCAGAAATGAAACATAATGTTTTGAGTGGAGCACAGAAGAGGAAAAAGGCTGCAGAGGAGAAAGAGAAAATGTGCAAACTTCCAAAACTAACATCTTGGCTCAATCCAGGTGCAACGTCAGCCAGTAGTTCTGCTCCTCAAGATGTAGCATCCACATCTACATGCACTCCAATTCCAGCAGAAATACCAACGGTATCATTACCTGATCCTGCTGCTGGGGAAAATCCACAAGAGGAAATGCTCACCACATCTGTATCAGTAAGGAGGTTTGCAACCCAAGACACAGATCCGGGGCTATGGGATATTGGCAATACTAGTACAGTGGATTACTGGATTCGTAGTGGACCGACAGCATGCCAGAATCATGACTGCAATCTTTTAAACTCAGGCAGAGTGTATAAGGGAACTGGAAGAGAAAATACACAGACAAGGTATTTGTCAAAGAATGTGTTTAAACGTGAATTACGGAATGGCGAGTGTGTAAAGCGTGAATGGCTTCTCTATTCGCCATCCCAAGGTCGTTTGTACTGCTTTGCATGTCGCCTATTTTCCAAGACCGAATCTCCCTTTGCTACATCAGGTTTCAATGACTGGAAACACAGCAATGTTATTGCTGAACATGAAAACGGAGAAGAACATCACAAGTGCATGACGGCATATTTGATTCGCCATAAAGAAACTGGAAATGTCGATACATTATTACTTCAACAACTTCGCTCAGAGCAGGAGTATTGGCATAAAGTGTTGACACGAGTGGTTTCTGTAATTCACTTTCTTGCCTCCAGAGGTCTGCCATTTCGTGGAGAAAACCAAATAATTGGGTCTGCTAAAAATGGAAACTATTTGGGTATTCTTGAGCTGTTAAGTGAATTTGACCCTTTTCTGGAAGAGCATCTCAAATTGTATGGGAATACAGGAAAGGGGAACCCATCATATTTATCGGCAAACATTTGTGAGGAATTCATTGAAATAATGGGACAACCAATAACACACGATGACGTCATGGGAGCTATAAAAGAACTTAAGTTAAATAAAAGACCAGGTCCCGACGGGTTTTCAGCCAGATACTACAAAACCTTCACTAGCATAATCTCCCCCACTTTAGCAGATGCATACAACGACCTCTTAAAATCAAACTCCTTCAGGCAGGAATCACTAACAGCCACGATCTGCATGATCCCAAAACCACACTCTGACTCCACCCTTAGCGAAAATTTCCGCCCTATATCCATGTTGAACACGGATATTAAACTCTTAGGTAAAATTCTAGCCAGCCGCCTAAACAAGATTATAGGATCATTGATTCACCGGGACCAGGTGGGTTTCATGCCCACTAGACAGGCAGGGGATAATATTCGGAGGGCATGCTTGCTTGCTCATTCAGCCAAGGAGAGGAAAATCCCAGCCTGCTTCATATCTCTGGACATCAAACAGGCTTTTGATTCCGTCTCGTGGTCCTACATGGAATATACCTTACAGAATTGGGGCTTCGGTCCAAATTTTAGAAATTGGGTTATGGCACTGTACAACAATCCAAAAGCTTACGTCAAATACGCAGGTTACAAATCTGATACGTTTGCAGTCCAGAGAGGAACAAGACAAGGCTGTCCCCTATCTCCTTTGCTGTTCGCCCTCCTGATAGAACCCCTAGCCCAAAGAATTAGATTGGACCCTAAGATATTAGGCATAGAATTGGGTGGGTTTAAACATAAATTATGCCTCTACGCGGATGACATTTTACTTTTCTTATCCTCCCCCCAAGTGTCCGGCCCTAACCTCATCCCAATTCTGAATCATTTCGCAACTATATCAGGTTTAGCAATTAATCCTAAAAAATGTCTTGCCCTAAACATTTCATTATCGGACACAGAATTAACAGCTACCAAATCTGGACTCCCCTTTAACTGGCCCGGGAAAAGCATCCCCTATTTAGGAATCCACCTAACAGCAGAAATAGCAGACCTATTCTCGTATAATTACCCCATACTGTTAAAACATATATCAAGTCTACTGAAATCTTGGACGCAACTTCCCTGTCGTGGTTTGGGAAATTAAACGCAGTAAAAATGACAATATTGCCGAAGCTCCTATACCTTTTTAGAGTACTCCCTATACCAATTCCGGCATACTACATGAGAATAATCCAAAAACGGATCTCTTCCTTTATTTGGGGTCCCTCCCGACCCAGAATCAAACCACAAGTCTTGGAACTCCCCAAAACCAACGGCGGGATTGGGTACCCCAACTTCACAAAATATTACCAAGCGGCCCAATTGGCGACTCTTACAAAATATCACGCTAAATGTGAAATTCCCCTTTGGGTTTCAATTGAAGCTTTAGATTGTGATCCCATCTCGATATCCAACTTACTGTGGATCCCCCCCAAATCTCGTAAAAATATTAGCAACCCTATCACCAAACACTCACTTACCCTCTGGGACAAGATCAAGGTACAGAAAAACCTTCAATCTCCACATTGCCCTCTGCTGTCTTTTATTAAAAACCCAGATTTCTACCCCGCCTGGGTCTTCCCTAACACATTCAAAGAATGGGTAAAGAGAGACTGTACTCAAAAGTTCCAGTTTTTTAACTCCAACTCCATTGTCCCCTTCCCGTCACTCTGTGATTCACATGGTATACCACATGGTGAACTTTTTAGATACCTGCAAATAAAAAATTTCTTTGTCCCACCAGTAAATACACCAATTTCACCCATCATATACTCCGGTTTTGAAAACATATGTAAGAACAATCCACACGCCAGAAGTGTGATTTCCACCCTATACGCCCAGCTGCAAACACAATCTGACTCTTGGAAACTACCATATATTAGTAAATGGGAGGAGGACCTTGGTGCAGAATTGACCCCGCAGAATTGAATCAAATTTGGCTCAATACCAAAACTGCTTCAATTAATGTATCAGCCTCTGAGACAAACTATAAAGTGCTTTCAAGATGGTACTTGGTGCCGGCAAAAATAGCTAAATTTTCACAAAATCATTCAGACCTGTGTTTCAGAGGCTGCACAGAGAGCGGAACATACTTTCACACTTGGTGGTCATGTCCAAAAGCCCAATCATTTTGGTCCGAAATTTTTCAAATAGCACATACTTTAACTAATAAAAAAATACCATTAGACCCCAAACTGGCATTGCTCAACCTAAAACCCAGTATCTTGTCGCATATACAATTTAACCTGATTAAGCAGCTTCTTACGGCAGCAAAGCAGCCCATAGCGAAGGCATGGAAAACCTCGAGCATTCCAGTGAATGAAACAATCAACAGAATGAGTAACGCGATGTTATATGCCAAAATGACGGCAATAGAAAATGACATGATCACCAGGTTTGAACAAATTTGGACGCCCTGGATTACATACACAACACTGAAAGCTTTTAATAAAGATGTATTGTTGCCATGGTAGCCCACCCATCGAAACGGCAATTGAACCATCTTGGCGGTTGGTGGGATTTCCCGGTCCGGTCCTGCAGACACCCCTCCCCCAATCCCCTCCCTTCATGCTTTATTTCTCTTTTCTTTTTATTCTTGATGTTACAATTTTTACTCTATTAAGGAGTTTTTCTTTTTCTTGTAAGTTGGTATGAACTGTTAGTAACTCATGGGCAGATATTTTATATAGATGCCTCAGTTAACTTTATCGTATAATCTACTAGACATTAAGGTACGAACTGAACATAAAAGGAAACATCTCCTTTGATCCGTTCATTATTACACTGTACCAATCTTATATGGCAAAACCGTAAAGTGCGCCCTAACGATTTTCACAAGAGGAATGTTATTTCATGTTAGAACTCCTCTCAACACTGCTAAGTTTCTTTATTTCTACAATTGCATATTTGTACTCTCTTTGTTTTTCTTTTGTTTAATATTCCTTATATTTTTTGTATACCGCCTATTTCATATTCCAATAAAGATATATTTGACAAGGAAATAATGGGACAACATGTTCTTTCTGCTATTCTTGAAGAAATAAAAGAATCAAAATATTATTCAATAAGTGTTGATTCCACTCCAGACATCTCACACACCGATCAACTGACATTTACTGTCCGGTACATTCGAGGATGTGAGCCCGTGGAACGTTTTCTTAAGTTCATCCCCATCTTTTCTCATGGAGCAAAGAATCTAGCTGACACTGTTGTGGGATTCCTTAATGAGAACAAAATTCCACTATCCAACTGCCGTGGTCAGTCATATGACAATGCCTTAAATATGTCTGGACGCTATACTGGATTGCAAGCACGGATTCTTCAGTTGAATGAGTTCGCTATGTATGTCCCCTGCGCTGGACACAGCCTGAACCTGGTGGGAGTAAAAGCAGCAGAGTGTTGTCTACAGTGTGTAAAATTCTTCGACTTTGTTCAGCATCTTTATTCATTCTTCTCTGCTTCCACACATCGATGGAATGTTCTTGCAACATCTCTTGGAAAAAACATTGTGGTCAAGCGTCTGTCTGACACAAGATGGTCGGCAAATTTTGATGCTGTTCATGCTTTACATGAGGGTTTTGATAAAATTAAAAATGCACTAGATTCTGTATCAGCTGACACTGAACAGGAAGTAAACACAAGGCGAGAGGCAAAAGGATTGAGTGACAAAATGGAAAACCTGGAAACGATCTTCCTCACAATTCTTTGGAATGACATTCTTGAAAGAGTCAACAAAACAAGCAAGGTCCTGCAATCAGAGGATATGAACATACTTGTTGCCATGAACCTTCTTGAGTCTCTAAAAACATATCTTCAGGATACTAGAGACAGATTTAGTGTATATGAATTGAAAGCCAGGAGTAGGTGTCCAGATTCAGAATATAAGGAAAAACGGGAAGGAAAGCGAAGTGTACGCCTCACTAGATATGACGGATCAGAAGAAGAGGTACTTCTCAGTAAAAGTGAAAAGTTTAAGGTGGAAACATTCCTTCCTGTTCTGGACTCTCTAATTCCTGCACTGACAAAACGTGCAGAAGCTTATTCATTGATTGGAAATATGTTTTCATTCTTCTGTGAATTAAAAACAATTAGTTCTGATGACCTAAAAAAAAGGTGTGAATACCTGGCTAATGTTTATCACAAAGATCTTGATTATGGTGACCTACTAAATGAATGTGAGCATCTCAAGCACTACATGATTCTTGATCAAAATTGTGAGACTCTTCCTGCATTGTACAGAAAAATTATTTCAGACAACTTGAAATCAGTTTTTTCCGAATGTGGAAATTGCACTCAGAGTGTTCATGTGCATGATGGTGACCAACTGTGCAGGAGAGCGTTCGTTCTCAAGATTGAAACTGATAAAAAATGAGCTTCGCAGCACAATGGGGCAGCAGCGTTTGAACTGGCTTTCACTAATGTGTATTGAAAATGACATCCTAAAAACCATTGACTTCAAGCCAGTTATAAAGGAATTCTGTACAAAAAAGTGTCGCAAATTTAATAAATGATTAGTGTTTTTGTACTGTCCCATTTCAATCAGTAATGTCTTGTTTTTCAATTTATTGCTTTTCAAGCTCATGGTATATTATTCAAAAGTTGTGTTAATGTTTAAACACTGATTTTGTTGAAAGTACCAATAAATATCGCCTTATTGATAATTTGCATTTTTATTCTCGTGCGTGATTGTGTAGACAGGGCCCCAGTGCACTGTATTGCCCGGGGGCCTATAATGGTCTTAAGATGGCCCTGAGTCACACCCAGAGGGCTGCTGGGACTTGTAGTTCATTATAAAAGTTTTTTCTTGTTGAAAGTTACTGAAAGTTGTATTTCTGCTGTGGGCATTATTAAAGAGAGATAATGCATAAGATATTCGCCTCCTGTCTTCATATAACTAATATTTTCCGTCACAAGCTAGGAAAATCTCAATTTATATGCTAATAAAATTAGCTAATATATTTAAATGTACTATTTAATTTTATTTATGAATTGTTTTTTACATATTACAATTCATTTATACCTATAAATAAAGGCCACGGCCATTTCATACCACAGGTATAATTTTGTAGTATTATTTATTTATTTATCCTTAGTAATATTATATTGGTTGTAAATTGGTTATGACTACAGTCCCATTAACTATATGATTGATGAGCAAGCAACAAGCATCTGAAGGGGGCTTTAAATTACTTTCATCCCTTTCCCACCCAGCCTCAGCATACCTTTATGTGGGTCTATGTCAGGGTGGTGAGACGGACTTCCCAATTACATGACCACTGTGATTGGCTGTCACAATTGTTATGATTGCGAGCCCATCCCACTGACTCCCAATGACAGGACTCAATGCACTCTCTCAGGACAGAAACCTTGGCCATCCATGGACGCACATATGCAGTATGTAAGTGTTAAAAACCCACCCATTTCGCCATCACACATATGCGTTACGTGGGCGGCAAGAGGTTAATGTGCCCAGGAATGTCTACCCAGGCTCATTCTCTGCTCAAATGGTATACATACCCCAGATGATGTCCTAGTGGACGAAACGAGTCAGGAAGACTCCATTGTTGCCAGATTTTATACAAAGCGCTTGAATATCATCACAAATGTAAGTGTTCTGATTTCATTAAACTTTTGATATGTAACATAGAGTTACGCTATGTGGCCGTTTTTTTCTTCTATTATATCACACAACCCTTCTACATCTATTTGGGATTCCCTGGACCATCATTTTCTGTGAGACAACCCACTAGGAAGTCACCTTACCTTGAGATTCTCTCTATCCTTTTTTCAACCTGACTAACTATGTAACTATGTAACTATCCTGCTGATGTTTTGTTATCCCTGGCACAGCATCCTGAAGTCCATAGGATCGGCCAAATTACATTGTGGTTTCACTACGCAAGCTTTTTTGACCCATTGAACTAGGGTTGTCCCGATAGCACTTTTTTAAGACCGAGTACAAGTACCGATACTTTTTTTCAAGTAGTCGCCGATTCCGAATACCGATACTTTTTTTAAATGTGTCCCCAAATGCAGCCATGTCCCCCACATATGCAGCCATGTCCCTCCAACCATGTCCCCCAAATATGCAGCCATGTCCCTCCAGCCATGTCCCTCCAGCCATGTCCCTCTAGCCATGTCCCTCCAGCCATGTCCCTCCAGCCATGTCCCTCCAGCCATGTCCCTCTAGCCATGTCCCTCTAGCCATGTCCCTCCAGCCATGTCCCTCTAGCCATGTCCCTCCAGCCATGTCCGTCCAGCCATGTCCCTCTAGCCATGTCCCTCTAGCCATGTCCCTCTAGCCATGTCCCTCTAGTCATGTCCCCAATACCTAGCCGCCGAAAGCCGCCGCCGCTGCACGGAGAACATCACAGCATTCATTTGAAGAGCTGTTTTGCCCGCACGTATAGACACTCCCCCTTGCTCGGGATTGGACAGATCACGATCACCCATCCAATCCCGAGCAAGGGGGAGTGTCTATACGCAGTGGGAACACTACAGCTATTCAAATGAAAGCTGTGATGTTCCCCCACGTTGTTTAACCCATGCGGCGGCGGGTTTCGTTGCGGCGGGTTCGATTCGGCGGGGGGGAAATATTCTATTTAGGCATCGGGGGTATTTGCGGGAGTACAAGTGCGACGAGCCAGAACCGCAGGGGCGACACGTGAGGTGCACAGTGGGCCGATGGGAGACAGCAATAATACAGTTCATCGGTTTACTCACGGTTAGCAGAAAGCCTCCCTGGGCGGTCGCACAGAGATGGGGAAGACAGCACAAAATCCTCCGGGGCACGCTCTGTGATAGGGAAACGCCAGCCAAGATGGTGGTTGAGGTGCCCGTGACGACAGGGGTGTTTAAAGTGCTTGTGGCGGCTGGGTCCCTTGATGGTATTTGTCGTGACGCCAGTACCGTTAATGGTGGTACGACCATTTGCAGTGTTGAAGAATGAGGTAGACAGAAGTAGGATACAACTCACAATTTTTACTGTGACTGGTTTTGATTGCAATACAGACATCCAGTTAAAATACAGTATCTGGGTAGAGAGAGAATTCTGCTGATCCACTGTTAATAGGCTTTAGTAATCCTGGACTCAGGCTGTGGTTCAGAATTATGCTTGCTTGTTACTGGTCCCTTTTGAATCCAGTGACCTTGGTGAGGTTGCCGGAGGCTAAGAAATCCTTCACCTTTATGCTCAAAAAGGTCTTTGCTGCCGATTTAATGGCTTTCACCTTTTGATTTAAGCAGTTCCAATCTGTCCCTTCTCTGGACTGACCTTCTCTCTCCTTCACCTTCTTCCTTCTCCACACACACACTTCCTGAACTTAACTACCTACCACAGATAACCTGAGCTGGGATAGATATCCCAGAGTGGTGCTATCCCCATCTTGTGGTGGGAAGTATGAAGCACACCTGACCAGCATATGAAAAGGGATCTCAAAGATGTAGAAATGCAAAATGACATGCAATATAGCAATAACAAAGAAATAATGCTTTTGCAGTTCCCACATGTCCTGAGTGGGACGCTGCATACCCCCATGGTAAAACGTGTGTCGACCTCGACACACTTTTGACTCGATGTTGTGTCTTCCTGTAAGATATAAAAGAAAGGGAAAAGCATGCATGCATAGAAAATAACAATATAACCCCATTCTTGTACTTCTTGTATCTGCAAGTAAAATGGGTTAGGCAAACATATCTCAGGCAACAATGAAATGTGACAAAAGGTGACAAAAAGGGGTGTAGTTTTCTCTCTGAAAACTGGTGATGTATGGCAAAACCAGAATAGTCCACGATGAGATGGAAAAAGGAAAACAAAACAAAACAAAAATAACAACTCAGGAGGCTCACATGGTATGAGTCCGTTCCCTGGGCACAGGAAAATGTCAACAGACGAATATCACGGAGGCTCAGGTACGTGAAAGTCTATCTCCGGGTGCAGGCTTGAACGTTGCAAAACAGTAGGTAAGTAATCCTTTTAGAAAGTCCTTTACATGAAATAAACGTGATATCCCAAGTAAGTCTTCTCACTCTGGAACTTCATACGATGTACGGATGCACTCAACGAGGAAATGGCGGGGTTGGTAGTTGTCTTCACGGCTGCTGGTGCATGAAATCCTTAAAACGGACAGGTGGTTGTCCTCTTGTAGTCCTGTCAGATCTTCGTAGCGGCTGAGTTTCTACAGGCCTTGTTTCAAGGGAATTTGGCGTCTCTTGAGCTGTAGTAGACACTTCTTGAGATAGCTCCTCTGGTTGAAGTGCGGTTGTATTGGTCTTGGCCGCCACTAAGATATTGAGCCATGGTGTAAGGAACCACTGTAAAGGATCAGAGTCTAATAATGATTTTCCAAAAGACTGTAGTGCATTCTCTGAATCAGATGATTTTGTAGGCTCTGGTTCTATGGATTGTGTTTCCTCTTGGACAGCTTCTTCTTGAAGAGCTTCTTCTTGAGTACTTTCCTTGAGACATAACTTAAGGCGATTGCGATGTACTACACGTGATTTGTTTCCTTTAGTGATCTCATAAGTATCAGTCTCGGGATTGAGAATAGCTGTAATGGTGTAAGGTTCTCTCTCCCATTTGCTATCTAACTTACTGGTGCGATGATCGTTTTTTAACCATACATGGTCACCAATTTTGAGAGGTTCTGCTTTGGCAAATTGGTTATAATCTTTTTGTTGTTTTTCCTGAGCATGTTCCATGCGATGTCGAACAATTTCTTGTGCATCAATTAAACGTCTTTGGTGCTCACTCACCCAATCAGTCTTTGGTAGAGGGTTGATTGCATCAGGCACTTGTACGCCCAAAGTATGGTCAGCAGGTAGTTTACCTTGTCGGCCAAACATGAGATAGTAAGGTGTATACCCAGTAGAACAGTGAATGGTGTTATTGTAGGTGTACATCAATTGAGGCAATAGAGTAGGCCAATCACTTCTTGTAGCAGGTGGTACTGCTCTTAACATCTCAATTAAAGTCTGGTTCATTTTCTCGCAGAGTCCGTTTCCTTGGGGGTGGTAGGCTGTGGTCCTGACTTTCTGGCAATTGTGAAGTGTACACAGTTCTTTGAAGAGTTGCGACTCAAAGGCAGATCCCTGATCTGTAAGGATTCTTTCTGGGCATCCATACGGCAAAAGGCAATATTTCCAGAAGGCATCTGCAGTCGTTTTAGCGGTCAAGTCCTTGACAGGTACGGCTACAACAAATTTGGTATAATGATCAATGATGGTCATGGCGTATGTGTAACCTGAGCGACTTGGTTCCAGCTTCACATGGTCAATTGCAACTATTTCTAGCGGTGTTCGGCTTACAATGGGATGTAAGGGTGCTTTTTGGTCATGTTTTTCATTTCTTCCAACAGCACAGGTGGAACATTCTCGACACTACTTTTCAATGTCTCCTCTCATCCCAATCCAGTAGAATCTTCTACGGATGGTGGCTTCTGTCTTCTGCACGCCAAAGTGTCCTGATTGATCATGATACATCTCAAGAATAATTCTTGCATCTCGGCGTGGTATTAAGATTTGGTATAGACGATCCCAGGTAATTGGGTCTAAAGTTCTTCTTAATAGTAGGCCCTTCTGTAGGAAGAGGTGTTTTCTGTGTCTCCAAAGTTTTGTCAATTCTGGATCAGCATTTCTTCTGCGAATTCTTTCAGGTGTTCTTCCGCTTGTGAAGAAATCTTGCAGTTCTCCCAACACTCTGCTTTCATTTTGCAGCTTGATCCACCTTTCTTTGTCCACTTGGGATCTTGGATCCACTTGTTGTTGAAGGTTAAGGACTTTTCTTCCTTTGATGGTGATAAGGTCTTGTTGGGCAAAATTTTTGTAAAAAGCTGTCATTTCTACCTCTTCCCAAACATCTTCCTGTGTAGTAGGGTCTTCTTGGGTAGGCAGACGGGATAATGCATCCGCATTTTCATTTGCTTTTCCTGTTCTGTATTTTATGGTGAAATCGTAGTTAGCCAGGCGTGAGGCCCATCTTTGTTCCAATGCTCCCAGCTTGGCGGTATTAAGATGTGCTAGCGGGTTGTTATCTGTGAAGGCCACAAATGGTGTAGCGGCAAGGTAATCTTTAAATTTTTCTGTAACAGCCCACACGAGTGCGAGGAATTCCAATTTGAAGGAACTATAGTTTTGGTCATTTCTTTCAATACCTCTAAGAGATCTACTAGCGTAGGAAATAACTCTTTCTGTTCCTTCTTGTACTTGCGACAGGACAGCTCCCAGACCTTTCTTACTAGCATCTGTGTAAAGACGAAATGGCTGCTGGTAATCTGGATAGCCTAGGATTGGTGGTTCTGTTAACTTTTTCTTTAGGAGCTGGAAGGCAATTTCTCTTTCTGTGTTCCATTCAACTGGTATTGGAGACTTTTGGTACCTCTTAGGGTGTCCTCTCAGAAGTTCTAATATTGGCCCCGCAATTTGGGCAAAATGAGGAATAAAGCGTCTGTAGTATCCTGCGAAACTGAGAAAACTCCTCACTTCTTTCACTGTAGTAGGAGTAGGCCAATTTCGGACTGCGGCTATCTTCTCTGGATCCGGTTTAACACCTTCAGAGCTTACAATATGCCCTAAGTTTTTAACTTCTGTCTTCAGCAGATAGCACTTAGATGGTTTGACTTTGAGTCCATGTTTAATGAGGATTTGAAAAACTTCGGCCAAATGTTTCAAGTGCTCTTCATAAGATTTGGAGTAGATGATGACATCGTCTAAGTACAACAGGACGGTTTCAAAATTGATGTGTCCCAAACAATGCTCCATTAATCTTTGAAAAGTTCCGGGCGCATTGCAAAGTCCAAAAGGCATGCGGTTGAACTCAAATAGGCCCATAGGGGTGGTAAATGCAGTCTTCTCACGATCTTCAGGTGCCATTGGTACTTGCCAGTATCCACTGGTTAAATCAAGGGTAGAGAAGTAGGCTGAAGATCCTAAGGCTGTCAAAGATTCCTCTATGCGTGGTAAAGGGTAAGCATCCTTGTGGGTGATTTGGTTAATTTTTCTGTAATCCACACAGAATCTGATGTTACCATCCTTTTTGCGGACAAGGACTAGAGGTGCAGCCCATGGACTATGGCTGTTTCTAATGACATTGGAGTCCTTCATCTCTTGGATCATTAGCTTTAACGGATTGGTACATAGTTGGTGATATAGGCCGATATCTTCCTTGATCGGTGCGTGTGAACCTGTAGGAATGGAGTGCTTGATAATATCCACTTCTCCATAGTCTGTGGAATGCTTACTGAAGGCACGGTGAAGCTCCTTCACAATTTCTAGTACTCCCCTCAATTTGGTTTGCTGGTGTGGAAGCATCTCCCCACATGAACTTCTTTCCACCAGGATGTGTTTACATTTTGGTCCTGTGGGTTCTGTCTCTTGGTAATTTTGCTCTGTGGTAGCTGTAGCCACACTGATGACATCTTGAAAAGTGACTTGGATTAGCTGTGCAATATGACGATGTTTTGTTAGGGTTACACTGCTATCACTCAAGTTTAGGAGTCGTATAGGCACTTTCCTTCAGAGACGTTACTAGGCTCCTTGCAGCTCTAACTAGAGGATAGTCTTTCCAAAACAACAGCCTCTACCAGGCTTGGTATCTTGACCTTGAATTCCGACTACAGCTCGGCCACCACACAAGAGAGTTTCGGTGTGGGTTTAGGATCACAGGTGCTTATCCCGATGCGGGGCACAACAAATTTCTCCTTTTTCGTTAGTGAATCTCTGTTGCGCATTTAGTACACGGATGTGTTTGTTGGATCACTTTCCTAGAATCAGGAGAGGCAGTAGGCACCAACTGGTGCAAGGCTTCTAGCATCTCAAACATAACAGTTCCTGAGGACATTCATTCCTAGACTACTGGGAGTTAGGGTTATTGTCTCTGACTCGTACCACAATAAGGCCTTGTCGAGGTAGTGTAGTTCCTCCTACTTGAATGGTAGGTTCCCAAAACCATGGACTGGTATGGGTTTGCCGTTACTGGCTATGAGGCTCAGCCAGATTCTGGAGGTTGGGTAAGCTGATTTTGATCCCAGTATTTTTTTCAAAAAACTCTGTTTGTTGGATGGTGTGGTGACTTGGGATCCGGTGTCAACTAGGGCAAACAAAAGGAACTCCATTTATTTGAAGTGTCACTTCAGGACGGGATCCAACTATCTTGGCATCCAGTCGGGATCTTCTGGACCTATTGGTTTACCTCCCGAGGGGTGGTCCTTGGCCTCGGGGTTTTCCCCGTTTAAACTGCCAGCAGGTTGCTTCTGTGTGGCCTGGTTTGTGACAGTACGTGCAGACAGGCCGCTTAGGGGTACTAGTGCGGTCAGGGGACGTCCACCAGAATCTCTGAACAAGTCTCTCTATACTTAGAAGGGAAGAGTCTTCTGGACACAGGTTTCTCATCCTCTAGCATTAATGGTTTCTCCCATTGTTCCAATTTTTGGTGGACTTTCTCCAGACTTTTAGTCAGGAAATGGACTTGCTCAGTCAAGGCAACAACTGCGTCAGGGACAGGAGCTTGGGTTGCCTGACTGACTTATAGTAAAGACTTTACAGGGGTAACCAGCTGGTGCCACACCAGATTAAACAGGCTAACAGGTTTAGGGGTGGCTACTTTCCCAGTATGCTGATAGCTAGTTCTTTGAAATCTAAGAAGGTAGCTCTTGGATGTTGGGCAGCTAACATTCTTAGTTGGCTCTTTAAATTGTCTGTATTGACGCCTTCAATAATTGTTCTTTCAGGGTTTTGTCCTGATTCTCTGCCTCACGGGGGTCTACTTGGACAACAGCTCTAAGGGCTTCCTGTAAAGATAGTGCAAAGTCTCTGAGTGACTCACCAGATTGCTGTCTCTTGCTGAAGAACCTCATCTTGACCTCTGACACGGTTCTGGGTTCGAAGGTGGTGTAGAGACGTTCAAAGATCTGCTCCATGGTCTTCCTCTCTGAGCTTGGCCAAGATTTCACTTCTCTGAGTGCAGCTCCTTCCAATTGCGCAAGAAGAATCTCCATCTGTTGCTCCGAGGATACAGGGTACAATCTCTGAACACAGCAATAATTTTTTCTTTAAAGTCCCTTAAAGTATGAATTTCTCCAGAATGTCGTGGGAACCAGGGGGGCCCAAAATAATAAGGCATGGTTAAAGGCATTAAGCTTGGTGTTGCAGCGGTTGGTATTGCACTGCGACCGACTGCGGCTGATGCAGGGAGTCCGCCGAGGTCAGGCTGCACGTCATCTTCCTGCAAAGACATGGTAACAGCAGGCGAATTCTAGTTAGGTAAGTCAAATGCGTTTTTAGACACTTTTTGTGCGGTGTTGCTATGGGCAACCGCTGTCTTGCGGGTGTATGCCCCTTTTAAGAATTTAATGTCAGCTGAATACAATGCTGCAGCAATGTTGATTTTGGGTCTCTGGCAGAGTTCCAGCTATCAGTGCTCCTTATAGTTAGTAGAGACAACTGACGGGTTGCAAATACTGCTCGGACGGCAAGCAATGTGATTATTTTCTCTTCTTTTGCTCGCATTCGAAGTCTCGCGACTTCTGGGGCGTGCGTTTGTCACACTCTCCTCTCAGGATTGACACAGCAAAGCTAAGGCCGGACAATTTTGCATAAATGGGTGGCACCAAACTTTCCACTCTCTCAGGGGTGTCACTAATTTATCCACAGTGATGGCGCAGACATTTTTGAACAAGAAGGTCTCCGGCAGCCATTTTAAGTGTATGGAAACAGTCAATTCAAATACAACAAGCAGTTTTGTTGACACGCAAACGTCCGATTTCCTCACTTTGGATGCTGCGGTTTTTATGCTGTAACTGGGATAACGCTTCCATGCAGCTTTTAAACAGTTTAAACAGTTCTGTGGTCCCACACAGCATGCAATAAGTAAATAGTCTCTCAATAAAGCAAAGGGGCTATATTTTGATGCGACAGTCTTTTAGATAAGGCGCAGGGGGTTTATATCCTGTTCGTGACGCCAAAATTCTATGCGACGAGCCAGAACCGCAGGGGCGACACGTGAGGTGCACAGTGGGCCGATGGGAGACAGCAATAATACAGTTCATCGGTTTACTCACGGTTAGCAGAAAGCCTCCCTGGGCCGGTCGCACAGAGATGGGGAAGACAGCACAAAATCCTCCGGGGCACGCTCTGTGATAGGGAAACGCCAGCCAAGATGGTGGTTGAGGTGCCCGTGACGACAGGGGTGTTTAAAGTGCTTGTGGCGGCTGGGTCCCTTGATGGTATTTGTCGTGACGCCAGTACCGTTAATGGTGGTACGACCATTTGCAGATGATGTCCTAGTGGACGAAACGAGTCAGGAAGACTCCATTGTTGCCAGATTTTATACAAAGCGCTTGAATATCATCACAAATGTAAGTGTTCTGATTTCATTAAACTTTTGATATGTAACATAGAGTTACGCTATGTGGCCGTTTTTTTCTTCTATTATATCACACAACCCTTCTACATCTATTTGGGATTCCCTGGACCATCATTTTCTGTGAGACAACCCACTAGGAAGTCACCTTACCTTGAGATTCTCTCTATCCTTTTTTCAACCTGACTAACTATGTAACTATGTAACTATCCTGCTGATGTTTTGTTATCCCTGGCACAGCATCCTGAAGTCCATAGGATCGGCCAAATTACATTGTGGTTTCACTACGCAAGCTTTTTTGACCCATTGAACTAGGGTTGTCCCGATAGCACTTTTTTAAGACCGAGTACAAGTACCGATACTTTTTTTCAAGTAGTCGCCGATTCCGAATACCGATACTTTTTTTAAATGTGTCCCCAAATGCAGCCATGTCCCCCACATATGCAGCCATGTCCCTCCAACCATGTCCCCCAAATATGCAGCCATGTCCCTCCAGCCATGTCCCTCCAGCCATGTCCCTCTAGCCATGTCCCTCCAGCCATGTCCCTCCAGCCATGTCCCTCCAGCCATGTCCCTCTAGCCATGTCCCTCTAGCCATGTCCCTCCAGCCATGTCCCTCTAGCCATGTCCCTCCAGCCATGTCCGTCCAGCCATGTCCCTCTAGCCATGTCCCTCTAGCCATGTCCCTCTAGCCATGTCCCTCTAGTCATGTCCCCAATACCTAGCCGCCGAAAGCCGCCGCCGCTGCACGGAGAACATCACAGCATTCATTTGAAGAGCTGTTTTGCCCGCACGTATAGACACTCCCCCTTGCTCGGGATTGGACAGATCACGATCACCCATCCAATCCCGAGCAAGGGGGAGTGTCTATACGCAGTGGGAACACTACAGCTATTCAAATGAAAGCTGTGATGTTCCCCCACGTTGTTTAACCCATGCGGCGGCGGGTTTCGTTGCGGCGGGTTCGATTCGGCGGGGGGGAAATATTCTATTTAGGCATCGGGGGTATTTGCGGGAGTACAAGTGCGACGAGCCAGAACCGCAGGGGCGACACGTGAGGTGCACAGTGGGCCGATGGGAGACAGCAATAATACAGTTCATCGGTTTACTCACGGTTAGCAGAAAGCCTCCCTGGGCCGGTCGCACAGAGATGGGGAAGACAGCACAAAATCCTCCGGGGCACGCTCTGTGATAGGGAAACGCCAGCCAAGATGGTGGTTGAGGTGCCCGTGACGACAGGGTGTTTAAAGTGCTTGTGGCGGCTGGGTCCCTTGATGGTATTTGTCGTGACGCCAGTACCGTTAATGGTGGTACGACCATTTGCAGTGTTGAAGAATGAGGTAGACAGAAGTAGGATACAACTCACAATTTTTACTGTGACTGGTTTTGATTGCAATACAGACATCCAGTTAAAATACAGTATCTGGGTAGAGAGAGAATTCTGCTGATCCACTGTTAATAGGCTTTAGTAATCCTGGACTCAGGCTGTGGTTCAGAATTATGCTTGCTTGTTACTGGTCCCTTTTGAATCCAGTGACCTTGGTGAGGTTGCCGGAGGCTAAGAAATCCTTCACCTTTATGCTCAAAAAGGTCTTTGCTGCCGATTTAATGGCTTTCACCTTTTGATTTAAGCAGTTCCAATCTGTCCCTTCTCTGGACTGACCTTCTCTCTCCTTCACCTTCTTCCTTCTCCACACACACACTTCCTGAACTTAACTACCTACCACAGATAACCTGAGCTGGGATAGATATCCCAGAGTGGTGCTATCCCCATCTTGGTGGGAAGTATGAAGCACACCTGACCAGCATATGAAAAGGGATCTCAAAGATGTAGAAATGCAAAATGACATGCAATATAGCAATAACAAAGAAATAATGCTTTTGCAGTTCCCACATGTCCTGAGTGGGACGCTGCATACCCCCATGGTAAAACGTGTGTCGACCTCGACACACTTTTGACTCGATGTTGTGTCTTCCTGTAAGATATAAAAGAAAGGGAAAAGCATGCATGCATAGAAAATAACAATATAACCCCATTCTTGTACTTCTTGTATCTGCAAGTAAAATGGGTTAGGCAAACATATCTCAGGCAACAATGAAATGTGACAAAAGGTGACAAAAAGGGGTGTAGTTTTCTCTCTGAAAACTGGTGATGTATGGCAAAACCAGAATAGTCCACGATGAGATGGAAAAAGGAAAACAAAACAAAACAAAAATAACAACTCAGGAGGCTCACATGGTATGAGTCCGTTCCCTGGGCACAGGAAAATGTCAACAGACGAATATCACGGAGGCTCAGGTACGTGAAAGTCTATCTCCGGGTGCAGGCTTGAACGTTGCAAAACAGTAGGTAAGTAATCCTTTTAGAAAGTCCTTTACATGAAATAAACGTGATATCCCAAGTAAGTCTTCTCACTCTGGAACTTCATACGATGTACGGATGCACTCAACGAGGAAATGGCGGGGTTGGTAGTTGTCTTCACGGCTGCTGGTGCATGAAATCCTTAAAACGGACAGGTGGTTGTCCTCTTGTAGTCCTGTCAGATCTTCGTAGCGGCTGAGTTTCTACAGGCCTTGTTTCAAGGGAATTTGGCGTCTCTTGAGCTGTAGTAGACACTTCTTGAGATAGCTCCTCTGGTTGAAGTGCGGTTGTATTGGTCTTGGCCGCCACTAAGATATTGAGCCATGGTGTAAGGAACCACTGTAAAGGATCAGAGTCTAATAATGATTTTCCAAAAGACTGTAGTGCATTCTCTGAATCAGATGATTTTGTAGGCTCTGGTTCTATGGATTGTGTTTCCTCTTGGACAGCTTCTTCTTGAAGAGCTTCTTCTTGAGTACTTTCCTTGAGACATAACTTAAGGCGATTGCGATGTACTACACGTGATTTGTTTCCTTTAGTGATCTCATAAGTATCAGTCTCGGGATTGAGAATAGCTGTAATGGTGTAAGGTTCTCTCTCCCATTTGCTATCTAACTTACTGGTGCGATGATCGTTTTTTAACCATACATGGTCACCAATTTTGAGAGGTTCTGCTTTGGCAAATTGGTTATAATCTTTTTGTTGTTTTTCCTGAGCATGTTCCATGCGATGTCGAACAATTTCTTGTGCATCAATTAAACGTCTTTGGTGCTCACTCACCCAATCAGTCTTTGGTAGAGGGTTGATTGCATCAGGCACTTGTACGCCCAAAGTATGGTCAGCAGGTAGTTTACCTTGTCGGCCAAACATGAGATAGTAAGGTGTATACCCAGTAGAACAGTGAATGGTGTTATTGTAGGTGTACATCAATTGAGGCAATAGAGTAGGCCAATCACTTCTTGTAGCAGGTGGTACTGCTCTTAACATCTCAATTAAAGTCTGGTTCATTTTCTCGCAGAGTCCGTTTCCTTGGGGGTGGTAGGCTGTGGTCCTGACTTTCTGGCAATTGTGAAGTGTACACAGTTCTTTGAAGAGTTGCGACTCAAAGGCAGATCCCTGATCTGTAAGGATTCTTTCTGGGCATCCATACGGCAAAAGGCAATATTTCCAGAAGGCATCTGCAGTCGTTTTAAGCGGTCAAGTCCTTGACAGGTACGGCTACAACAAATTTGGTATATATGATCAATGATGGTCATGGCTTATGTGTAACCAGAGCGACTTGGTTCCAGCTTCACATGGTCAATTGCAACTATTTCTAGCGGTGTTCGGCTTACAATGGGATGTAAGGGTGCTTTTTGGTCATGTTTTTCATTTCTTCCAACAGCACAGGTGGAACATTCTCGACACTACTTTTCAATGTCTCCTCTCATCCCAATCCAGTAGAATCTTCTACGGATGGTGGCTTCTGTCTTCTCCCCTGCACGCCAAAGTGTCCTGATTGATCATGATACATCTCAAGAATAATTCTTGCATCTCGGCGTGGTATAAAGATTTGGTATAGACGATCCCAGGTAATTGGGTCTAAAGTTCTTCTTAATAGTAGGCCCTTCTGTAGGAAGAGGTGTTTTTCTGTGTCTCCAAAGTTTTGTCAATTCTGGATCAGCATTTCTTCTGCGAATTCTTTCAGGTGTTCTTCCGCTTGTGAAGAAATCTTGCAGTTCTCCCAACACTCTGCTTTCATTTTGCAGCTTGATCCACCTTTCTTTGTCCACTTGGGATCTTGGATCCACTTGTTGTTGAAGGTTAAGGACTTTTCTTCCTTTGATGGTGATAAGGTCTTGTTGGGCAAAATTTTTGTAAAAAGCTGTCATTTCTACCTCTTCCCAAACATCTTCCTGTGTAGTAGGGTCTTCTTGGGTAGGCAGACGGATAATGCATCCGCATTTTCATTTGCTTTTCCTGTTCTGTATTTTATGGTGAAATCGTAGTTAGCCAGGCGTGAGGCCCATCTTTGTTCCAATGCTCCCAGCTTGGCGGTATTAAGATGTGCTAGCGGGTTGTTATCTGTGAAGGCCACAAATGGTGTAGCGGCAAGGTAATCTTTAAATTTTTCTGTAACAGCCCACACGAGTGCGAGGAATTCCAATTTGAAGGAACTATAGTTTTGGTCATTTCTTTCAATACCTCTAAGAGATCTACTAGCGTAGGAAATAACTCTTTCTGTTCCTTCTTGTACTTGCGACAGGACAGCTCCCAGACCTTTCTTACTAGCATCTGTGTAAAGACGAAATGGCTGCTGGTAATCTGGATAGCCTAGGATTGGTGGTTCTGTTAACTTTTTCTTTAGGAGCTGGAAGGCAATTTCTCTTTCTGTGTTCCATTCAACTGGTATTGGAGACTTTTGGTACCTCTTAGGGTGTCCTCTCAGAAGTTCTAATATTGGCCCCGCAATTTGGGCAAAATGAGGAATAAAGCGTCTGTAGTATCCTGCGAAACTGAGAAAACTCCTCACTTCTTTCACTGTAGTAGGAGTAGGCCAATTTCGGACTGCGGCTATCTTCTCTGGATCCGGTTTAACACCTTCAGAGCTTACAATATGCCCTAAGTTTTTAACTTCTGTCTTCAGCAGATAGCACTTAGATGGTTTGACTTTGAGTCCATGTTTAATGAGGATTTGAAAAACTTCGGCCAAATGTTTCAAGTGCTCTTCATAAGATTTGGAGTAGATGATGACATCGTCTAAGTACAACAGGACGGTTTCAAAATTGATGTGTCCCAAACAATGCTCCATTAATCTTTGAAAAGTTCCGGGCGCATTGCAAAGTCCAAAAGGCATGCGGTTGAACTCAAATAGGCCCATAGGGGTGGTAAATGCAGTCTTCTCACGATCTTCAGGTGCCATTGGTACTTGCCAGTATCCACTGGTTAAATCAAGGGTAGAGAAGTAGGCTGAAGATCCTAAGGCTGTCAAAGATTCCTCTATGCGTGGTAAAGGGTAAGCATCCTTGTGGGTGATTTGGTTAATTTTTCTGTAATCCACACAGAATCTGATGTTACCATCCTTTTTGCGGACAAGGACTAGAGGTGCAGCCCATGGACTATGGCTGTTTCTAATGACATTGGAGTCCTTCATCTCTTGGATCATTTGCTTTACGGATTGGTACATAGTTGGTGATATAGGCCGATATCTTTCCTTGATCGGTGCGTGTGAACCTGTAGGAATGGAGTGCTTGATAATATCCACTTCTCCATAGTCTGTGGAATGCTTACTGAAGGCACGGTGAAGCTCCTTCACAATTTCTAGTACTCCCTCAATTTGGTTTGCTGGTGTGGAAGCATCTCCCACATGAACTTCTTTCCACCAGGATGTGTTTACATTTTGGTCCTGTGGGTTCTGTCTCTTGGTAATTTGCTCTGTGGTAGCTGTAGCCACACTGATGACATCTTGAAAAGTGACTTGGATTAGCTGTGCAATAGGACGATGTTTTGTTAGGGTTACACTGCTATCACTCAAGTTTAGGAGTCGTATAGGCACTTTACCTTCAGAGACGGTTACTAGGCTCCTTGCAGCTCTAACTAGAGGATAGTCTTCCAAAACAACAGGCTCTACCAGGGCTTGGTAGTCTTGACCTTGAATTCCGACTACAGCTCGGCACCACAAGAGAGTTTCGGTGTTGGGTTTTAGGATCACAGGTTGCTTATCCCGGATGCGGGCACAACAAATTTCTCCTTTTTCGTTAGTGAATCTCTGTTGCGCATTTAGTACACGGATGGTTTGTTGGATCACTTTCCTAGAATCAGGAGAGGCAGTAGGCACCAACTGGTGCAAGGCTTCTAGCATCTCAACATAACAGTTCCTGAGGACATTCATTCCTAGGACTACTGGAGGGTTAGGGTTATTGTCTCTGACTCGTACCACAATAAGGCCTTGTCGAGGTAGTGTAGTTCCTCCTACTTGAATGGTAGGTTCCCAATAACCATGGACTGGTATGGGTTTGCCGTTACTGGCTATGAGGCTCAGCCAGGATTCTGGAGGTTGGGTAAGCTGATTTTGATCCCAGTATTTTTCAAAAGCTGTTTGTTGGATGGTGGTGACTTGGGATCCGGTGTCAACTAGGGCAACAAAAGGAACTCCATTTATTTGAAGTGTCACTTCAGGACGGGATCCAACGTATCTTGGCATCCAGTCGGGATCTTCTGGACCTATTGGTTTACCTCCCGAGGGGTGGTCCTTGGCCTCGGGGGTTTCCCGTTTAACTGCCAGCAGGTTGCTTCTGTGTGGCCTGGTTTGTGACAGTACGTGCAGACAGGCCGCTTAGGGGTACTAGTGCGGTCAGGGGGACGTCCACCAGAATCTCTGAAACAAGTCTCTCTATACTTAGAAGGGAAGAGTCTTCTGGACACAGGTTTCTCATCCTCTAGCATTAATGGTTTCTCCCATTGTTCCAATTTTTGGTGGACTTTCTCCAGACTTTTAGTCAGGAAATGGACTTGCTCAGTCAAGGCAACAACTGCGTCAGGGACTGGAGCTTGGGTTGCCTGACTGACTATAGGTAAAGACTTTACAGGGGTAACCAGCTGGGATACAGGCACTTCAACAGATCTAACAGGTTCGGTTGGTGGGCTCTTTCCCAGTATGCTGATAGCTAGTTCTTTGAAATCTAAGAAGGTAGCTCTTGGATGTTGGGCAGCTAACATTCTTAGTTGGCTCTTTAAATTGTCTGTATTGACGCCTTCAATAAATTGTTCTTTCAGGGTTTTGTCCTGATTCTCTGCCTCACGGGGGTCTACTTGGACAACAGCTCTAAGGGCTTCCTGTAAAGATAGTGCAAAGTCTCTGAGTGACTCACCAGATTGCTGTCTCTTGCTGAAGAACCTCATCTTGACCTCTGACACGGTTCTGGGTTCGAAGGTGGTGTAGAGACGTTCAAAGATCTGCTCCATGGTCTTCCTCTCTGAGCTTGGCCAAGATTTCACTTCTCTGAGTGCAGCTCCTTCCAATTGCGCAAGAAGAATCTCCATCTGTTGCTCCGAGGATACAGGGTACAATCTGAACACAGCAATAATTTTTTCTTTAAAGTCCCTTAAAGTATGAATTTCTCCAGAATGTCGTGGGAACCAGGGGGGCCCAAAATAATAAGGCATGGTTAAAGGCATTAAGCTTGGTGTTGCAGCGGTTGGTATTGCACTGCGACCGACTGCGGCTGATGCAGGGAGTCCGCCGAGGTCAGGCTGCACGTCATCTTCCTGCAAAGACATGGTAACAGCAGGCGAATTCTAGTTAGGTAAGTCAAATGCGTTTTTAGACACTTTTTGTGCGGTGTTGCTATGGGCAACCGCTGTCTTGCGGGTGTATGGCCCTTTAAGAATTTAATGTCAGCTGAATACAATGCTGCAGCAATGTTGATTTTGGGTCTCTGGCAGAGTTCCAGCTATCAGTGCTCCTTATAGTTAGTAGAGACAACTGACGGGTTGCAAATACTGCTCGGACGGCAAGCAATGTGATTATTTTCTCTTCTTTTGCTCGCATTCGAAGTCTCGCGACTTCTGGGGCGTGCGTTTGTCACACTCTCCTCTCAGGATTGACACAGCAAAGCTAAGGCCGGACAATTTTGCATAAATGGGTGGCACCAAACTTTCCACTCTTCAGGGGGTGTCACTAATTTATCCACAGTGATGGCGCAGACATTTTTGAACAAGAAGGTCTCCGGCAGCCATTTTAAGTGTATGGAAACAGTCAATTCAAATACAACAAGCAGTTTTGTTGACACGCAAACGTCCGATTTCCTCACTTTGGATGCTGCGGTTTTTATGCTGATAACTGGGATAACGCTTCCATGCAGCTTTTAAACAGTTTAAACAGTTCTGTGGTCCCACACAGCATGCAATAAGTAAATAGTCTCTCAATAAAGCAAAGGGGCTTATTTTGATGCGACAGTCTTTTAGATAAGGCGCAGGGGGTTTATATCCTGTTCGTGACGCCAAAATTCTATGCGACGAGCCAGAACCGCAGGGGCGACACGTGAGGTGCACAGTGGGCCGATGGGAGACAGCAATAATACAGTTCATCGGTTTACTCACGGTTAGCAGAAAGCCTCCCTGGGCCGGTCGCACAGAGATGGGGAAGACAGCACAAAATCCTCCGGGGCACGCTCTGTGATAGGGAAACGCCAGCCAAGATGGTGGTTGAGGTGCCCGTGACGACAGGGGTGTTTAAAGTGCTTGTGGCGGCTGGGTCCCTTGATGGTATTTGTCGTGACGCCAGTACCGTTAATGGTGGTACGACCATTTGCAGTGTTGAAGAATGAGGTAGACAGAAGTAGGATACAACTCACAATTTTTACTGTGACTGGTTTTGATTGCAATACAGACATCCAGTTAAAATACAGTATCTGGGTAGAGAGAGAATTCTGCTGATCCTCTGTTAATAGGCTTTAGTAATCCTGGACTCAGGCTGTGGTTCAGTATTATGCTTGCTTGTTACTGGTCCCTTTTTAATCCAGTGACCTTGGTGAGGTTGCGGGAGGCTAAGAAATCCTTCACCTTTATGCTCAAAAAGGTCTTTGCTGCCGATTTAATGGCTTTCACCTTTTGATTTAAGCAGTTCCAATCTGTCCCTTCTCTGGACTGACCTTCTCTCTCCTTCACCTTCTTCCTTCTCCACACACACACTTCCTGAACTTAACTACCTACCACAGATAACCTGAGCTGGGATAGATATCCCAGAGTGGTGCTATCCCCATCTTGTGGTGGGAAGTATGAAGCACACCTGACCAGCATATGAAAAGGGATCTCAAAGATGTAGAAATGCAAAATGACATGCAATATAGCAATAACAAAGAAATAATGCTTTTGCAGTTCCCACATGTCCTGAGTGGGACGCTGCACAAGTACTCCCGCAAATACTCGGTATCGGTCCCGATACCGATACTGGTATTGGTATCGGGACAACCCTACATTGAACGTAGGTTCTCTAGGGTCCATACGTTCTGGTAAGCCTTTTACCTCTGGGGTGGTTCCCTTCACTTCATCACTTCTTCACTTGCACAGATCTGTATGGTTTGAAGTCGTCACCATATTTTGAACCTTTTCAACACCAAAGTTTGATCAAATAGTCTTTGCATTATTGTACCTGTTTTGAATTTCCTGCATATAGACTTTCATAGTGTGCTTATGAGGACATTTCTATTTACATTGTTCACTATCAATATTTGAGCACTTTATTTATCAAGTTTGTATTTATTTATTTTAGTTTTCACATATTTATTTTTTCATTTATATATTTTGATTAGCGCTACACTTTTTTTGTTTCCACATTCTCTGCTTAAGCTTAGACTTCTATTTCAACTCAGAGCTAAGCACTGCCATTCAGCAATTTAGCACAAGACTTACTTGATCAAAGCAGGCATCCACATTGATAGGTTCCCCTGTAATCCTGTTCTGGAGACAGTGTACATTTTTGAAGTTCATATCAACTTCTATCACATGGAGAATAGGGACAATTCTATTCTACAGTCAGAATGAGGACTAACAGAGAGGGTAAATCTCTCCTGTGGGTACACAAAAATCAATAAAAGTTGACAAATGCCAGTTGCTTACTTCTTGACAGATTCCTGAAGCGGGTCTGCAGAAGAGCCCAGATGATCAGAAGTGGAAGCAAGGTCCTTCAATCACGAGGACCCCATGAGAAGAGCTGGATCTGATACTTAATTTCATGGATTTACATTGACTGAGAAGCATGAGTCACGTGTGACTAAATGGCAATGTTATCATTCTACACACTTAGTCACGAACTGTTTCAGAGGTTTTAATGTGGGGGATTTGTGTATATGTATAATATTGTAGAACAGAATAGATACATTGCCTTGCCAACGCAACTCTGCCTACTTACAAACATAATCATTGTCTCCCTGCCACTTCACTTGGAAGACTGTTCTTGTATACATGTAATATTTTGTGGGGTTTTCAGAAGTCTATTGATCTTGAAGTCTTGTTTGATTAGGCTATAAAAAAATGCTTTCTCATAAACTATCAAAGATCACAATAAAAACTCAGTTAAGAAAAACTGTTGTTTGTTTTTCTCCAAAATGCATATATCTATAGAAGTGAATGAGGACATATTTTGTCAGTTTTCAAAATTGAGAAATGGAGGAATTTGGGAAGTTTGTGCTTTTTCTTAAGTGTATTTTTTTTTTATTGATTGTATATAGTTTAAGAGCAGAGCAAATGTAGAGGACAAGATCATAATCTGCAGAGTAGGTGTCATGTACTTAGTAGTGGAGCCTAAGGCAATGAGGATAGCCTCCTTTAGGGCACAGAGTGGCACAAGTGCTTTATAGTTCTTGGCAGCGAGTGTCTGCAAAGTCAGGATGGGCAGCACACTGTGGAAGATCCAAGAAGACTGGTTGGCAGCAAGCAGATGATCAGCAAAGACTGGCTTGGCAGCGAGCAGATGATTAGCAGATATTGGTTGGGCAGCAGGTAGATGATCAGCAGAGACAAACAAGTCATTTCCGGAACTGGTGGCCAGATCGAATGTAACCATATAGGCATGGTCGTAGTCAGAATGCAGGCCACAGTTTATAACAGGTGAGCAGATCAGGAGCAGAAGGAGTAGGCAGAAGTGTACTCAAAAAACAAGCCAGAGTCAGTGCAGGGGGAGATAGGGAGTACAAAATAACCTGGGGAATGCCCAGGGAATAACCAAGCCTACTTACCGACCAGCTAGCAGAACAACCAATTAACCTGTCTAACCATGTGCGTTAAAAACAGGGGTTTTGTCCGCACGCATTTGCAAATGCATGCATGAGCCACAGAGCCGCGCCAAGGCACCCCATAATTCTGTGGTCCTAACACTAACAGCGAGTGTCCTCACAATGGAGGCACATGCATTTTAATGGATAGATAGGGAGTAGTTAAGGCTGGCTTGATCAATAACAGGTAGTCAAATAAAAGAAGCAAAAAAAAGGTTTTACACCAAATGCTGTAGACAAGACAGCACTGATCCTGAGCAGAATATCAGTTTGAATAGTCAGCTTGGCGCCTGCATTAGTGACAAATGCATGAACACATTCTCATGCACACATATTCGTGCACATGGTTGCGAGCATGCAAGTGCACCTCCACGTGCATATGCGTGACTATGTGTCGGCCTGCAGCTGCACCAGATATTCATCTTGATGCTCCATTCTGAATGCCCCCATGCCCTTCCTGACAGTAAGTGACTATATGGCCAAAAAGAGTGATATAGTAGGAAAACTATGGAGTGGTTGCAGAAGGGTTGATGTCGGAATAGGCGTGGAAGAGGAAAGTGGAAGAATGTGGAAGGTATGAGCAAAGGAGAAAAAATAAGAACAGGATCAAAAACATACAGTATGTAGAACCCAGGAAATTCGTAATGGACCCTTAATCCAAGCATGCAGGAAAGGGGGTTTGAGAGTGAGCCTTCCTCCTCCTGAACCATACCAGGTCACATTCCCTCAACATGGGGGGTACCTTGCCAGGAGGGACCCCCTGTCAATGCACAGTGACCTCATGTTGATGAGGACAAGGCTCTTCCCTACAACCTTGGTCTAGTGGTTGGGGGGGACTGCAGGCAGGGGATCAGAATCTGAAAGCCCCTTTTAAAAACAAGGCTGGCTCCCCCATATGTGAATAAGTAGTACCCAGTCCCTCTACCCCTTTCACAAAAAAAATAAATGTAACATATTATCAAAGACAGCCAAATGTTTGACAACATATTTATAAAAAATAAAAAATCATCATGATGCCTCTTACTCTGTAACATGTCATAAAGTTCAAATGTTAATTCTGGGTCTACATGATCTCTGGGTCAGGGGACGAAATGCTTCCTGCTCCCTGCACTGAATAATGGTATAATTCTTGCTGTATGCCAGTTTTAGGAAAACTATCCCTAATTGACTCAAGCAAGCTCACAAGTGCTGATTTTTAATTGAAAAAGTTATTTTATACTATTGGTGTGACATGTTGGGAATTTATTCATGCAGACTTGTAAAGTTACTAATTAGTAAATTTTAACAAAAAAAATGTCTTGTCTCTCCAAATTTTATAATCCATAAATCCAATAGAGACTCTAATGAAATAAACATTGCGCACAAAGCTGCCTTTTTTAAAGTGGTAGTAAACCACAAAACAATAAAAAATAAATAAATAAAAGCCTTCCCTCTGCAAGTTAACCACTTCCGGCAGGATATCTCTGTAATGGCAGCATCTACCCATAGCTGCCATAACCCAGATATCCTTGTCTTTAGGCGGCGGAGAGGTTTCCAATAATGGTGGTCTCTGCGGTGGATTCGCCGTGAAATCACCGTTTTCAGCGGTGGGAGAGGGCACCCCTCCCGCCACTCTCCCACTCCCTCTGCCGCTTACCGGAGCCGTCAGGGGGGAATCCAAAGCACCCTCTCCATGTTGAGGGCATGTGATCTGGTATGGTTTAGGAGGGGGCACTCCATCTCCTTTTCCTGCAGCCTGTCAGGTTGTATGCTCAGATAAGGGTCTGGTATGGATTTTGGGAGGACCCCCATGCCATTTTGTTTTAAATTTTGGCACAGTTTTCCCCTCAACCACTTCCTGCCCGGCTTATAGCAAAATGATGGTCGAGCGTTGGTTCAGTTATCCTGACTGGACGTCATATGACATCTTTCAGGATAACTGCCGGACGCAAGTAGAGGAAAGCCGATCGGCGGCTCTCCTGACAGGGGAGGGTCTACACTGATTGTTTATCAGCGCAGCCCCCCTGCAATTGCCCACACTGGACCACCAGAGATGCCGAAAGAACCACCAGGGATAACGTCAATGGATGAATGACTAGGGATCCATGGCCACAAGGGATGCCAGTAAGTGCCCAAAAAATGCCAGTAAGCGCCCACACATCTTGCCCATCAGTGCCCATCTGTCAGTGCCAATTAGTGCCCATCCATGCCACCTATCAGTGCCACCCATAAGTACCCATCAGTGCAGCCTTTCAGTGCCCATCAGAGCCACCTATCGGTGTCCATCAGTGCCACCTATCAGTGCCCATCAGTGCCACCCATCAGTGTCCTATCAGCGCCCATCATCAGTGCCACCTAATCAGTGCCACCTCATTGGTACCACTTCATCAGTGCCCATCAGTGCTGCCTTATCAGTACCAGTCAGTGCAGCCTCATCAGTGCCCATCAATGAAGGAGAAAACGTACTTATTTACAAAATTGATTAACAGAAACAAACAAACTTTTTTGATTTGTTGCACAAAAAATAAAAACCCCAGCAGTGATCAAACACCACCAAAAGAAAGCTCTATTTGCATGACCGTGCAATTGTCATTCAAAATGCAACAGTGCTGAAAGCAGAAAATTGACCTGGGCAGTGCCCGGTACCGAAATGGTTAATATCCATACCAGACCTGAATGGCCTGATATTGATTTTGGGGGGACCCCCACGCAATTTTTTTTGGTGCAGGGTTCCCCTTAATATTCATGCCAGACCCGAAGGGCCTGGTAATGCACTCAGTTTTTTCCAATGATTTTTATCTATATTGCCAGAATCCAACAATACATTACAGCTGTGAGCAGTTTTGGATTAAATTTAGTTTAAGTTTTCTTTAGAAATGTCATCTTGCAGTGGTAAACATGGGGGGGATGCAGTACTTTACAGGCAGACTAAGGAGACCCCCTCAGACACAATATTTAAAGGAATATTTCATTTTTATTGTTTCACTTTAAGCATTATTAAAATCTCTGCTCCTGAAAAAAATTACATTTTTAAAACTTTGTTTTGCATTGATACATGTTCCCTGGGACAGGACCCAGGTCGTCAAACACTATGTATAGCAATAACACGCATTTAAGCCTTTAAAATAGCACTTTTGATTTTTCATGTTCGTGTCCCATAGACTTTAACAATGTTTGCGCGTTCGCAGACATTTTTTGCCTGTTCGCAAGTTCTAGTGCGAACCGAAAGGGGGGGGGGTGGTCGGTTCATCCCTATCGCCCAGTATTGTCAGGGGGTGGTTCAAGGTCTGCCTTTACTAAAGGTTCAATAAAAGAGGCTTGACTTGGACATTTATCAGTGGGAATGAGTTCATCAGAATTTTTCCCAAAGGCATTATACATTAGACTTTTTGGAGGGCATATTTCCCCCGTAATCTGGAGTGAATATCTTCCAATGGTTCTGATTCAGGCCCCGGTTCATGTTATGATTTAAGCTCTGGTTCTGGTTTAAGCACTGGTTCATGTACAGTGCCTCTCTTTACTTCTTTAAATGGGGTAACTGGGAGTTTCTGGCACATTAGTTACTTTGTTGGGTTCCAACGTGGGTGGAAATCCAACACTTTAACTTTTGGCACTGGGGGACATAATAAGTGATAAGTTCTTAAACAGGAGGATAAAGGTACTCGGACAGCCTTGGATATAGGCAATGGATTGTTTCGGTGCCAAGTCTTTAGGGGGCCAGTATTACCCTCCGGCTAAATCTGGTACACAGGAAGCCTGGATAATCGCTTAAAGACAATGTAAGGCTGAGAACGCCATCGATCAGCCAGTTTATGCTTTCCAGGCACCCTTAGATTGCGTAACAAAACTCGATCTCCGGGTTGTAGGTCCTGAACCCTCACTCTGAGATCAAAGTTTTTCTTCTTCCTCTGGTCTATGGTGGTGGATGTTTTCTCAAAGGGCCGACTTCAGATTCTTCCGAAGCCTGTCGACATACCCCCGATAAATTTGATCGTGTGTACGCGGCCTTAAGCTTTCTATCTGCTGGAAACGGTCGGCCCGACCATCCCAGCAGACAGATTTGATCGCGTGTACGGGCGAGCCGACGGATTTGGCCAGCCGACAGATTTTAGAAGAAAAGGAAGATTACCCCGTGGGGGCTTTGTATTGCAGCAAGAGAAATGAACAGTATTGATGTAAAAAATATAATTACATTTATTTAACAGATTTTGGCCACAAGGAGAGCATGTAATAGATACAAGACATAATACTCCAAAATTCATCAAATAGACCATATACATGGGTGAATAAAACTGCAACAGTAATCTGTACAGATAACATAACTTGGCATAGATATCCTATAATGATGTAATCCCCGACGCGTTTCGACCTAATCAAGGAGGTCATCTTCAGGGGAAGAGGAAAATATGCTCTGAAAGTACAAAACATTGTGTAGGTAAATTTGTTAAAAATAACAGAAAACCCCTATTAACAATGGAGCATCTAGCATAGATATAATACAATATCAGTAATAAGAAAAAATATATTCAAATACGTGTAGAGTTTTATGACCAGAAACCGGATCTTGTGGCTGCGGCAGGCGGTCTGACATGGCGAGGGGGCGGGCAGCATGGACTGGCTGCAGGCAAACTGACAGATCCCAGGCTCATGAGAGGCCGCACTGCTGCCCCACACTCGCCAGAAAGCGAAGGAGGACAAACGGGGGAGGGGCTAGAACCAATAAAGGCAAACCAAGGAACTCATATAAGTATGATATTAAACTAGAAAAAATTTTGGTAAATAAAAATGTGTATGTCAGGAAATTAGTTAGTCCATATGCTATGAAGTGTAAGTGAGAGGTGAGGGTGTGCAAGAAAGGTGAATGAAAGTGTGAAATGTGAGAGTTGCAGAGTGTGAGGGAAGGGGGAGTACTGTAGTTGTGAGTGAAAAAACACTGTAAGAAAACAAGGGGTGTGAAAAATATGAAAGAATATGTGGGCGATGAATGTGTGAGTATATTGAAGTGAAAGAGAGGAAGATGATTACTAAAAAATGCAGGTGTGAGAGAATGGTGATGGAATGTATAATGTGTGAGAGGAAGAAACATATGGAGAACAGATTTACCTGAAATGTTAGATAAAATAACAAAATAATTACCTTAATCTTAAAGAAAAAGGAGTTGCAGGTTTGCTAATGAGAGCCCAATAAGGGGTTACAAAAGCATGTGTGATAAAGGGTACCTCAGACCCCACAGGGGATCTGAAAAGAAAATATGAAAGTAATTATAGTGTTAGATTCTGGTAGGAATCGTAACTCCAGTGAAGTGGCCATATATGGGGTAGGGCAATACTCAATTCCAACCGGAAAATATTGGTAATAGATTGATGCCTCCGGTTACCTGGGCTTGAAAGTGAATTTCCCCAGGGAGCCATCTACTGTATTTATGTGTAAGTGGGATATGAAATGGGCGTACCTGGTACGTGCCGAGTGGTTCCAAAACCCCGCCCCCGAGAGCCGCCATGATAGTGGGGGAGCCTGGAGCCACCATGACTTAGCGGGTCTGCGTGCGGCCTCCCCGGCAGCTTTAAAATCTGTCGGCTGGGAATCCGTGCGCCCGATATGTCTGCTGGAAGAGCTTCTCTTCCAAACATTAGTTTGTAGTGGGAGTACCCAGTAGAATCATTCAAGGTGGCATGAACTACTGCAATTATATGATCTCCCCAATGCTGTTTCTTCTCGGAGGGGAGGTTTTCCATCATATTCAGTAAGGTACAGTTGAAACGCTCTGGTTGTGGATCATCTTGAGGGTGGTAAGTGGTGGTCCTGGATTTCTTTACACTTAGAAGTTCACATAATCTTCTAAATAGCTTGTTTTCAAAATCACTACCTTGGTCTGAGTGCAGACGTTGCGACAGCCCATAATAAATAAAAAACTTCTCCACTAAATTTTTTGCTACAATACTGGCTTGCCGGTCCCGAATGGGTAAAGATTGAGCATAACAGGGAAATGATCTGCCACAACCAGGATATTGCTTCGTCCAATCAAATCAGGTTCCAAACGCAAGAAATCAATGCACACCAATTCCATTGGCCTCTGACTCTGGAGATGGCCCATTGGGGCTATCCTCACCGGTAAAGTCTTTCTCTGAATGCACCTGATGCAGGAGCGACAGTAGCTTTCCAGCTCTGCTCTCGTGGCTGGCTAATAAAATCGATGCCTGACTAACTTGAAGGTTCATTCTGGCCATAAGTGACCATGATCATCATGAAGAGCAGTCAACACTTTTAATCAATGTTTCTCATTGAGGAACAGTTGACACACACCCTCTGGCTCCTCAGATGGGCCTCTCTGATATATAACTTCATCCTCTAATCGCATTCGTTCCCACTTTCTATGGACTACTTTTGCTCCCTCAATAGAATTATTCAACAGCATCTGAGGGTCCTGAACAAATAGAGATTTCTTCACAAGATTTCCTAACGGGTCCTCCAGTTGATCCCACCTCACATCCTCTTTCATCAGCTGGAGCAATTCTTGGCTGCACACTTGGATCACAGTAACATTTGGGCACTCCAGCAGAAGTGACTCCCACAGCTTCAGCTCCTATTGCTTCTCTGTGTTTATGCTGGACTCCTTGACATACAGCCAATATTCCTTCTAGGAGTAAATGGACCTAACTCTTCTAGCCGGCATTTGTGGTATGGGTACTTCAGTAAAGGGCATGGACGTCCCGATTTCCCACTCCTGGCCGGTTTTTCAGACTGCACCGAAATTCAAACAGAGCGGCCAACCACCGATGCCAAGTGGAATCCAGCTTGGCAGTGGTCAATAGGTGAGTTAAACGGTTGTTGTCTGTTTTTACCACAAAGGTGACCCCATACAGATAGACATGTAGCTTATCCACCACTGCCCGCTTGAGGGCCAAGAACTCCAATTTATGCACAGGGCAGTTCTTTTAAAAAAAAAGTGAGGCTGCGGCTCACATAAGCTACCAGGCGGAGTCTTACCTCCGACTCTTGGTACAGCACTTCTCTGAGACTATCTCTGTTGGCATCCACGTGCAATTCATAACACTTGGATGGGTCCACGTAAGCCAGGATCGGTGTGTTCAAAAGCCTCCTCACACTTCACCGTCCATTGCTCCTGAATGGGTCACATGACTCCTGGGACCTTCTTTCTGGGCCTTTATGCAGTAACGGTGCTTGGGCGGGGGAAAGAAGTGATGGCCTCCAACATCTGGGGGTCAGTGGCTATCTCCTTAGCTGAGACTACATGTCCAAAATACGTAACCGAGGTCTTGTAGAACTGGCATTTTTATAATGACAGCTTCAGCCCCTCTGTGTGTAACCGTTGGAAAACATTCTCCAACCGAGCTTCATGCTCCTCCAATGTTCACGTCAAACACAATGATGTCATTCAGGTACACTATTATTTCTACCAAGTTCCTATCCCCCACAGTGTTCTCCATCAATCTCTGGAAAATAGCGGGAGCCCCAGCTAATCCTTGTGGCATTCGGTCAAATTCGAAAAATCTTAGGCTAATGAACGCCATTTTTGCTCGGTCATTCGGATGCATGGGTATCTGGTAGTATCCACTTGTTAGATCCAGCACACTAAACCACTTAGCTCCTGATAGGCATTGCAGGTCTTCTTCTAGTCAATATGCATCCGGAGGGACCCACTCTTCTTTCTCAATACCATGATCGGGGAAGTCCTGGATTCCCTAATGGCCCCTGACCTTTTCAGTTCAGCCATCTGTTCTCTAAGATCCTCCAGATCACACAAAGGCATTCGCCTGGCACTTTCGTGGAAAGTTTTATCAGCTAGCCAAATTAAATGTTGGCGCAGGTCACATCAAAGCCATTTTTTTGAAGAACATCTTCTCCCATTGTGCTAATTGGGCTTTAATCTTCTCTCCCCATCCGATGGTTAGATCTGGGCTTAATTCCTGAATTAGATCATTTCCGGTCACTGGGGTGGAAGCACTAATTTTCTCAATCACCATCTGAGGCTTCAGGCTAATCGAGTGACCAGTGAGGTTTCTCACACTGACAGGGATTCACCCCTGCTTCTCAATAAGGCCACAGTGGGTATGATCTCTGGGACCAATTCTATTCCAACATCCTCCTCTGCTGAATCAGCTTTCACCACCACATAAGGGCCCGGCTAGTAGTGTTGAGCGGAACACGCCATTTTCGATTTCGCGATATTGCACGAATATATAGAAGACTATTCGCGAATATTCGCTAATATCGAATATTCGTGATATTTTATCCAAAAAAAATTTTGCGAAATTTCGCTAATGCGAAAATGATTGCGAAATTCTCATAAACGGAGATCATTTCCTGTATTACTAAACTAATATGCACTAAACACTAACTCTACACTAACTCTACTTAAAAGAAAGGAGAATAAGGGGGCAAAAGAAGGGCGGAGAAGATAATCGCGCAATATTCCTATTGCGCGATTATCTTCTCCGCCCTTCTTTTGCATCAGAGCCAATCAGAATAACTTGAATATTCGGCAAAAGGAATATCGCGCAATATTCCTTTTGCCGAATATTCAAGTTATTCTGATTGGCTCTGATGCAAAAGAAGGGCGCATCAGAGCCAATCAGAATAACTCGAATATTCGGCAAAAGGAATATTGCGCGATTATCTTCTCCGCCCTTCTTTTGCATCAGAGCCAATCAGAATAACTCGAATATTCAGCAAAAGGAATATCGCGCAATATTCCTTTTGCCGAATATTCGAGTTATTCTGATTGGCTCTGATGCAAAAGAAGGGCGGAGAAGATAATCGCGCAATATTCCTTTTGCCGAATATTCGAGTTATTCTGATTGGCTCTGATGCAAAAGAAGGGCGCATCAGAGCCAATCAGAATAACTCGAATATTCGGCAAAAGGAATATTGCGCGATTATCTTCTCCGCCCTTCTTTTGCATCAGAGCCAATCAGAATAACTCGAATATTCGGTAAAAGGGATATCGCGCAATATTCCTTTTGCCGAATATTCAAGTTATTCTGATTGGCTCTGATGCAAAAGAAGGGTCGAGTAGCTGATGCGATTCTTTTATGTTGCCGAAAATTCGCAATGCGCATTTTCGGCAACATAAAAGAATCGCATCAGCTACTCGGCCCAGGGTCTCTCTCTAATCATACCAGCAATGCTTTTAGACGTCGATGGAGATCACTAGGATGTGATCTGTTTTAAAAATAAATTAGAAAAAATACGAATATTCGCCATAGCGAATATTCACCGAAATATTCGAGTTATTCGCGAATACTCGAATATGCAATATTCGTAGCGAATTTTCGCAATGCGAATATTCGTGAGCAACACTACAGGCTATTACCATGATAGCTTGACTGTTGGCTTCAAGCAGGCCCTCTCGCCAGGCTGCAATACCCTTTCGTGGGACCTTCCACACTGGATCTTCCCTTCTGGGTCGCCTTTCAAGGCCAGTGAAGTGAGCAGCCTCCTTATGAGGCCTGCCCCAAGAGGTTGGGGGCACACTACAGCCAACATGTCAAAGGTTTCTGGTTTTCCAGCCAGGAAAGTATCAAAGGTTATTTTGATGGGAATGTACCCATCGTATGGGCATTTCTGGGTCCTTATGCCCCAAATCTCCAACTCCTCAAGTTTGCACAAGGGGATATGATTCAAGTGCTTGTGATACCTGTTACCTGGGCTCCTGTATCCAGTAGGGCTTGAGTATAGATTCCCTCTACTTGTATTGAGACTTTAGGGGAGGGTTCATTAGCAGATTTCCAGTGGGTGACTCTATAGTTGGGGCCCTTATCGGTCTCTTTGGAAGTAGCAGAGTTGGTCTAACCATTTGCTCAGAAAGGTGTGCATTGATTTCTTGTCTCCGGCTTTCCTTCCTTGAGGATTTTGTTTCTTTTGTTTTCCTTGGCGAAAGGGGAGGGGCAACAGATGGCTTGTGTCCCATTTTCTTCTTGGGTCTTTCCTTTCATGAAGATGGGGGTAAGCAGCAGGTGGCTTATGTCCCTTGTTCTTCTTAGGTCTTTCCTTTGCCTTGGAGCTCAGTTTTCCCTGGGGACTCTCAACTAGATCCTTCCTTCAGGTCCCCTGATGTTTTGCGACGATTTTGGGAAGATCAAAGTCTTTAAGGCTTTCAGAACATCCGTCCATAACTGAGAGCTCATGCGGACCTTGGGACACTCGGCCTGAAAGTGTCCAACCCCCCCACATCTGTAACACCTCTTCTCTCGCCCTTGGGAACATCTTGTCTCCCCTTGGCAAGTTCCTTGTTCTTGGACCTTCGCTTGGGTCTCCATCACCCACATCAAGGCATGATACATCTGGATTTGTGCCTGAGCTACCTGAGCCATTAGTTTGGTTGGTCAAAGTTCACTTACTGACTTATTAGTGTCATGAATGGCCAACCCTGCCGGTTCAGTAGCGTTACTGGTTCACAAAACCAGAAATACGTTGATGTGGTTCGCCCCTCTTCCAGGGACGAAACGCGTCAACGTATTTCCGGTTTTGTGAACCAGTGACGCTACTCCCGGTTCCAGTGGAACGCACGCTGTTGATGGGAACCCTAAACACGTTGATGCCTGTTTTGCCTAGCTGTCTCTTAAGTGACACATGTTAGCAGCGCAGTGTTTTTTATTATCGGCAGTACTTTTGTATCTCTCTTTTCCTTTGCCATGGTATGTTCCACCTTCCTCGATCCTTCTGAGATTTGTAAAATCACCTTTGGAAATTTGGATATTTACACTAGACCTTCCAAAATTCTAAGCCTGTTTGACCCCTGGACTGCAAAGCTGAGGGTCCATTAACTCTGGTGATTGAGGGTCACAAGAGGGGAGACCATATAACTGGAACCCAACATCCATTAACATTCATTACTGTTGGAAGCACTCAGCACTTTATGAATATTTGTTTTCACATTAAAGCACTTAGCACTTTATGAATATTTTTTTCTAACATCGTTTTTATTGTATTATATGTTAGCACGTTATTCCGCTAGTGCTGTTATTACTCATATATTTTATTCATTAAGGTTTTAACACCTTGTTAAAAGCTGCGTGGTCATCCATTCTATGTTTATTTTAGTTTAGTTTAGTTTACATTTATTTCACCAAGCGTAAGTTTAAGTTTGTTTAAAACTTAACTGTGTCCCTCCACTCTGTATATTTTAACCAAACCCTTGACCCTTAGCCCAACTGTACTTTAGTTAAAGGGGTAATTCCCCCAAAAACCTTTTTTTAACATTGATTGAGGCTCGTTATGTCAAGGGGAATCGGGTGTTTTTTTTTTAGAAACGAAGCAGTACTTACCGTTTTACAGATGCATCGTCTCCGTCGCTTCCGGGTATGATCGTCTGGTCTGGGCGTGCCTATTTGATTGACAGGCTTCCGACGGTCGCATACATCGCGTCACGAGTAGCCGAAAGAAGCCGAGCGCCGGTGCGGCTCTATACTGCGCCTGCGCACCGTCGTTCGGCTACTTTCGGAAAATCCGACCGTCGGAAGCCTGTCAATCAAATAGGAACGCCCAGACCCGAAGACCATACCCGGAAGCGTCGGAGACGATGCATCTCTAAAACGGTAAGTACTGCTTTGTTTCTAAAAAAAAACCACCCGATTCCCCTTGACAAAACGAGCCTCAATCAATGTTAAAAAAAAGGTTTTTGGGGGAACTACCCCTTTAGGCAATTAAGTCTAAACACTAAAGTATTGCTTAAACCTTTGAAAAGCTATATTTAAAAAAAAAAAAATACCTGAGATTTTTGCTCACATGACTGATGAAATAATATGTGCCGAAGGCTGTCACTAAAATGTTAGGTAATGAGACAATGTAAAATCATGTTACCTTGTCACTTTAACGAAAATACATTATTCTAAGCTTTGTTCTTTACTCATATCTGGCTGAATTCCAGGAGAGTCCTGACAGGAAAGACATAAAGGGCCAGATTCTCAGAGGCGTTACGACGGAGTATCTCAGATACCCCGTCGTATCGCCTTTTTTTTTGGCTCGTATCTATGCGTGTGATGCTGAGCATCACTTTTGCATAGATACGCTTCTACATCCGACAAGCGTAATACAATTACACTTTCGGATCGTAGATGTAATGACAACTCCGGCCACTAGGTGGCCTTTACGTTGTTTTTTCATTTGCATATGCAAATGAAGTAGTACGCCGATTCTCTATCGCTTTTACGCCGCCCCGTCGTCGCCTACGTCGTTTTCGTCCGCGTAAGGTTACCCCAGCTTCTATGTGGAGTAACCTTACGAGGTCCCGTCGGATGCCGTCGTGTCCCGTCGGATGCCATGTTAAGTATGGCCTCGGGACCGCGTCGTGTTGTGCGTCGTTTACGTCGTTTGCGTACGTCGATTCTCAATGGGGCTGGCGTACGCTGCGATTACGTCGTTTACATTGAGAAAATGTGACGTCCTTTGGAGCATGCGCACTGGGCTTTTCCCCCGGCCGGCGCATGCGCAGTTCGTTCGACGCGGGGGCGCGCTTAATTTAAATACAAGCCGCCCCATTTGAATTGCGCGGGTTTACGCTGCGCGATTTACGCGACGTAAGCGAAACCTCGGGAGCAAGTGCATAGAGAATCAAGCACTTGCTCCAGCAAGCAGCGGCGGCGTAGTGTAACTGGCTTACGCTACGCCGCCGGAATTCTATGAGAATCTGGCCCAAAATGTCTGAAGACATTGTTATTTTCTTTGTACCGTGCTGAGATACTTTCTGTGCCATATTTTCCAATCATATTTAACACACAGATTTTTAGCAACTCTCGTGGCTGCAAACATTGGGAGACAAATGGATGGTCCATAGAGAAGCATTCACTGATCAACAGGTTGATCGGGAATAGCAGACTGATGATATATGCTAAATAATAGGCATAGAAAAAAAGCCTAAAGTAATAATAGTGCAGCGCAAAACAAAAAATTTAATAAAGTGACAAAAAATTTAATAAAAATAAAGTGACAAACACATAGAATATTAAATATAGATAATATAAATCAAGTGTATCAGTGTATCCAAACATTTTAGGCAGTTTCACCAGAGAGACCCTAAAGGGTTAAAATTCTGGGGCATTGAGAAAGTGTCGAAGCACTGGCGAGGGGGACAATACATCCGCCAACTAAGTCGGCGTGAGTCCTATTGGATATATGAAACTAAGGTATTCTCGCCAGCCGACCTTAACATTGAGTTCGACCTAAATTGTTTTATTTCTAATAGGTAATATATGTCCCCTTTTTTGGCAATTTTATTGTATCTGTATTTGTATATTTTTATATTTTTTATATTTTTTGTATTATTTTCAATATTAATATTAATATACTATTTTTTACATGATTTTTTATTATGATTTATTATGTCTAGTATCTCTTTGAGATATTGTTCCCATTTTTGGAGCCACTTTTTACTGATAACCATATAGGGTTAATAGATAAGGAGTTCTTATTTATTCTTTCTTATAATAAAATATGTACATTTTCTGTATCAATTACTGTACTGGGTGTGCAATCGCGGCTGACGTCAATATTTTTACTTGTGTGTTCTTTTAAACATGATCCTTTTTTATATATGTATTTTAATATGTATATATTTTTTAATAAGTATATTGGAGTTTGCGTACTAATGTTTACATGTCCTTGCTCTACCTCCTTTATCCTCGGTATGGCGCTGTCTGTGTCCCTCTATTGCATTAGCAGTTGCTGCTGGGTATGGTGGATTGTTGGGAGGATTTGAGCATAGTGGGCGTTTTTTGTTGCCATGGTTGTCATGGCAGCTGCAGGCTATTTATACTGAGACAGCGGGACGTCTACATGCTGCCTTTCTTCACCCCATGCTAATGAAGTCCCGCCCATAGGGACGTAATGACGTACGAGGGGGAGGGGCCATGTGTGACGTCACCCACGATCGCCGACCCAAGTGAGATCCATGCTGGTCTTTTTATCTTGATCTATTGTTATGCATTTTCGTTGCACTCACCCGAGAGTGCTTTTACAGTGAGTGTATGTCTTTATTGTCGTAATAAATTTACTTGGTTTGGCTTCAGAGAGCACTAGATCTCCTTTCTTTTGTTTTATATGCCCTATTTGCCTTACCTTGTTCCGGGATCTGCCATAATTGAGGTTGAACTGATACATCTGGTTGCTGTTTCTTTGAGAACAGGAGGTTCTCTGCTCATTCCATGCTTTGTGACCTATTGTTGGTCAAAGTATTAGGCCCCTTTCACATGAGCGGACGAACGGTAATGGGCCCCTATGGGAGCGGATCCGTTAGCGGATGATGCATCCGCTAACGTCCGCCTAACATCCGCGTCCGTCTGGATCTGTTTTGCGGACGGAAGAAAACCCTATTTTTCTTCCGTCCGGTGGAACGGATTGGATGCAAACGGACAGACGGTCCGTTTCCATCCGATTCCCCATAGGGGATATCGGAGGAGAGACAGGGCGGTCACTGCATAGTGTGCGGGACCGCCCTGTCCGCCCGACAGCTCAGCGGAGACCCCCCGCTGAGCCGACGGACACACGGAGCGGACCGAAAAACGGACCGCTCCGTGTGAAAGGGCCCTTAAGGTGAGAGGCCATTTCTGCTATCTGGTGGAAGCTCTTCTGGAAATCACCCTTTGGATTGTGCACCTGTTTTTTAAATTTTTGGATCATATATGCACTTGAGCACTCTTTATGGACTCTTGATTTATATCATCTATATTTAATATTCTATGTGTTTGTCACTTTTTTTATATTCAATTTTTTGTCACTTTATTTAATTTTTTGTTTTGTGCTGCACTATTATTACTTTATGCTGTTTTTGAGGTGTTTTATTTGAATTTATCTTAGTGCTGGCTTGCATATTTAGTTTGTTTGGTTTATTGTTCTAGCGCTGAATAATTTTTTTTTCAATAGAAAAAAAGCCACCTTTAAATACAATTTTGTATTAATTTAAAAATAATTTATTTTACTTTTAAAGTGCATCTGTGTCCAGTCTACGGTCAGTTATGTGCTAACATTTCTAAACAAAGAGTAAAACAATGACAAAGCATTCAGTCATCAATGTAGCTGCATGTACTTTGGTGCACATCGGGGGCCAGAAACCTGTCGATCATTATCCACCTGTCGACCACGGGCAGGTGACAGGTAGATCATGAGCAGGTCCCTGCTTTGCCGTCCACCGCCACTTAGGTGCTTCCCCCCCCCCTCCACCCGCCTCAGAAACCTCTGCTCTCATCCTCTTAGCATCATGAAGAGTGGGAGGCAGCACAGCTCGGGATGGAGGGTGGGAGCGGGAGATGGCCAAGTTACCTTTTCAAGTTAACCAGCAAGTGATTGGTTGCTAGGACACAGGGTGATCCTAGCAACCAATTACCTGCTTGTTTATATGAAGGGTTAACTCTGGCAGCTCCCACCCTCCGTCCTGAGTTGTGCTGCCTTCCACTCTCTGCCACAAAAATAGGTAGGACACCGCTTGAGCTTTTATGAGAGGTGTTGTGCTAGGGGCAGAAGACACAGCTATGGGGGGTAAGGAAGGGGGAGGCAGAGGACACTGCTATTGGGGGAAAGGGGGAGCAGAGGACACTGCTACAAGGCGGAGGGGGGTTGAAGACAGTGGTATGGGGGGAAGGGGATAGAGGACACTAGTATAGGGGGAAGGGGTGGAGAGAAGGGGGGGGTGATGTGAAAGGTGGTAGCAGGCACTGCTGTGGACGGGTGAAAGTGGATATTTTTGTTGACTGGGAAGGGTAAGGGCATTTGGGACTAATATATGGATTGGTATAGTTAATTTTAGGGCTGTTACTGATCAAAATTTTTGTGTTCGATTAATCGTTTTTTTTTTTTTAATCGATTAATCGACTAATTTCGATTAATTATAACTCACATACAGATCCAACTACTTTTAGCTGATCTCCTTGCAGGCTCATTCCCAGTGCAGCTACCAACCACTGGAAAAATGGATGGCAGGATACAAAAAACACACAAAGGCAGCGCTCGATGGGAATAGCATTAAAACTTTTATAGTCTTCAAGTAAGTAACAAAATAAATATTGCACTGGAGATAAAATCGATGTAGCTACATAAACTGTAAAAATGGTGCAAGTAATACCAAACTAGCAAAAGCAGTCATAAAAACATGTAGTCAAGTATGATACTGGTATAAAAATGTGTACAATGATACCACTGCTGAATCCAGATGAGGAGAGGTTAACATCAGTCCGTCGGCATGTAGATGTCCCATGAAGGGAACTATCACAACTCCCAGTGGATGGTTGTAGAATTCCAGTTTGATAGAGGGAAGTGATAGAGGGAAGTGTAACAGCCCTTGCGTGTGGCAGATAGTAAGGTCCAGCCGGCATGCAGAAGGCACAGCAAAGGAGCCCTTCAGATGGACACGGCAAGCCCCGCCGGTGTCCATGGCGTTACCGGATCTACGCTGGAACTCCCTGAAGGCCCAGAAGCTGGTGGAGAGGTGAGTACCAATCAAAAGAATTTTAATCGATCAAAAAAAAAAATTGATCGATCAAAAAAATTAAAGATGAATCGATTAATTAAAAGTTAATTTGCACAGCCCTAGTTAATTTGTATTACTTCAAAAAGGGAAACAAACTATGTATCTATGAAAGAGGCCACGTCTTGTGGTTTTGTCCCGTTGTCTCTCCGGCTGTTTGACATGCCACCTGGGGGGCGGCACATGCACTCTGTGGGGGGTTGGTGGAGCAAGGGCATTGGCAGGTGGTTCTGTTGTGTAGGATCTTGAAACAGGGGGAAGTCACAAAGTAGCATGCACCTAGATGGATGTGTCACTAGATGGGTGACAATTCTAGAAGAATTAAGTAGTCAGTTTACAGTTTTGTCACTTGTCCACAGGATAGGTAACCCAACCATGAAAGGGTTTTACCACCAATAATTTTAGGCATGACAGAAGCAGACATGTATTTTTGTTATTAATAGTTTGCAGAGGCAGAAGCACTACTACAGATACAGAAATGTATTTTCCTATGGCTGCCCCTCAGTCTGTTCAAGTTCAAATGATACAATAATTCCCAGCATTTTCTGCAGGCTATAGGGGGGCTTACTTCTACTGTTATTGCCCTTGGCTTATGAAACCATTACTGACTGAACCCATAATACTTAAATAAAAGTGAAGACACGTATCAGTCATCGTGATGCTCTTTTCTCAAGGAGAAACACAGCTCTGCTAAATAGAATGGAACACATTCAAGGACAAAGGAAAACAACACCTAACATATTGTATATTCAGATAACATGATGGTCTGTAAACACAAGTACAAAATATGTGATGTTATGATATATATATATATATATATATATATATATATATATATATATATATATATATATATATATATATATATATTATACAGTGCCTTGCAAAAGTATTCGGCCCCCTTGAACTTTGCAACCTTTTGCCACATTTCAGGCTTCAAACATAAAGATATAAAACTGTAATTTTTTTGTGAAGAATCAACAACAAGTGGGACACAATCATGAAGTGGAACGAAATTTATTGGATATTTCAAACTTTTTTAACAAATAAAAAACTGAAAAATTGGGCGTGCAAAATTATTCAGCCCCTTAAGTTAATACTTTGTAGCGCTACCTTTTGCTGTGATTACAGCTGTAAGGCCTCGTACACACGATCAAATCTGTCTGCTGGAAACGGTCTGCTAGACCGTTTCAGCAGACAGATTCGATCGTGTGTACGGGAAAACAGACGGATTTGGCCACCCGACAGATTTCAAAGCATGCTTTGAAATCTGTCGGCTGGGAACCCGTCCGCCCGACATGTCTGCTGGTTAGTACGCTAACCAGCAGACATGTTTTCTCGCACACGCGCCGAATGGTTTCGACGCATGCGCGGAAGTGTTTTACTTCCTGGTGCGGTGACATGGCGGCGTCAACGTCACCGCCACGTCAGCGCGCTGTCTGCTGGCGGGGATTTTGGTTTGCTCGTGTGTACACGCGAGCAAACCAAAATGCCAGCAGACAGATCTGTTCAAATCGGTCGGTCCGACCGATTTGAACAGACACATTTGATCGTGTGTACAAGGCCTTAGTCGCTTGGGGTATGTCTCTCTATGTCCGACGGACCATTTCAGCAGACAGATTGGATCTTGTGTACGGGCGGACAGATGGGTTTTTCCAGCAGACAGATTTTAAAGCACGATTTTAAAGCATGCTTTAAAATCGGTCTGCTGGGAATCCGTCCGTCCAACATGTCTGCTGGTTAGTACGCTAACCAGCAGACATATCTGCCTGCGCATGCGTCGAATGGATTTGACATATGCGCGGAAGTGTTTTACTTCCTGGTGACGTGGCGGCGTCAACGTCACCGCCACGTCACCGCGTTGTCTGCCGGCGGGGATTTTGGTTTGATTGTGTGTACACGATCAAACCAATATACCCCAGCAGACAAATCCGATCAAAACGGTCTGTCAGACAGATTTGATCGGATTTATTTGGTCCTGTGTACGCGGCCTATCAGTTTTGCACATCGAGAGACTGAACTTTTTGCCCATTCCTCCTTGCAAAACAGCTCGAGCTCAGTGAGGTTGGATGGAGAGCATTTGTGAACAGCAGTTTTCAGTTCTTTCCACAGATTCTCGATTGGCTTCAGGTCTGGACTTTGACTTGCCCATTCTAACACCTGGATATGTTTATTTGTGAACCATTCCATTGTAGATTTTGCTTTATGTTTTGGATCATTGTCTTGTTGGAAGACACATCTCCGTCCCAGTCTCAGGTCTTTTGCAGACTCCATCAGGTTTTCTTCTGTATTTGGCTCCATCCATCTTCCCATCAATTTTAACCATCTTCCCTGTCCCTGCATAAGAAAAGCAGGCCCAAACCATGATGATGCCACCACCATGTTTGACAGTGGGAATGGTGTGTTCAGGGTGATGAGCTGTGTTGCTTTTACGCCAAACATAACATTTTGCATTGTTGCCAAAAAGTTTGATTTTGGTTTCATCTGACCAGAGCACCTTCTTCCACATGTTTGGTGTGTCTCCCAGATGGCTTGTGGCAAACTTTAAACTACACTTTTTATGGATATCTTTAAGAAATGGTTTTCTTCTTGCCACTCTTCCATAAAGGCCAGATTTGTGCAGTATACGACTGATTGTTGTCCTATGGACAGAGTCTCCCACCTCAGCTGTAGATTCCTGCAGTTCATCCAGAGTGATCATGGGCCTCTTGGCTGCATCTCTGATCAGTCTTCTCCTTGTATGAGCTGAAAGTTTAGAGGGACGGCTAGGTCTTCGTAGATTTGCAGTGGTCTGATACTCCTTCCATTTCAATATTATCGCTTGCACAGTGCTCCTTGGGATGTTAAAAGCTTGGGAAATCTTTTTGTATCCAAATCCGGCTTTAAACTTCTCCACAACAGTATCTCGGACCTGCCTGGTGTGTTCCTTGTTCTTCATGATGCTCTCTGCGCTTTAAATGGACCTCTGAGACTATCACAGTGCAGGTGCATTTATACGGAGACTTGATTACACACAGGTGGATTCTATTTATCATCATTGGTCATTTAGGTCAACATTGGATCATTCAGAGATCCTCACTGAACTTCTGGAGAGAGTTTGCTGCACTGAAAGTAAAGGGGCTGAATAATTTTGCACGCCCAATTTTTCAGTTTTTTATTTGTTAAAAAAAGTTTGAAATATCCATTAAATTTCATTCCACTTCATGATTGTGTCCCACTTGTTGTTGACTCTTCACAACAAATTACAGTTTTATATCTTTATGTTTGAAGCCTAAAATGTGGCAAAAGGTCGCAAATTATAAGGGGGCCGAATACTTTCGCAAGGCACTGTATACAGGGCTTTTTTCAGGGGGAACATGGGGGAACTCAGAAGTCTGGTTTCTGTGTTTATAAGTGACAGCTCTGCACTTTGTGTGTAACCCCCCCTGAACTCTGCACTCTGTATGTAATGCAATCCTGGTATTTAATGTCCCTTTAAGACCCTTCTATGGTTTGTGAAATCTGAACAGGGTCGTGGTTGAGTTTCTGCACCTATTTTCTGAGAAAAAAGCTCTGTATGTATTAGGGTTGTCCAGATACCGATACTAGTATCGGTATCGGGACCTATACTGAGTATTTGCGGGAGTACTTGTGTATATATATATATATATATATACACACATAGTATCTCACAAAAGTGAGTACACCCCGCAAATATGTTATTATATATTTTTATGTGACAACACTGAAGAAATTACACTTTGGTACAATTCAAAGTAGTGAGTGTACAGCTTTTATAACAGTGTAAATTTGCTGTCCCCTCAAAATAACTCAACACACAGCCATTAGTGTCTAAACCGCTGGCAACAAAAAGTGAGTACACCCCTAAGTGAAAATGTCCAAATTGGGCCCAATTACACAATTTCCCTCCCCGATAGTTGTTAGTATTACAAGGTCTCAGGTGTAAATGGGGAACAGGTGTGTTAAATTTGGTGTTATTGCTCTCACTCTCTAATACTGATCACTGGAATTTCAATATAGCACCTCATGGCCAAGAACTCTCTGAGGATCTGAAAAAAGAATTGTTACTCTACATAAAGATGGCTTAGGCCCCTTTCACACCTGTGGACCATATGTCCGCTTTTTCATCCATCCTTTTGCGGATGAAAAGGGGACATACATTGGTCCCTATGAGATTGCGGGTGTCAGCGGATGGACACCTGCTGACACCCGATCTCTTCCGCCTCCGCAATGCTCAGATTCTGCAGACAGAAGAAAACCCTATTTTTCCTTCCGTCTGCGGATCGGATCGGATGAACATGGACATACGGTCTGTGTTCATCCGATCCCCCCATAGGGGAGAGCGGAGAAAAGACAGGGCGGTCCCTGCACAGTCTGCTGGGACCGCCCTGTCATCTGCTGGTTCAGCGGGGATTAACGGAGCGATCCCCACTGAGCATACGGAAGTTCAGGGGGCGGATCATTACTGATCCGCCCGTGTGCCAAGATCATACAGCGGTTTAACATGAGAGGTTTCACTCACAAAAGGCCATGCTTTGGTCAACCCAAGAAGTTGAGTGCATGTGCTCAGCGTCATATCCAAAGGTTGTCTTGGGGAAATGGACTTATGAGTGCTGCCAACATTGCTCCAAAGGTTGACAGGGTGGAAGGTCAGCCTGTCAGTGCTCAGACCATACACCCCACACTCCTTCAAATTTGTCTGCATGGCTGTCATCCCAGAAGTTTCTCCTAAAGACGATGTACAAGAAAGCCCACAAACAGTTTTCTGAAGACAAGCAGACTACGGACATGCATTTCTGGATTACTGTAACTAGGGTTGTCCCGATACCACTTTTTTAGGACCGAGTACAAGTACCGATACTTTTTTTCAGGTACTCGCCGATACCGAATACCGATACTTTTTAAATGCAGCCACGTGTCCCCAAATGCAGCCATGGTCCCTTTGAGTTCAGCAATGGTCCCTCTGAGTTCAGCCATGGTCCCTCTGAGTTCAGCCATGGTCCCTCTGAGTGCTCCGCACTCCACCCCGCACTCAAAAAAAAAAAAGTATTCTATTTAGGTATCGGGAGTATTCGCACGAGTACAAGTACTAGCGCAAATACTCGGTATCGGTCCCGATACCGATACTAGTATCGGTCCCGATACCGATACTAGTATCGGTATCGGGACAACCCTAACTGTAACCATGTCCTGTGGTCTGATGAGACCAAGATAAACTTATTTGGTTTAGATGGTGCCAAGCGTGTGTGGCGGCAACCAGGTGAGGAGTACAAAGACAAGTGTGTCTTGCCTACAGGCAAGAGTGCTGCCAGCACTGAGGAGTTACAGTTGATTGAGAGAACAATGAATGCCAACATCTATTGTGACATACTACCCTCCGTTCGGAGACTGGGTTATTTATATTTCATATATCTATATATTTGAACTACTATTAAATAATTACTACCAAATGGACTGACTCCCACCAATCTACTGCACCACATCCCTACATATAGATGATACATTTAATAAAAGGCAATTGGACTTTCAGGTGCTAGCTCAATATGAAACACACAAGGCAATGTTCTATTTCTGCTGATTAGGGTGGATCTCCACTGCCTGTTTTCAACCATAGCCACCAGGGGTATGATATGTGCTTGGCCCTCGCCTCAATGACCCACTCGGTGCACCACATGGTTTAAAGCTCATGGCCTCACCCTCCTGAGGGGATCAGTGTGTGAAGGAAGCAGTGAGAGTGTCACATACCTGGTGGAGATTATGCTGTAGAGGGGGGGGGGCTTCTCTTGCACCTCCTGTCTAACACCCCTAGTAGAGATGACAGGGAGTGTAGGACACAGAGTGGCATGAGGGCCGGTATAGCTGAGGCTTGACAGGAAACTGATGGCCATGGATCGCTAGACAGGCACCCGGAACTGGAACTCTGTGATACTGGATCAGTAGGGAACACAAGCCAAGGGGTCATCAACAGCCAGGCAATGCAGGTACAGGAACATGAGACTAGAGCAGGATCAAGATACAAGCCAGAGTTGGTACACAGTCGGGCAGCTACGTACAAGAGCACGGGACAGGAGCAAAGTCAAAGCACAGTAAGGTGACCAGATTTTTAAAATGAAATCCGGGGACATATTTTTTGTTTACTAGTAATGGCAACAATCAGCGACTCTCTGCCCATTGCCGCCCGCCTCACAGCCTCTCAAGTCTTACTCTTCATGCCCCGGTTACTACTGGGTGGGGAGCGGAGGAAGATCATTCCCCCAGGGAAGGCAAGGAGATAGGCAGGTGACTGGCCAAGATTTGTGCCAAGGCAGAAGAACATGTGAGCGAAGCTAAATGGGCATGCGCCCAAAACTGAAGAAATATTCCCCCCACTCCGACCAGCACATGATCATCAGAAAGGGGCACAGATAATGGGAAAAATCCAACCCCCCTATGCTAGTAGGCACGGCGGAGCGGGGGGGGGTGATTCTGCACTGACTGTCTTTGAAATTGCCCCTGCCCCATATTAAATCCAATCTGGGGACAAAACCAGGGACAGACTTGGTCCAGGGACAGTGTCCTCAATCAGGGGACTGTCCCCTGAAACTGGGGATGTCTGGTCACCCTAAAGCACAGGCCAAGGTCACAAGTAAGCAGGTGGGAATCCAGAGGGTCAGGTTAAGCCAGGTCAAACACAGGTAGGCAGAAAACAGATCAGGGTACAGGCAAACAGGAACAAGCTGAAACACCACTCAGCAATGAGTTCATGTCATTGTTCAGTTTAAATGGGCCATTTGGCGCCAGAACATTCAGGTGCGCACGCACGAGTGCGCTCATGCATGCGCATATGCACATTTCTTCTTGTGCATATGCTAGCATGCCCTTGAATGCGTGCCAATGCACGTTTGGATTCAACTGGACTTCTCTTACAGAGAGGTGCATGCTGCACCTTACTGTCAGGTCAGGACAGACAGAGGCCCGAGACTGTGAAATATGTATCAGCTGGGAGCTGCAGGACAAGTAGTCAAGCTGACAAATGTTCAGTGTTTTGTGCACGAGCACTGGGACTGTGTTTTAGATGGTCTGGAGGACCAAGGCATGAGGCCTGAGCAGTAAAGCTGCAAAGAGAGCAATGAGGTGGAATACTGTTCATTTGTCGTATTGATGGTGAGAAGAACCCATGTGTGAGAAGATTTTTTTTATTTATTTTTTATTTTTATAAAAGTGGTCAGAAAAAGACCTCAAACGTACTTCTGGCATGGAATAAAGTCACTGTTTTTCACTACCAATGAGCTACAAAACCCCAACTTGTCACACCATTAATATTTTGGGGTGGGGTTTTTAAATGCCACAGACCATTGAAAATTATAGGATTGCTTTGGAGTGCTGGGGTGCATCTGGTACTGGCTCAACAGAGTTTTTGGCATTCACATTGAGCACCCATCATTATAAGGTCAGATACTGTAAAGAATGCAGCTTGTAAATTAACCTTATTGTTTTTTATCTAATAGATCTAGAGATTGCACACATTTTGCACAATGCCATTTCCTCCTCCACAGAACTGTCTTAGCCCCTACAGTACCTTGTCTGAGCAGTCGGCAGAACGACAGAACTCCTCTGCCAGATCCAACTCTTCTCTGTGCTTTCGTGTAGAAGCTTATCTATGCCCCCCCCCCCCCCCAGTCTCAGTAGTCAGTAGCAGAGAGGAGGACAGTACTGCTCTTAGGCTGCGTACACACGATTGGTCAAATCGATGAAAACGGACTGAAGGACCGCTTCATCGGTCCAAACCAATTGTGTGTGGGCCCCATCGGTCAATTATCCTTCGGTCAAAAAAAAGAGAACTTGCTTTAAAATTTGACCGATGGATGCCTGACCGATGGCTCAAAAACCGATCGTTAGTATGCAAAAGCATTGGTTAAAAGGCCGCGCATGCTCAGATTCAAGTCGACGCATGCTTGGAAGCATTGAACTTTGTTTTTTTCAGCACGTTGTTGTGTTAAAACACGTAAACGTCACCGCGCTCTAACACGATCGTTGTTTTAACCTTTTCTGTACCGTGAGTGTTTTTCAGATTTGCTGTTTACAAGACTAAAACCCACAAACATTATATATATTTTTTTCTAACACCCTAGAGAATAAAATGGCGTTCATTGCAATACTTTTTGTCACACCATATTTGCACAGCGGTCCTACAAGCGCACTTTTTTTGGAAAAAATTAACTTTTTTGAATAAAAAAATAAGACAGCAATAAATTTGGCCCAATTTTTTTATATATTGTGAAAGATAATGTTACGCCGAGTAAAATGATACCCAACATGTCACGCTTACAAATTGCGCCCGCTCGTGGCATGGCGTCAAACTTTTACCCTTAAAAATCTCGACGTTTAAAAAATTCTATAGGTTGCATTTTTTGTGTTGCAGAGGAGGTCTAGGGCTATAATTATTGCTCTCGCTCTAACGATCGCGGCGATACCTCACTTGTGTGGTTTGAACACCGTTTTCATATGCGGGCGTTACTCACGTATGCGTTCGCTTCTGCGCGCGAGCTCGTCGGGACGTTTTCTTAACATTTCTTATTTATTTTTATTTATTTTATTATTTTTTACACTGGAAAAAATAAAAAAATAAAAATAAATAAAATGATCACTTTTATTCCTATTACAAGGAATGTAAACATCCCTTGTAATAGAAAAAAGCATGACAGGTCCTCTTAAATATGAGATCTGGGGTCAAAAAATATTAAAATTTGAAACTGTCATTTTTTCAAAACACAAAAAAAAAATGTTTCTTTAAGACGCTGGGTGGGACTGACGTTTTGACGTCACTTCCGCCCAGCAGAGCTATGGGGACGGGTGGGGGCGATTTTTCCCTCACTCGCATACCCACACAGCTGCAGAACGGACCTGATCTCCTCCGCCGCTACCGACAGCTCCGGTAATCGGTGGAGGGCGCGGGAGAGCGGCGGGAGGGGGGGCCCCTCTCCCGCCGCCGATAACGGCAATCTCGCGGCGAGTCCGCCGCGGAGACTGCCGTTATGTTTTACAGGACCGCTCACACTAAAGATGGATATCTCGGTTGTGGCAGCAGCTGCTGCCGTTACCGAGATATCCATCTTTAAAGTTAGGACGCATATATGCGTACATCGGTCGGGAAGTGGTTGACCGATGGTGTGTAGGCACATCAGACCATCAGTCAGCTTCATCGGTCCGTTCTCATCGGATGGACTGCTCGTGTGTATGCGGCTTTACAGATCCTGGCCCTCTCTGTGCAGCCACAGCACCCCCTTGTCTCCGCCTCCCCTGGTCTCAGAATTCAGTAGACCCTGGCAGGACCTTCTTTGGTCCTTCTCCAGTCCCAGTACTTCCTACTTTCCAGCTCCACCCCCAGTTTCATTCCAGAATCAGCACATGGTAACTGTGATGTAAGGGAGGATTGGGGACTCTTGACTTCTGATGATGGGGGGACTCTTGACATCTGATGTATATGGGAGGATGCTCTGGACATCTAGTCTTACAGATACATCCAGCCCTTTAATTCCAAACATAATGCTGATGTGCCCCGCAGTGAAACTGAGTTTGACTCGCCTGTGTTAAAGTATATGAAAGCCTAATCCCCATAATCTCATTTGATCTTCAAATGTCAAAGGGGGTTATAAATACTTTCATCTATGAGTCATACAACTTTCACCCAAGATTTGCAAATGTTTCCAGTTTGATTTAGTTGAAAATTTGTACATCCTATATAAAGATTGTGAAACCATTTAAAAGAAGACCCAACTGTTTTTATTTCTGGATAAAAAATATATATAATTAATATATCTCTGACATACATGAACCTCTCCCCATGTTTTCTTTCCTTATTTATACTACAAGAATAATACCTGTAATCTGCCAGAAATTAAGAGTCCCTAACATTCTGTAATTAGTTGACAACTCTGCCTCTGCTGCACTAAAATCCCCAGGAGTGTTGTCAGCCCTTCCCAGTTTTCCAAAGCAGGATTAAAGAACTCCTCCCCCTCTCTTCATCGCCATACATAAGGGCATAGGTGTGCGTAGCCCATTGCATTAGGGTGTGCACCCCAAAGCTCAAACATACCTGCCTTAACTGCACTGAACAGTGAATGAATGGAGAGTGCTCTGTGCTGAGCAGCTTCCTGTTCATTCACAAACCAAAGCATAGTAAGCACAGTTTACTATGCTTCAGTTATAAATGGACACAGTGAGCGAGTAGGTTCACAGTGTTCCTTTAGAAGAGGAAAGGGTTGGTAAATTACATATTCACTAGCCCCTTTCTACTTTCTCTATCCTAAAAAAAACATCCCCCCTGCAGCAGCAAGTGGGAGAGGAGAGGAGGGAAGCCAGCAGCACTGTTGGACCAACAAGAGAAGGAAAGCCCGGGCAGTAGGGGGAATTGGCACTGCACATAGTGATTAGGGTGTGCCCAGGTCCAGACCTCTTACCACGTGATCAGCTGTCAGCAAATGACAGCTGATCAGGTGATGTAAACAGAGCCGGTTATCGGCTATTATTTCTCCTCATGCTGACAGGTTAAGGAGAAAAAGAAAAGCCGGTCACCGGCGTCTGTCAGAGGGACATCGGTCCCGATCAAGGAGAGTAGCCACCGTCTCATCTGTGCCACCTGTGCCAACTGCCAGTGCCACCTACCAGTACACAACAGTGCTGCCTACCAGCCCCACCCATCAGTGCCAAACAGTGTCACCAATCAGTGTCACCTACCAGTGCTGCCCATCAGTGTCACCTAACAGTCCTGCCCATCGGTGTTATCTATCTGTGCCCATCAGTGTCACCTACCAGTGCCCATCAGGGCCCATCAGTGCCATCTTATCAGTGGCCATTAGTGCCACCTTATCTGTGCCCATCAGTAACACCTTATCTGTCCCCATCAGTGCAGCCTTATCTGTGCCTATCAGTGCCCACCAGTGCAGCCTAACAGTGCCCACCAGTGCCACCTCATTTAAATGAAAGAGAAAAATTACCTGTTTGCAAAATTTTACAACAAACTATGAAACACGATTTATTTATTTTCCAAATTTTCCATGTTTTTTTGTTTAGCAAAAAATAAAAACCCCAGCGGTGATTAAATACCACCAAAAGAAAGCTCTATTTGTGTGAAAAAAATTATAACAATTTCATTTGGGTACAGTGTTGTATGACCGCGCAATTGTCATTCCAAATGCGTCAGCGCTGAAAGCTTAAAATTAGTCTGGGCAGGAGGGGGGTTTAAGTGCCCTGTAAGAAAGTGGTTAAACAGGCGTAATTCTCAATCTGTTAAAAGCTGTAGCTTTATTATTATTATTTTTATTATTATTATGCACGTACATGGTGGTACAGCTGGTGGAATTTACTGCCCTACTGCTGCATATACCAGCCACTGTTATGTTCTGGGATGCACTCTATCTGTGAACTAACAGTCAACTACTGCAATCTGGAAATGGTAGAATGGGTTCCTGATGATGTCATCACTGTACAGCCAATCACAGATCAGAAGCCGCAACTATTAGCCTTGGGTGTCATGGCTCACCTAAAAGGCCAGATCCTGGTGGTGGCGAGGGGGTAATATTATACTTGATAATCCTTCCAGCAGGGCTGGACTGGGACAGAAATTTGGCCCTGGACTTCATCCAGACTGGCCCACTTTGATAGGTCTCTTCCATGGCGGCCAGACAACTCCCCCACCCCCCCTGGTCACCCAAGCCCCCTCTCCCCCTTCACTAGCCATTAGCCGTTCTACTCTTATAGGCAGTACCAGTGGGGAAGCTAGACATTATTTCACCCGGGGCAAAGAATCAGTTCGGTGCCCCCCCCTTTTGGGACAAGATTAGGCAGAAGGGAGAAACTCCCAGGCCAAAGCTGTTAAGTGAGCTGGCTGTCCCCTCCCCTATGCTCCTATGTCGTCCCCCTGCTCCTCTGGTCCTCCCCCTGCTTCTTTGTTCCCCCCAGATGAGCACTGCGGGGAGGGAGAGGAGGTGAGCACTGCAGCAAGGTAGAGACAGAGGAGCGGAGGGGGCGGCGGTACACCGTCACTGAAGCCGGCCCACTGAGCCATCGGCCCACCGGGAAACTCCCTGTAGTCCCAATGGCCAGTCCATCCCTGCCTTCCAGTGAAGTTTCTTGTTCTGGTATTTCCCTTTATGAGGTTACATTACTTTTTCTCTGTCATGCAATTGTGTCCCTGCATTGTCTCCCTGTTATGTATGCTTTCAATGGAGACTTCTGTTTAAGTTGCCTTGCTGTTTCTCAGTCCATAGGTATGCATACCTCCCAACATTTTAAGATGGGAATGAGGGACACCTACTAGCAAATGTATGTAGGCATAAGACATGCCCCCTGCCTCACCCCCTTAAAAGAGAATTAACCAAAAAAATAAGGTTAATTAAATCCACAAGGGACTTTTTTTTTATCACCACTATTCCTTTCTATTGGCTTTTAAAATTTACAAATGCAGCAATTTAGATAAAAGGTTTAGCACTGGAAACACTTTTTGAAAGATAACAAGTGCATTTTATATACAACTATATAGATCAGACCAAAATGAGGGACAAATGAGAGAGGGAATGAAAAATGACAGAGGGACAGGGGGACATTGCTCCAAATCAGGGACAGTCCCTCGAAATCAGGGACAGTTGGGAGCTATGGATATGTTCAGCAGTCTCCATCAGGAAGCCCACCCTGAGCAATGGCATACAACCAATGCTGGATCCCATGCAAGGAGTGGTTGTAGTAAATTGATTACAAATATGTTTTGATATCTAGTGATATTCAACTATAATTCTTTGATAAATCAATGTTTCAGGCACTTGGGAAGGGTGGTGGAGTTGTTTAGACAGCACGCTGTGTTCAGATCTTTGCCAGAAGGTTGAGCAGTGACCACACTGAGAAATAATTGTAGCCTCACAAAATGCGGTCATATTCTTCAGGGTAAAGCAACTCTATAGCCTGCGGGACTCTGTGAGAACTGAGGTCTGGCTGCATAGAAAAAAGAAATGGCTGTTTTAATTGCTGGATTTTTATGTTGTATTGGAGCTGCTTTTATTGAGATGACTAAGCTGAATGAAGAATACAAACACCAACTTTAGAGGGAACGTTCCTGTGAAGTACTGTGCTGTATTACAAACAGGCCCTGCCACAGTACACAAAACAAGGCATGGCTGGGATGGTATAAACATGCATCACAAACAATTCTTCTACTGGAGACAATGGTTTTGGTAGAAGAGGTTTGAAGATGAAAATAATGGGAGGTACAAATTATGGATAAAGAAAAGTACTGAGAACACTTACTGAAGATATTACTACTGACAAAATCAGCCCCACTCACCACCTCTAGAAAGCAACAGTTACATTGCATTCAGTGCAGTTCATTTATCTAGCTATGTGTTCAGCCCCAGAGCTGCACAGCATGTTTGGTTGGTTGCTATGATGCTGTCAGCTGCACAACATCCTGGGTTGCTAGGGTGCTACCACTACAGTATGTGTTCAGCCCCAGCACTGCACAGCATGTTTGGTTGGTTGCTACAGTATGATGCTGTCAGCTGCACAACATCCTGGATTGCTAGGGTGCTACCGCTATAGTATGTGTTCAGCCCCAGCACTGCACAGCATGTTTGGTTGGTTGCTATGATGCTGTCAGCTGCACAGCATCCTGGGTTGCTAGGGTGCTACAAGCTGTGCAGCGAGACAGGTCTGGGACAAAGGGAGTGCAGAAAAAACACATGCCCTGGACACAGTGGTATGATGTGAAGCTAGCACTGGGCACCCAAGGCTCATGCCCTGCATCTCCTGCTGTAGACAGTAAATGTCAGAGTCAAAGAAAACTACCCTCAGGGAAGACAGACATCTCCTGGTACTGCCATTAAGGCACACTGTATCTGAGGTTTATACAAGGGGGATAGGGGGATTTATGGTAGTATTTGGGGGGGGGGGGGGTTGGGAGAGGGTGAAAAGGATTTCTGCTTGGAGGGGTAGGAGGATGTGTGCGAGAAGGGGGCTTTTGAGGGAGAATATACATAGTTCACTGTACACTACTATTAGCACTACATCTCACACCATCCTGAGCACTAGCAGATCTCTCTCTACTTCCCTGACAGAACAGGGATCTGTTTGTTTACATTGACAGATGCCCGTCCTGGTTCTCTGAGGAGCGATTGCAGGTCGCCGGCGGACATCACAGCCGCCGGCCACGCAAATTGGCTCTGTGCGCACTCCCCTACTGCCTTTAAAGTGGCCGCCGTACACCTACGGCGAGTCACACAGGGGAGCCAACCTGCAGCCGTATAACGATGACGGCTGGTCGGCAAGCAGTTAAAGTGGTTGCAAACCTCAGACATTAAATATGAGAAAAGGCATACTCCTGTATAGAGTGTCTCAATCCAGAGCACTAAGTGTGATTTATGTCTGCTGCCTCATTCCTCTGCTATCAGCATGAGTCACTTCTGACAAGTATTCCTGACACTAAGAGAAAAAAAGGTGACTGAGAGAGAGCTCCAGCATACAGCCTGTGATTGACAGCCTTAAAGGGTCACTAAAGGAATTTTTTTTAGCTAAAAAGGCTTCCTTTACCTTACTGCAGTGCTGTTTTTATGTCCTCATTGTTCGTTTTTTGCTTTGATGTTGCTGTAATTCTGCTCTGTTCTGGACACTTCCTGGTTGTCTGTTTCCTGATAACCACAGTACTGGGAGCTTTCTCACTGTGGTCACTAATCAAGGAGGTGTGATTACTGTGTGTCTAAAACCCCTCAGCACCAATCAGTTTTGTTTTACAAACCATCACTGCCCTCTATTGGCTCTCTGGCTCTGCACAACTGAGAGACAAAAAACAACAGCAAAAATGAAACTAGAACTGTAGGTGCTTTATATGATTGATTTGTATTTATTTTTAAAAAGGAATAAGTTAACTATTATGTCTCTATACCCTGTAAACAGTCATTTCAGCCATTTTTTTTTCCTTTACAACTCCTTTAACTCTGTTCCTGAGTGATGTGTGAAGGGGGGTGTGTCCCTTCCCAGAGTGTAACTTTAGCTCCCCACCCACTGCTTTCTGAAAGATCAGACAAGCTGCATTAATTGTGCATTTTGAATGGCTGTAGAGAAGAGAGAACTACAAATAAACAGGTACAACTTATGTAGGAGGATTTGTTTAATCTCTCACTGGCTATATGTAAAGGTTTACAACCACTTTAAATTAATAAAGAGACATTTGCTTGAGTAAACCAATAAACACTAATAAGGTGTCCAGTGCTTAAAAACATTCATAAAGTGTCCAGTGCACGTTTAACCTCTAGGGGCACCAACTGTATGCAAATATGCGCTCTCCCTGCATGTGGGCCTTGGTGCTGAAACGGCCGCAAATTTGCATCCTAATTAATCGACACAGCTGTGCCAAGAACGCGCATACTGCGCACTCCCGACACGGGTATCAGCTGCTAACGGAAAGCTCCGGATCACTTCTTGCGAATGGGAGCTTTCCGATCAGGTGATCGCCATGACAGCCAATCACGACAGTCACATGATCATAAACCCTGCCCCACCTCCCAGCATCAGAATCCTCTTAAAGGTTTAGGAGACGCGGACGCAAAGGGATTGAAGTGGAAAATGCTGTGTTTCATTTGTTAATATTCTATAGCTCCATTTCGGGATTTGTCCACTACAAATCCCGCCCTGCTCTTTACTATACAGCAGCCCCATTGTTTCATTGGTTGGTTGCTAGGATGCTGTTAGCTATACTGCATCCTTGGTTGCTAGGATGCTTTCAGGTGTGCAGCTAGCAATTAATGAAACATCAGCTGGCAGCCAATGATGCATCCCCTAGGCCAGCCGTCACTAAATGGCGGCCCGCGGTCCGAGTCCGGCCCGCGTGACACTTCTGCCCGGACCGCCAGTATAGTTAGAAATTGCAGCGCTGGTTTGCTGGGATCGCGGGTTTCCCCAGCAACCAGTGACGCTGCCAGTGTGCGCCCGCCCCCTGCTCCTCACCGCAGGTCCTGGAAGTAAACAAGCGCGTACAGCGGCGAGTAGGGGCGTGACGTCACGTTCCTTCACCCGCCCCCCTGCAGCTCGTAGTCCACTCCTTGCCAACATTGCAAGTAGGGGCCACGCCTGTCTTCACGTCGCTTGAGTGCCCCGCCCCCTGCTGCTCCTGATTCCCAGGTCCACTCCTGGCTCTCCTAGAGGCGTGACGTCCCGTGCGCATCCCGCCCCCTGCAACTTGTTCCCGGTCCCGGTTCTTTACCCTGCATTCTAGGTATGTGGCATATGTTAACGGTGACGCTGATGGGCACTTTTTTTATGTTAAGGGGCACGCTGATGGGTATATTTTTAAATTGTACGCTGATGGGCATATTTTATGTTAAGGGGCACTCTGATTGGCAAATTTTATTTTAAGGGGCACTCTGATGGGCACAAAACTTTTATGTCAAGGGGCACGCTGATGGGTATATTTTTAATGTGCGCACTGATGAGCATATTTTTTTAAGAGGCACACTGATGGACACATTTTGTTGTGCCCATCAGAGTGCCCCTTAACATAAAATTTGCCCATCAGCGTACACATTAAAAATATACCAATCAGTGTGCCCCTTAACATAAAAGTTTTGTTGTGCCCATCAGAGTGCCCCTTAACATAAAATTTGCCCATCAGAGTGTCCCTTATTTTATGTTAAGGGGCACAATGATGAGCACATTTTATGTTAAGGGGCACTGTGATGGGGACACCTGATGTAAAGGGGCACTGTGATGGGGACACCTGATGTAAAGGGGCACTGTGATGGGGACACCTGATGTAAAGGGGTGCTGTGATGGGGACACCTGATGTAAAGGGGAGCTGTGATGGGGACACCTGATGTAAAGGGGGCTGTGATGGGGACACCTGATGTAAAGGGGGGTTGTGATGGGGACACCTGATGTAAAGGGGGCTGTGATGAGGACCCCTGATTTAAAAGAGCACTCTGATGGGGACACCTGATGTAAAGGGGGCTGTGATGAGGACACCTGATGTAAAGGGGGCTGTGATGAGGACCCCTGATTTAAAAGAGCACTGTGATGGGGACACCTGATGTAAAGGGGGGCTGTGATGGGGACACCTGATGTAAAGGGGGCTGTGATGGGGACACCTGATGTAAAGGGGGCTGTGATGGGGACACCTGATGTAAAGGGGGGCTGTGATGGGGACACCTGATGTAAACGGGGGCTGTGATGGGGACACCTGATGTAAAGGGGCGATGTGATGGGATCACCTGTGTAAAGGGGCACTGTGATGGGGACACCTGATGTAAAGGGGCACTGTGATGGGGACACCTGATGTAAAGGGGACTGTGATGTGGACACCTGATGTAAAGGGGCGATGTGATGGGATCACCTGTGTAAAGGGGGGCTGTGATGGGGACACCTGATGTAAAGGGGCACTGTGATGGGGACACCTGATGTAAAGGGGGCTGTGATGGGGACACCTGATGTAAAAGGGGGGGCTGTGATGGGGACACCTGATGTAAAGGGGGCTGTGATGGGGACACCTGATGTAATGGGGAGCTGTGATGGGGACACCTGATGTAAAGGGGGGCTGTGATGGGGACACCTGATGTAAAGGGGGCTGTGATGGGGACACCTGATGTAAAGGGGGCTGTGATGGGGACACCTGATGTAAAGGGGGGCTGTGATGGGGACACCTGGTGTAAAGGGGCGCTGTGATGGGGACACCTGGTGTAAAGGGGCGCTGTGATGGGGACATGTGATGTAAGGAAGCACTGTGATGTGAAAATGGGGACTTGAGTTTTGGACCTCGGCCCAAAGAAAATTTTAGTGACCGGACCTCCTTGAATTTTAATTCAAGACCCCTGCCCTAGGCCCATTTAGCTGCCAGCCAGGAGATTTCCCAGCCAACAGCTGCATGAAATCAAAGAAGTGTGGGTGCTGGCTGACATCATTGACCAATAGGTCCATTGCCACATTTGGTTAATAATATACCAGTTTGCCTAAGCAAGAAGCTGTTGCATTCAGGACACCTTCTGCTCAACGTTTTACTACACAGGGGCCCCACTCCATACACTGGTCTATTTCTATACATCAACTTAGATTTTTTTTTAGATTAAACTTAGATTTTTAGATTGCCGACTGCCTCACATAGATATGCGACGGTACAAAGGCACAGGCAGGGAAAGCAGCATCTATATGCATTGCTTTGAACCTGCCCCCCAGCGGGCACATGCGCCTGCCACGGTCTCTGTGACCATGCCTGCGGGACCCACGAACTTGATGTCTGCCAGTGTACCACAATCGGGTCACGGAACAGCAGAACGGGGGGATGCCTTTGTAAACAAGGCATCTCCCTGTTCTGCCTGGTGACATGTCACTGATCGTCTCCTCCCTCTTATCAGGAGCAGTGGTCAGTGACGTGTCACAGTAAGCCGCTCCCCCCAACAGTTAGAATCACTCCCTAGGACATACTTAACCCCTTCCTCGCCCCCTAGTGGTTCACTGCCAGTCACATTTTTACAGTAATCAGTGAATTTTTATAGCACTGATCGCTGTATAAATGTGAATAGTCCCAAAATAGTGTCTAAAGTGTCCGCCATAATGTCGCAGTCACGAAAAATATCGCAGATCGCCGCCATAACAAGTAAAAAAAAAACAATAAAAATGGCATAAAACTACACCCTATTTTGTAGACGCTATAAGTTTTGCGCAAACCAATCAATATACAGTACGCTTATTGCGAAGGAAAAAAAAAATATGTTTTGCTTGCACTTGATTGAGTGATGGAAGTCTGCAGCACTTTCCCTTATTTACTAAGCTCTGGAGTAACTGCACGTGCAATGGGCACAATCTGTTTGCCTTTAGTAAATCCACCCCATTGTGAATTTGGCACAAATAAGAATTACCTGACCCTACCGTAGGTGTCAGAACTCTTTATGAAACTGTTGCAAGGCTTTCATGAATTAGGCCAGTTACTCACGCTACGGAGTCCGCCAGCTCAGCGGGAGATCAGTCTGCAGATCTCCGCTGAGCTGGTGGATGACAAGCTCCTCTCTGCTCACTGAGCGGGGAGGGGCTTGTGCAGCTCCGCTGATTCCTATGGAGCGATCTGATGAAAACGGACAGCATTGTCGGATATGGACGTATCCCTTTACGTCTGATTTTGGCGGATCGGATTGGGTAGGATGTCAGCAGACATGTCATCGCTGACATCCGACGCTCCATAGGACTGCATGGAGCGGTTGCTCAGGTCCGCCGTCAAAACTGACCGGTCTGTCCGTGTAAAAGGGGCCTTAGGCTCAGGACTTTTTAAATGGGCCATGCCACCAGTAAAGTGTTGCAAAGGCATTATTGGGATTCATTCACAATATATCTTAAAGCGGATCTCCACCCTAAAGTGAAGATCCGCTGATCGGAACCCCCCCCCCCCTCCGGTGTCACATTTGACACCTTTCAGGGGGGAGGGGGGTGCAGATACCTGTCTAAAGACAGGTATCTGCACCCACTTCCCGGCTGCAGTCTCGGGCAAAAGTCGTTTTTTTTTGCGACATCCCGTCGCCCCCCCTGTTGTGTGCTGGGAACACTCGGCTCCCAGCACACAGCGGGAGCCAATCGGTGGGCGCAGCGCGACTCGCGCATGCGCCATAGGGAACCGGGCAGTGAAGCCGGAGCGCTTCACTTCCTGGTTGCCTCACGGTGGATGGAGGGGGGAGCAGCAGGGTGACGAGCGATCACTCGTCCTCTGCTGCGGACGCCGCTGGACTTCAGGACAGGTAAGTGTCCTAATATTAAAAGTCAGCAGCTGCAGTATCTGTAGCTGCTGGCTTTTAATATACTGTTTTAATGGGACATCCGCTTTAATCAGACTGGATCAGAACTGAAAATCAATTCCCTGCAAACTACATTCATGCAACCTTCTTAAAAACACAATGGGGGTTATTCATACCTCTTTTTTTTCGATTTGTCGATTTTGTGTGTTACTTGCATAGACCTAGCCCCCTTTCAGATGGACCGAAGTTTTGCCGCAATTAAAAGCATGTACATTTTCAGTGAAATTCAAGGCTCTGGGCACTGCGATTAGCTGCATTTGTACATTGCAATTACGTGCGGTTACATTCGGCCGCGTTTAGCTGCAGTAATCATTTCCATAACAACACATTTTATTTTTTTGATTATGATGTGCTTCCTGTTCTTTTTTTTTTCTCACACTGCTATCTGCAGTTGACACAAAAGACTGCGATTACCTGAGGTTAAGTGCATATAGCTGCGCTAAATCACACCTGGACGCATTCAATTCTATTTTTTCTATTCGCACCAAACTGCATGTAACGGAATCACAGCTAATTGTTGTGTGTGAATGGTACCATAGGAAAGCATTGTGTGCTTTTAGCTGCGGTAGAAAACTAGAAAATCCGCAGCTAAAAGCACCATTCTATCCGTCCGTGTGAAAGGGGCCTTACATGATATCACACAGATGTCGACAAGCTGCACATAAGTTGGGCGGATTTCAAAACATTTAGCATTTAGTGTAAACCAGGGGGGGGGGGGGGGCTTACTGCTTCTTTCCTGCCTCTTTCATTCATTGGATTTCAGGTCTTTCAAACATGGAGGCGTAGAGTATTCTAAAGCCTTGTACACACGATTGGATATTATCCAACAGGAATTGTATGATGAAAGGCTGTTGTCGGAAAATCGGACCATTTGTACGCTCCATCGAAGAATTGCTGTCGGATTTTCCACGGACAAATGTGCTTGCTTTAGAATTGTCCACCAACAATTGTGTGTTGTCATATTATCAGATCGTGTGTACACAAGTCCCTCGGACAAAACTCCAAAGTACAAACACGCATGCTCAGAAGCAATGCTTACCATAACACAACATTAGCAGAAGTTGCCCAAGGGGTGGTGCTAAAGAGCTGTGGTTTCGAGTTTGTTGGCAGACAATTCTTTGCAAATGTATTTTGGCTAGAAACAAACTGGCATATGTACATCAACGCAATTTTCTATGTGCTTAACTCCTCCCAAGAGCCCGCCTACTGCTTGCGTTAGGGTTGCGGAGTCCCAGATACCCAGTGGCAATGGCTTCTAAAGGTTCTATTGTAAAATGTCATCAGCATGTTGTTGGGGGGACCAGGTAAGGCAAAATATAAGCAAATCAAACTTTAACCACCTCCTACCGGACGGACGTCCCTGGACGTCCTTGACTTTGATCTGCGATATCTGAATGATGCCTGCAGCTACAGGCATCATTCAGATATCGTCTTTTAGAGCCGCCGATTTTGTACACCGTGAGAATGATCATAGCGGCTGTTCCTCCGCTTGAACGTTCTTAAGGGTGGCGAGAGGGGACATAACACCCCCCCCCCCGCTGCCCTCTGGTGCTTCTACCGAATTACCAATGCGATCGGTGAGCCGGAGAACAGATCCGCCGGCCCCGGATGCCTATCATAGAGATTTCCGGCGGACCAGATGGTCGCCGGAGTCTCTATGATCGTTCGGAGGCTGGGCGCGATGTTATGACATCCCTGCATTCAAAAAAACTGCACCGATTTCAGGCTTCCCAGCCTAGAGGTGAGATGTGAGGTCTCATTGATCCCATATCCCACTGTAAAGAGGACCTGTCATGCTTATTCCTATTACAAGGGATGTTTACATTCCTTGTAATAGGAATAAAAGTGATCAAATTTGTATTTATTTTTTAAAAGTGTCAAAGTAAAATTAACAATATATATATATTTGTGCCCCTGTCCCCGTGTACGTAAGTCCTGCCCACATATAAAAACGGTGTTCAGACCACTCATGTGAGGTATCGCTGCGTTAGAGCAAGAGCAATAATTCTAGCCCTAGACCTCCTCTGTAACTCAAAACATGTAACCAGTAAAAAAAAATTAAAGCGTCGCCCATGAGGATTTTTAAGTACCGAAGTTTGGCGCCATTCCACAAGCGTATGCAATTTTAAAGGGTGACATGTTAGGTATCTATTTACTCGGCGTAACTTCATCTTTCACATTATGTAAAAAAATTGGGCTAACTTTAATGTTTTGTTATTACTTTAATTCATGAAACCGTTTTTTTCCCAAAAAAAGGCGTTTGAAAAATGATTACGCAAAAACCGTGTGAGATAAAAAGTTCCAATGACCGCCATTTTATTTCCTAGGGTGTCTGCTAAAAAAAACATATATAGTGTTTGGGGGTTCTAAGTAATTTTCTAGCAAAGGTAGGAGAGGAGTGCCAGAAAATGCCTGGTAAGGAAGTGGTTAACTTTTAATGACCATGTAAAGGTTGTGGTGTCATGTAATGTTAGAATAATATATACGCTGTATTGACTGATATATCGGATGGATATGAAAATAAAAGTGATGCAGCGTTTTTGTTTATCAGTCAAACAGGAAAGTCAAACTACGGGAAATCTCAGTGTCTGATCTTTGGTTATGTAATGGATTAAATGTTGTCTATGCAAAAGCACAATAGAAACATTATCCCAGATATTGATTGACATATAAAGTTAAAATAATCTTGTGTTAAAGAAGACTGCAAAACACATTTAAACAAACCTTATTACATAAAATAATAATAATAATGTATATTAGTGTGAATGTGTATTGGGAATGTTATAATCTACTATGTGAAAGTTCTGAATATCCAATGTTTACAAATATTAATTAAAAATGGCAAGGGAATCTATAAACAGACTTTCTTCCAGATGGGATCATCTACAATTTTATACCTGATTCTATTCGTTTTCATAGCATTGTTTACAACAATTACATTTCGTACAATTATACCTTGATCTACCGTATTACAAAAATATGATATACACTATACAGTAAAACCTTGGTTTGAGAGTAACTTGGTTTAAGAGCGTTATGCAAGACAAGTAAAATTTTTAACCTCCCTGGCGGTATTCCCGAGTCTGACTCGGGGTTAGATTTTCATGCTGCGATCGGTAACCCCGAGTCAGACTCGGGCTCACCTCGCTGAATCCACAGGCAAGGTTTACTTACCTTGTTCCTGGATCCAGCGATGCATCCACGCTGTGTGAGCGAGCGGGTGCTCACTCGATTCACACAGTGTCCCCGTGTGCCGCCGATCTCCGTTCCCTGCGACGTTACGAGGGGCAGAGAACGGTGCCATATTCAAAAAAGTAAACAAACACATTACATACAGTATACTGTAATCTTATAGATTACAGTACTGTATGTAAAAAATACACACCCCCCATGTCCCTAGTGGTCTGCCCAGTAGTGTTGCTCACGAATATTCGCATTGCGAATATTCGTTACGAATATTGCATATTCGAGTATTCGCGAATAAATCGAATATCGCGGTTAATATTCGCTATTGCGAATATTCGTATTTTTTCAAATTTATTTTTAAAACAGATCACATCCTAGTGATCTCCATCGACGTCTAAAAGCATTGCTGGTATGATTAGAGACCCTGGGCCGAGTAGCTGAGGCGATCCTTTTATGTTGCCGAATATTCGCAATGCGAATATTCGTATTACGAATATTCGCGAATGCGTTCTCTGCCCTTCTGTGTTTTGTGTATCAAAAAAAACAAACAAAAAAAAATTAGCTTTAGTTTAGTCATATAAGTTTGTGTAAGTAGAGTTAGTGTTTAGTGCATATTAGTTTAGTAATCCAGGAAATGATCTCCGTTTTCGCGTGTTGACGAGAATTTCGCAATCAATTTCGCATTCGCATTAGCGAAATTTCGCAAAATTATTTTTTTTATAAAATATCACGAATATTCGATATTAACGAATATTTCGCGAATATTCTTCTATATATTCGTGAAATATCGCGAAATCGAATATGGCGTATTCATCACTACTGCCCAGTGCCCTACATGTTCTTTTATATAATAAAATTTGTTCTTTCTCCCTGCAAACTGAAGATTGTCCATAGCAACCAAAAGTGTCCCTTTATGTCCCTTTATGTCAAAAATGGTTTTAGATCAGCTAGAAAACAGCGATAATAAATTATAATCACTTGCAGAATTTAGCGATAGCGATTTGTGGGGAAATTCGTCATAAAAAAATAAAAATAATGACAGCGACAATTCTGCAATTGAGCAAATTTCAGTGATTTTGATTTGATTACATTATTGAATAATTTTTACTATAATTATATTATTATTTGTTATAGTTATTTATAATTATTTATTATATTATAATTTATAATTTTTTTTTTTTTAAATGTCATACCCGGGATGCCTTGTTTGGTCAGATTTAAGTGAGTTATTCCTAAGAATTACAGGCCTACAGTATAAAACGCCAAATTTCCTTGCAAATAATGGTACTGCTTTCAGCATCTAAAATCAGAAACAATCATACCGCCAGGGAGGTTAAATAAATTTTGACTTGATATACAAGAAATGTCTTGATATAAGGGTATCATCATGTCACAACTATATGTATAAAAGAGAAGAGAGGAGCCTCTAAGTGTAGCAATATGGTTACATTTAATGAAGGTACAACATTTAGGAACATATTGCTACACTTAGTGGCGTCTCTCTTCTCTTTTATACTCTGTAGCTGGATTTGGCTTCTAATCCCCTTGTGGAGACTTCCATTTGTAGATGGACATTTTATGGTTACACAACCTATAACATTGATATAATCTTTTTATATGGACTATAAACTGAAGGATTTATGAATAAATGGTTGCGGAATGAATCATCTGACTTTCCATTATTTCTTATGGGAAAATTTGCTTTGATATACAAGTGCTTTGGATTACAAGCATGTTTCCGGAACATGCTCGCAATCCAAGGTTTTACTGTATTACCAAAAGTATTGGGATGCCTGCCTTTCCATCCACATGAACTTTAATGGCATCCCGGGGGGGTTGTTTATTAAAGGCAAATCCACTTTGCACTGCAAGTGCACTAAACTTGCACTTGGAAGTGCAGTCGCTGTAGATCTAAGGGGTACATGCAAAGAAAATAAAAAACAGCATTTTAAAGCGCATCTCCCACGCCAAGAACGTTTTTTTTTTAATGGCTCTATTAAAGTTAAATCACTCTAATTAGCGCTACTCACATGTCCTGTCTCTCCCCGCCGCTCCGCTGCAATACAGTGGCAAATAAAAACGTATATTCATCCATCCAGTTCCGGCTCCATTTTAACTGTGGGCATAAGCCCACAGCCCGGCACGTCCTTGTTCCAGTGGATGCTGATGTCCCAGCATCCACCGCTCGATCTCGCGCATGCGCACGAGAAACTTGGAGCAGCGGCTTTGGCGTCTGTGTTGCCATGACAGCGGCAACACGAGAAATGAAAAGATCCCACCTCCTTTTTTACCCAGCCTGACCAAACAACAACTTTCATTGATCGACAAACAGCAGTGACAGCAGTGCCAGGTAATTCGCGCGTCACTTCCTCTTCCTCGGAATCGCGCGATATCTTGTCTAACATGGGAAGAATACATCTCAGGGGAGCTATGACACGAGCTCCCAGAAGACACTGCGCGGGACAGGAAACAAAGAGAAACCCGAGCAACAACCTGAGGAAGGCAGACCGGAAGCCCATCAAGTTTAATGGTACTGTAAATCTTATTTTAATTTAAAATATCGGTTTCAGCAATCTTTAGGAGCAGTATTGTTTATGAGATCCTGTTAAATTTTGGGTGGAGATCCGCTTTAACTTCCATATGATTGGATGATAAAATTAGCAGAGCTTCCCCTCATTTCAGATCTACCCCTCAGATTTACAACGACTGCACTTCCAAGTGCAATTTCAGTGCACTTGTAGTGCAAAGTGGATTTGCCTTTAGTAAATCAGCCCCCATGGCTTCCATGGAGTAGGGCTTGGGACCAAAAGAGATAATATAACCATACTTTGGGGTTGATTTACTAAAAATAGAAAGAGTGCAAAATCTGTTGCAGCTGTGCATGGTAGCCAATCAGCTTCTAACTTCAACTTGTTCATTTAAGCTTTGACAAAAAATACTGGAAGCTGATTGGTTTCTATGCAGAGCTGCACCAGATTTTGCACTCTCCAGTTTTAGTAAATCAACCCCAATGTCTTGATTTTATAAATAATCTTCTAATGGAATGCATAACTGATACATGATTTAAAGTATGCTGGGCTTTCTGAAAAAAAAGCCCAGCACTGTCTGCAAGCTTGGCAGCACCCTACAAGGAGGCAGGAGGAAGGGGTGGGTCTTTTTCATATAAATCATTCTGCAATATGTTTATTCTGATATTTATGGGATTTTGATATATTTTACACTATTATCTGGGATTGTAGATTTTTCCCTATTAATAGAGCTTCCTTTTAGTGGTATTTGATCACCACTGCGGTTATTTTTTTACTCTATAAACAAAAAAAGAGCGACAATTTTGGAAAAAGAAAAATAATTTCTGCTATAAAAAAATAAAATGTATTCATCAACTTAGACCAATTTGTAGACTGAGAAAAAATGTGCCTTTTAAAAAAAATGTGGATATTTATTATTGCAAAAAATACAAAATATTAGTGTTTTTTTTCAAATTGTTGCTCTTTTTTTTTTTTTTTTTTTGATTATAGTGCAAAAAATTTTATCCCAGAAATGATCAAATACCACCAAAAGAAATCTCTATTTGTGTAAAAAAATCTTTAGTTACAACGTCGCACGACATTGCAATTGTCAGTTAAAGCGACGCAGTGCAGAATCACAAAAAATGGCCCGGTCATTGAGCAGCCAATTCTTCCAGGGCTGAAGTGGTTAATTTAAAAAACAATTGTCTGTTAAAGTGACACAGTGCAGTATTGCAAAAAAATGGCCTGATCAGGAAGGAGATAAATTCTTCTGGGGCTGAAGTGGTTAATCAGTGCTAAAAATATGCACTGTTATTGTACTAATGACAAGGAGCAAGGGAGGAGGTGGAATCCTTATGGGTAGAGTTACAAAGGGGAACATAATACCAGGAGTATGCTATACGCCCCCTAACCAGAAGGAGGAGGCGGAGGCGGACCTCTTATCACAACTGGACTCCTCCTATCACATTGACTGGGTGGAAGGAACTGCGCATTAATGTAAGGCGCGCAAGTTCCAAAATGTCTTGCAGGATAATTTCATGGGTCAGATGGTGAACGCACCAACTAGAAACAAAGCGTCACTAAACCTACTGATTACCAACAATGCAGACCTGATCACAGATGTGGAAATAAGGGGCAATTTAGGAAACAGTGATCACATGTCAATTTGTTTCAGTATAAATCACACAAGGGGAATACAGAGACACTGAATTTCAAAAGAGCCAACTTCCCTAAGCTAGGAGCCTTGCTAGAAGATACAAATTGGGATACAATCTTAGGAACAAAGAACACAGAGGAGAAATGGGTATGCTTTAAGAGCATAATAAACAAGGGCATTAGCCAGTGCATCCCAAAGAGAAATAAATGTAAAAGTCCTGGGTGACTTAACTCCAACGTAAAAAATGCATATAAAAGCAAAGGAAAAGGCCTTTAAAAAATACAAGGCTGAGGGATCATCATCAGAATTCCAACTTTACAAAGAATGCAACAAGAAATGTAAGGGTGCAATCAGGGCAGCTAAGAACACGAAAGGCACATAGTGGAGGAGAGTAAACAAAAAAGAGCGACAATTTTGAAAAAAAATACAATATTTTTTACTTACTTACAATAAAAAAAAAAAAAAAAAAAAATTTTTTCTCAGTTTAGACCGATACGTATTCTACATATTTTTGGTAAAAAAAAAATCGCAACAAGCGACTGGTTTGCGCAAAAGTTATAGCGCCTACAACATAGGGGACAGAATTTTTATTTTTTTACTAGGGGGTGAGGAAGGGGTTAAATATGTTCCCTGTATAGTGTCCTAACTGTAGGTGGAGGGGGGTGACGGGGGAAGGTGACCGATCTGTGTCCCTATGTGCAAGGGACAAAGATCGGTCTCCTCTCCAGAGACAGGACGCTGTCTCTATGTGAGCCGGCAATGAGAGATGATCTCAAATGTTTACATTTGAGATCATCTCTCATTGGCCGCACAGATCGCATAGCAAACAGCCACTCTGATTGGCCGTCCAAGGGACACAGCCAACACAGAGTTTCCCCGCTGCGCGCTCGGGAGCGTGCGGGGAACGCCAAAAGGGGCGGACGTCAATTGACGTCCAGTTGGATTTTCAGGTCTGCGCTGTAGCCGTCATTCGGCTGTAGCGCAGGCCTCAGGAGGTTAAGTAGTTAAGTAGGTTAAGTAGTAAGAAAGGGAGGTCAGATCATATTGTCCCATAAAGAATGATGAAGTTAATCTGGTTACTAAGGATGGAGAGATGGCGAAGGTATTGAATTTATTCTTCTCCTTAGTTTTCACATGGGAGTATGCAAGCTCTTGGAGGGGATGATAAGGGACTATATACAAGATTTTAGTAATGACAACGGTATCATTAGCAGTAATCGGCATGAATTCATGAAGAATCGTTCTTGCAAAACCAAACTATTAACCTTCTATGAAGAGGAGAGCTGCCGTCTAGATAATGGAAGGCCTACAGACATGATATATCTGGATTTTGCAAAAGCATTTGATACAGGAAAATAACCTGGGGGTCCTAGTAGATGATAGGCTCAGCAATGGCATGCAATTCCAAGCTGCTGCTAACAAAGCAAACAGAAAATTGGCATGCATTAAAAAGGGGATCAACTCGAGAGATAAAACAATAATTCTCCCGATCTACAAGTCTCTGGTCCGGCCGCACCTGGAGTATGCCGTCCTGTTCTGGGCACCAGTCCTCAGGAAGAATGTGCTGGAACTGGAAAGAGTACAGAGAAGGGCAACAAAACTAATAAAGGGACTGGAGCTCCTTAATTATGAGGAAAGGTTGCAAGCACTGAATGTTTTCTCTTTGTAGAAGAGATTCTTAAGAGGGGATATGATTTCAATGTACAAATACCGTACTGGTGACCCCACAAAAGGGATAAAACTTTTCTGCGTAAGGGAATTTAATAAGACACGCGGCCATTCACTAAAATTAAAAGAAAATTGGTTAAACCTTAAGCTGTGTAAAGGGTTATTTATGTAAGAGTGGTTAGAATATGGAATTCTCTTCCACAAGCGGTGGTTTCAGTGGGGAGCATCGATAATTTCCAAAAAGGAATAGATAAGCACCTGAACGACCAAAACATAGATACAGGGATATACAATGTAATACTGACATATAATCACACACATAGGTTGGACTTGATGGACTTGTGTCTTTTTTCAACCTTGCCTACTATGTAACTATATTTAACTATGTAAAACTGATGCAGACAGCTTCCAGGTTCTTTTGGCATAGCTTAACCGCTTGCCGACCATCGCACATCGATATACTTCAGCAGAATGGCACGGTAAGGCAGATGGACGTTCAAGAAGCGGCATTGTGGACACGAGCACGCCCGCCGCAAGCTCTGTGAGTCCAACCGCGGGTCTCGTGGACTCGATGTCCGTGGGGATACCCACAATCGTCTCACTGTGAGGAAGAACGGGGAAATGCTGATGTAAACAAGCATTTCCCCAGTCTTCCTAGTGACAGGACACTGATCATAGCTTCCTGTAATCGGAAGCGCTGATCAGTGTTGTGTCACACACAGCCCATACCCCTACAGTTAGAAGCACTCCCTAGGACACACTTAACCTCTTCAGTGCCACCTAGTGATTAACCCCTTCACCGCCAGTGTCATTTTCACAGTAATCAGTACATTTTTATAGCACTGATCGCTGTAAAAATTACAATGGTCACAAAAATGTGTCAAAAGTGTCCGATGTGCCCGCCATAAAGGCGCAGTCATGCTAAAATTTGCAGATCGCCGCCATTTCTAGTAAAAAAAAATGAATAATAAAATTGCCATAAAACTACCCTTATTTTGAAGATGCTATAACTTTTGCGCAAACCAATCAATATACACTTATTGCGATTTTTTTTTACCAAAAGTAAAAAATATTGCATTTTTTCAAAATTGTTGCTCTATTTTTGTTTATAGCGCAAAAGAAAACCCGCAGAGGTGATCAAATACCACCAAAAGAAAGCTATATTTGTGGGAAAAAAGGACATCAATTTTGTTTGGGAACCACGTCGCATGGCCACGCAATTGTCAGTTAAAGCGACGCAGTGCCCAATCGCAAAAAGTGTTCTGGTCTTTGACCAGTGAAATGGTCCAGGCTTAAGTGGTTAATTGAACATGCTGAAGTTAGAAGCTAAATGGTTACTATGCACAGCTACCTAAAGCCAATGCAGAAGATGGTCACCACCTTTGGAGAGCAGCTTGGCAAATGTTGGAAAAGCCATCCAAGTGCCCACTTTTAGTGTCCATGTGAATCCAGCCCTGTTAAAACTGTGGACCTAAAGCCAATGCAGAAGATGGTCACCACCCTTGGAGAGTAGCTTGGCAAATGTTGGAAAAGCCACCCAAGTGCCCACTTTTAGTCAGGGCTGTCTTAATTAGAGGGCACACCTGGGCACTGCCCAGGGGCCCCAGCTGCATGGGGGGGGGGGGCCCTGCACTTTCCCCAAAGCAGCTTGTCCTTAAGCCCACGCTGCCCCGAAATTTGAAACACCATGATGGCACTGGGAGTGATAGATGCACAGGGGGGGCAGTCTGCCTCCTACCTACTTGATGTCTGTTCACCTGCACTGTTATCATTGTAGGGGCCCCAGAGCATTACTTTGCCCAGGGGCCCATGATGCTATTAAGACCGCCCTGCTTTTAGTGTCCATGTGAATGCAGCCCTGTTAAAAACTGTGGACCTAAAGCCAATGCAGAAGATGGTCACCACCCTTGGAGAGTAGCTTGGCAAATGTTGGAAAAGCCACCCAAGTGCCCTCTTTTAGTGTCCATGTGAATGCAGCCCCGTTAAAAACTGTGTGTATGTATAGTCTTGTCAAGGAGTAGTCAACACTAGTTGAGCCAAACCAAGGTATACAAAATAAGCATTTGTTTTCAGGAAGTGGTGCAGACACTTTGATAAGTCATGTTATGTGTGTGTGTGTGTGTGTGTGTGTGTGTGTGTGTGTGTGTGTGTGTGTGTGTGTGTGTCTTTATTAGTCCCCATTATATTTGAAGCCTACATGGCAATTTCTTACTAGAGCTTGTCTGTAATTTTAGAGAAACAAAAACGGTTCTTTATATATACAATAATACTGCTTACAGCATTCCAATTCCCATAACAGTCAGGGACATGTGGGAGGATAAAAAAATAAATCCTATAGATGGTCACTCCTACACAGCTCACAGATGAGCAAGATCTTGATACAAAATGTTGCTCCCACCTGGTGTAATTTTCCGTTCCTCCCCATCTAGGCTGTAAAATCAACATGTCATGGCAGAGCATGGGGGAACAGATAAAAGTTTCCAGGGTATTAGGTCTTGGACTTCTTATTATCTGATCTGGTCCTGCAAAAAATATATACATGAGTGGCTGTAGTATATAAAATAACTCCCAATTAACAATATCCCATATATCAGTGACACCAATGTGAAAAATATTGGTTTCTGAAAACTTTCAGCTAAGTATATACTATGCTTTGTTTTCTTTTATTTTGAATGCCTTTATTCACATTTTCTCCACCCTACAAGTGACTGAGGTTGCAAGATCTATACCACTGGCAAGGGTGCTTGTGAGATTTCTGTAAAGCCATGTAAAAATAAGGAGACCATTGTAATCATCCTTGGTATCCAGTGACCCAGCCCCTGTCACTGCCATTTTTACTAAACAGCTTGCATTGCATGTAGTGAAAAATATCAATAAAACCAAAGTCAATGCAAACATTAATATACTGAATACCATCATTAACCATGTGCAGGAATCAGGATTTTTAGAACACTATTATTATTTTTTTGCTACATGGTCCTTCAATGGCTGCATCTCCTATCTTCCTATAAACAGGTCTGCAATAACCCTTTAAGTCACCACCTGACACAATGGGTACATACCTTCAGGAAAGTGTGCATTAACACAGACATGTCTGAAAGAAATACAGATGACTTATTTTATTATGAAATATATTTTTTGTTATTTTCAGAAGAACAAATGCAAAATATACTGTAGCAGAAGGTGCCTACAAAAGAAAAAAATGGCATACCTGGTGGACAGCAAATAATATAGCAAATAAGCCCCATTATTTTCCTGGCTTTCTTCCCTGTCTTTTTTAAGTAATAGAAAACTATGATTCGGTAAAAGACATACAGAACAATATTCGGCTTGTCGCAGGGCTCAGTGCTAGCAGGCATGCTGCCTGTACATTCAGACTGCCTTATACTGTCATATCGCTGTGGATCAGCCGTGATGAGCACTATCTGGTCTAGCAGACCCCCACCCCCGCGGCGCTCTGCTCCCACCCTCAAGCAGCGCGATGTCAAAAGCTGCCATACATCTCAGTGAGTGAACTTCTTCCCCTTGCTCAGGCAGATGATTTTCTTGAAGGATCTCCTGAAGTCTTGGTTGAAGATAGTATAGATGACAGGGTTGAGGGAACTGTTACAGTAGCCTATCCAAAAGAAAAACTTGAATAAAGTTTCCGGAATGGCACAGGCTTCCCTGCAGATGCCATAGAGGCAGTAGCTGAAGAAAAAAGGGAACCAACAGACCACAAAGACCCCCATGACAACGGCTAGGACAAAGGTGAACCTCTTCTCCCTGGCTTGGGAGACCTTCCTCCTGGAGATGCTGCTCCTCTTCTTCTTTCTGGAGGAGAACATGTCCATAGATTTGTTACTAGAACGGGACAGGCGGCTGGACTGTTTAGAGTAGCTCTTCTTCTCCTTTCCACAGTCAGTATTGTCCTCCCGACTGCTGCTCTTCCTCCTCTTGCTCTCAGATATACTACTCTCCTCAATATCCAACTCATCTAGATCCGTTGTGGTTTTTGGTGGGGTGGGACGGGATGGGGGGTAATGGCCGTTCTCCCTGTCCCCAGGAAACTTTACAGAGGTCGCCTTGCTGTAGCCATTCTCAGTATGTGAGGAGCAATTTGGGGCTGGCTTTTTCTCTGACAAGGTCCTAGTCCTCAGCTTGGCCACCTGGTAGATGCGAATGTACACCAAAATCATGATCACACAGGGGGCAAAGAAGGACCCTATAGAAGAAGAGAGGATGTACCAAGTCTCATCATTGAGTTCACATTTTACATCCCATTCCTCACCTGTCCAATTGGAGTTGGCAACAGCAGCTTCAGCAACACCTAGCCTGTCCATTGAGATGAGAGGTGGGAAGGAGATGACAGCAGAAATGAGCCAGACAGTGACAATGATCCCTTTAATCCTCCTGGGGGTCCTCTTCAAGTTGTACTCAACAGCTTGAGTGACAGACCAATACCTGTCCAGGCTGATGGCACACAGGTGGACTATGGAAGATGTACAGAAAAGCACGTCCAAAGCCAGGTAGACATCACACCACAGGTTGCCAAAGTACCAATATCCCATCAGCTCGTTAGCCAAAGAGAAGGGCATGACCAAGGCTGCCACCAGGATGTCTGCCCCAGCCAGCGACACCAAAAAAAGGTTCTGTGGGGCTTTCAGAGCTCTGCTGGTCAACACAGCAATGACCACAAAGACATTACCAACGATTGTAAAGATAATGAGGAAACCGACAACAACTGTCAAGGTCCAGATGGCAGTGATAGAATATTGCCCCTTGTCATGGTACTCAGAGGGTGGCAAAAAAGTACTGTTGATGTAATCAGTGGTGTTCTCCAGCTCATCCATGCTGGTGTTAAAGTGACCACCACATAGCCCAGTTGCTTGGTTGCTGGTCCCTTGCCAAGTTAGGATTTAATTAACCCTCATCTCCAGCCATTGTCCCCTGAATCCTCATGGCTGGTAACTTCCATCAGCATCCAAGATCTAGAAGAAGAGCTTCTCCTTCTCCTAATAGTCCAGAAAGCTCCAGAGGTCCACTCATAATGGTCATGAAGCTAGCGGGTGTCTTCTCATTCTGGTCGCCTAGATCGCCTTGGACATTGTGCTCCAGCAGGGGCAGTGCTCACATCACATTGGGAGGAGGAGGTGGTACTGAGGAAAGCACTGAGATCCTTAGGTTATAAGCATCCTAAGCATCTGCTCTTCCATCAAGCCACAGACTCAGAGCTCAGCCTGCTCTGCCAACAGCAAATCACTTTCTGGAGAGGGTGATGGCATAAAAAAGCACCCTGTGATCTCCTGATATTACTGATCTCTCTCTCCCCCCCCCCCCCCCCCTCTCTCTCTCTCTCTCTCTCTCTCTCTCTTTCTCTCTTATACAGAAAAAAGCAATGCTTCTGGATTTGGAATTGGAGATGCAAATGCCCTCAGTACAATGTACTTGTGTGCTAAGTGCACTGAGGCTGCTGACTGAAGAACTGGTAAGTCCTCCCTGTATTTTTGCACCACTTTCCAGATGGGTAGTGACACCAAAGAGCTGGTGTTATGTCATGCTGTACTCATAGCTCAGCCCTGCTATTGTGCCTGTCATTGTAGGTGGAATGAGCAGGAATAAAACGTGTATTGCTTAGATCTGAAGCACCAGGATCACTCATTGTCAGCAACACTGGAGAAAAATCAGTAAAGAAATTACTGGCTTTTCATTATTTCTGCTTAAGTTGAACATAAATAGATGGAATGATTACTTTAATATGCACATAATTCATTACTGGGCAGGATTTTCATTGCAGATCTGCATTAAATTCTCATTCTTATGCACCAGAGAAAATGTAAATCTGATGCTGATGTGACACTACAAGTTCCAGCATTTGTCCAGCCATTTTTTTATTTTATTTGAATTTGTTTATTTTTCATCAATTCCCTCCTTGCTGGCTTGGTTTGGTCTATTACAACTTATGATAAAATAGTTCCTAAAATGTATTAGTATACAGCAGATCAATCCATTGGGTGTTAAATGCATTGCAGTGTCTATATATTATATATATATATATATATATATATATATATGTATGTATGTGTGTGTGTGTGTATATTATATATATATATATATTATATATATATATATATATATATATATATATATATATATATATATATATGTGTGTGTGTATATATATATATATATATATATATATATATATATATATATGTGTGTGTGTATATATATATATATATATATATATATATATATATATATATACACATCCAATTATTTACAGAGAATGTGCATTTGTATAGGACTTTGTGATACATTTTAAATGTTTTTAATGAATATAAATACTTTTAATAGTTTGCAACTGTGTACATATTCTAGTGATCACTTAGCAATTAAGGTGTGCCTATATAGTCTGGATTGCTCAGTGCTCTCTACAATGTCCATACTAAAGTTGCATGAAAATCTAATTTAAATAGCAGGAGACACACATAGAGTGGAAACACTTTAGCTTATTAGATCCTGTGGTACTACAAGTGCCAGCTAGCCCAGATATAATTGGCTGTTCTTCACAGTTAAACAGAAGTTGCCAAAGATATCCATAAGTGTGGAATAGTTTTTGTATGTATTAATCTAATATAACAGATGGGAATGAGAGGAAGGATTTGCTACTAGTTGTAGTACTGGTAGTGTTATCACAAAGTCTTCTGTCATCTGTTTTCTACAACCTTTTGTAGTTCTAATAGCTATTCAGCTTGTGTGTGCTGTTCCAGATTCAGACGCTAGAGGGCAGTATTAACCCACAGATCCCATGCAGCATCGCTCTAGTCTAGGGGCAAGGCTAGGGATGCCATTTAAATGTTACATTGTGTCACTATTTTTAAAGGCTTCTAACATTAACCTTTCTATGCAACAGCTATTGTCATCCACACAGATTTGTGATTAGGGTATATGTTGTATAATAATATATAAATCTTTATATAACTCCAATACCACCAGTTTGCTAATGGTTTTCTGCTGGTACCAAAGTAGTGCAGCCCAGAGTACAATTTACCCATTACTGTGGAGTATGTATTAGTTCTTTCATTTATCGATTCACTTGTCTTGCTTTAAAACATTTCACTCCATCCAGAAAAGCAGGAGCCTGGGCACGGCGTAATTTTATTACATGTGATCTAATTTGTGGTATAGAAAAAACAGCAAGAAAAGGCTGACCCAAGGCTATTGCATTAATGGCATTCTGTGTTTTTTTACGAGGAATTTTCACACAAACATCCTCTGTGGTCATCATAAAGGCTGAATTTGATTTAGATACATTTATATTTATTAAATAAATTATTTAGATTCATAATAATACTGAACTGTGTTTTTTTTTACTGCAGTTTAAGTGAAAAAGTACATCCCCCTTCCCTCTTTCTCTCTGTTCCGATCTCTTAGATCATTTTAATAAGATTCCCTCCCTCTACTGCTTTAAAGAAGCACTTTAAAATAATGAAACCTGCCCCTGACCATTTCTCAATTTGTATGCTAAAGCCCAACTCCAGGAGTTGGACAAAATCTACCTTTGGAGTCAACCCAATACAGCAAGAGTTAAACCAAAAGGGGAAGCTCCGCTTGTCTGCCTCCCCCTTTCGCTGCCACATTTTTTACCTTTTAGAAAGGGAGGGGGGAACAAGTACCTGTATTTGACAGGTACCCACTCCCACTTTCGGCTCAATTTGCCATGGCGAGTTTGGGCCCCTCCTCCTTCCCCCGCAGCCATCCCATTCACAAAGCGCAGCGTGCTTCACACATGCTCAGAAGGAAGCAAGGCTTCATTGTCTCTTTCCTTTAGTCAAGATGGCAGTGCCAGCACCTGATACTCGAAAAATTGGCTCGGGTGAGGACACCACTGGATTCCTGGATAGGTAAGTGCTCTAATATTTCAAATCAGCAGCTACAGTAGTTTTTCTGAAGTAGCCCAGAGTTCCTCTTTAAGTTTAGGGAAGGTGAATGGTTGTAATACATGATTTTTTTTCCATAATCCAGCGGGTTGAAGGGAAAAACAAAAAAATTAGCCGATCAACACATCAACACATTTTATGTGGATGGGGGTATCCTTTCCCACTGAGCTATTGTATTCTGCTAGCAGGCAGAGCTCCAAGTCGATTCATAGATAAACTTGTGTACAACCAGCTTGCCCATACATGGATCAAAATTTCACCAGTCCCTGCTGAACCGCCCGCATTTCCCTCCATGTATGGCCAGCTTAACGCTTACTTTACCCCCAATTCAGCTGGCTGTCATAGCTTCATAGTTGGTAAGGTTGAATAAAGACTTGAATAAAGGTTGAATAGTCCATCCAGCTCAACCCGTGCAGGTCCAACTGTGTCAGTGTCTATAATTATTTCCCATATCCCTGTATGTTATATTCTTTAAGATGCACATCCAAGAGTCTCTTTTTCTATTCTCCTGAACAATCACTCTCTCCCCTCCCCTCCCTTCTCTTCTACACTATAGCCCATTATAACAACCAAAGTGACCCTTTGGATTAAGCACCTCTAGGACAATCTGACAAAGGGCCCTCCTCACGGGGCGTGAAGGCTTGGTACCAGTACTCCCTTTCCATATACAAAGCTCAATGCTTACCCATGGTTATTGTTTTTCAATGGTTATTTGGGGGTGGTCCTCAGGGCACAGTATGATCCCATTAGAGGTGCCGGGAGTACTACACCCAAAATCCAGCTACAGATATCAAAAAGCTTTAGTGTCACGCAAGTAATATGAAGCTGATCCAGAGCAATCGGTCTTACCTTTCTTTAGGTGCTAATTTTACTTGCAATCGCAATGGTTATTTTAATGTCTCGCTGGAAATAGTGTATTTCATGTATTTTTGTTTTAAACAAATAAAAATCTTTGAATTTAAAAAAATCAATACTCCCTGCAGCCACCACCAATTGTGGAAGAAAGTTCCACATCCTTATTGCCCTTGTAGTGAAAGCCCCCCTGCACAGTTTAAGGTTAAACCGCTTCTCCTTCAGTCTCATTGTGTGGCCCGTGTCCTCTTACACTCCTTGAGACTTACACTCCTCTTACACTCCTTGAGACATCATATACAATGTAGGGCTATTAACCTTGCTTTTTACGTGGAGCGGTAGGGAGTGTAACGGTGGCCGAGAGGGCCTTAAAGATGTGGCTGGAGGGATTCTGTTCGAACGAGGAATAAGGTATTTTTATTTTATTCCTGCACTCCTAGACTGAACTAGCAGTCACCATGCAGTGCGGGTAACATGGGCAGTACAAGGGTAGACATTTCTTGAAATTCGGAATTCAAAGCATTTTTTTTTTTAATCTTAGGGAAGAGTTAGACCCTCTGCTAAGTTTCTGTTGCAGTCTTCTTCAGTTTGGTGATCATTTTCACTGAGATGGAATCCTAAATCATAAAGTTGTCCAGTGAGCAAGAGATGAGGGGAAATTTTCCAATGGGCTGGTTACAACTGTCATTGTCCATCAACCCCTAAACATTTATTATATGAAAATAATTCAATATACACTACTATAAATAATAGTACTATGAATAAAAATAATCTTGTGAATACAGCAGGCACTTCCTCCTGGTATATGCAGCTGTGATTATGGTTGTTGCTCTATTATATTTTTAGTAAATAGTACAAGCAATCCGTTTTTCTGCTTTATTCTTATCGCAGTTGGGTGTATTCACTGGATCTCTCACAAAGTCTTTGATTGGTGTACTTACTGGCACACTCAGAGTCTGAGGTGGTTACATTCAACACATTTTCAATTTGAGGTGGGGTACTCACTGGATCTCCAACAGAGCGTGAGGTGGGAGTACTCATTTTTTTTTTTGCAAAATCTGTATTTATTAATTTGTTTGAAGACCAACACAAAATAAAGAAAACGTTGATAATACAGCAATAGAAACAGCAGCCTCGCAGGGTTGCATAGTGAGTATAGTATCTCAATTACAGACCTAAAACAACAGTCCATTAGTACTCTCGTTCCTCCAAAGTGTGGCTCGCCGGCGTTTACGCCAGTGGAGGGGCGCCAAATTCGCCTCCGTCAGACCCCCACCAGCGCCCTACCCAGCACTTACCATCTTAAGATGCATGCTTTCGTCAAGAGGGAGTAAGGGCAACCACGCTACATCATGGGCCCACCTCACCTCACGAGGTGATGGGGTATACTCATTTGATCTTTAACAGAGTTGGGTGTCCTGGCACTCCACTGGAGTTTGAAGTGGGTGCACTCACTGATTGTCTAGTGGAGTTTGAAGTAGGTCTACTCATTAGTTCTCCCATGGAGTTTGAGTTGATTGGCTTTCCAACTAAATTGGAAGTAGGTGGACCCAGTGGCTCTTAGACGGAATTTGAGGTGGGTGTACTCACTAGCACTCCAACATAGTTTGAGGTGAGTTAAGAGAATTTGGGTTGGGGAAGTACACTTAGTACGGGAAGTGAACATGTAGGTATATCCTTCCTGGAAGGGACGGGGTGAAATTTCACATACATAAAACACAAAGCATACCACTAAATAAGGCTAATAATAGCACACAGCCGATAGAGACACCTCAAGGCCCCTCTCATTGGCAGCTAACCAGTCATGGACCATAATATCACACTACTTGCCACCTCAACTCTTGAGAGATCCCAAAAGATTCATCAACCCCAACTGACCTTCTATCATATATTGACCACCTATTGACCCCCAAATATTTACTGACCCCGTTTTGAGCCCCCATACCATTATTCATAGTATATACATCTCTCCCTCTGTCATTATCTTTCACATTCTCCATCCCTCCATCTCTGTTTTAATCTATATCTTACCCCCTCTCTAATTCCCTCTCTTTGTCCATATCTTTGACTTTATCACTCTCTATCAGTACCTATTTCTTCCTTTCTCTCTCGCTCTCTCTCTCAATTCTCTACACACTCCACCTGAATTCTGTGCAAAGGGTGGGAGGTTGCGCACAGACATGAAGCACATCATTACTCTTTACACTGATTGAAATCAGTGTTGTAATTATGTACTTGTGAGAATTTAAATATACAATTACAGCACAATGTATTATATTATTTCGTATGTGTGAAAAATATAATCGTATTCCAAGCTCAGCTCTTGCAGGAAACATTGCATTAGGAATAAAGACTTATTAATATGAATTGCTTCATCCCAGTGACAAAGGTAATTGCTTACTGTAAATAAGGAGGGCATGTCAGGTCAAGTCTGATCATTGGAGGAGAGCAGGCTGAGCTCTTAGCACAGCTAGAAAGCTGACCATGCTGTTCTCACCTGCTGATATGGTTAGTTGCAACGCTGTATCCTGGCCTAGGCCAACAAGGCCCAGGCCTAGGGCAGCACTTTGCAAGGGGGCAGCACGGAAAGAGTCCTCACCAGCTTGCTCTACACTGTTAGTGTAGCGTTAGTCTTATGGATCGGACTGGGTTGAGAGGCAAATTAGTCTAGCGCCCCCATTAAGCAGCCGCACTGCTTCCGGTATGCAGGCGGCCAGCATTCCGCAACTGTGGGGAGGGTGCTGCTTCTAATTTTGACTGTCCTATCATCCTGAACCACAAACCTTCCTCGGTGTGCTATATGTTTTCTGCTGCACCATTGACATGGTCATATCTCTTTAAAGTGGATGTAAACCCAATTTTTTATTTATTTTTTGATGTCACAATGTAGAGTATAAGATTTCCTATCATCTGTGCCCAGTCTTGCCACACAGAGTCCAAGCTCTGATCAATCCTCTTTTATTGTTCAGTGAAAACAGAATTCCAGATAAAAACCTAAATAAATAAAAAGTCAGTTTCTGTCTTCTTGCTTTGAGTGACAGGTTATTTACATATCTAGCTTGGACATGTTTATCATATGTTATGTTATGTTTATCATAATATGAGGTGATCCAAAGTATAAAAAGTGAGAAATCCACCCCTCCCCCACATAACACATCCTGGTAATATACAATGAACTTTGGATCACCTCATATTTTGATAAACATAACATAACATATGATAAACATGTCCAAGCTGGATATGTAAATAACCTGTCACTCAAAGCAAGAAAAGAGAAACTGACTTTTTATTTAGACAGGTTTTTATCTGGAATTTTGTTCATTTTCACTGAACAATAAAAGAGGATTGATCAGAGCTGGATTAACTCTGTGTGGCAAGACTGGGCACAGATGATAAGGAAATCTTATACTCTACATTGTGACATCAAAAAAAATAAATAAATTGGGGTTTACATCCACTTTAATCCTCTCCATAAAATTATCAGAAATTTGTGCTTGAAGTAAAACTATAGGCAACACTTTTTTTTCCGTTTTGGATAGAATAAGGGGGGGTTAGAGCCCCTGTCAGTTTATTTTTTACCATCCCTGTCCCATTGCAGAGTTTTCTCTTCACTTCCTGCCCCATAGCCAAACAGGAAGTGAGAGGAAATCTATGCAAATTAAGGGAATTCCCCCCCAGGCATCAGAACTAGTGTCGCCACTTGATAATTTAATGGCGGGTCTTAAACAGGAAGGGGTGTGGCCTTGACAGGAAGGGGTGGTCATATTTTAATAAGGTGGTGCATGAGTTTAGTCAGGCCTAGGGCAGCACAAAACCTAAATACTCCACTGGTCAGTTGTATTAGGAAAGCAGGGGGACTGGCAGCAACGCCAGGGATTTCACACAGAGGAAGCAATACAAAGAGAGCAGGGTTTTTTTTTTTATACAAGAGCAGGCACATATCAGGAATATAAAAAGTTGGGTTTACATACTTTTTAAATGTACATTGGGCGATGTTTATGGTGTTATCATGAGTGTTGAACGTTCAAATAAAGTTGTGTTTATGCTTTTATTCCAACTAGGTGCACCACAAAATGCACGTCCTGTACATTCAGGACGTGAGCGCGAGAGGAGCCGAGCCTGCCCGACTATACACAAAGTTACTGCGCTCGGTATATGCAGGCGCAGTATTCAAACTCGGCGCGGGAAAGCGGGTATCGGCGTATATCGCGGACCCACGATTTTGCCCTGATTTACAGGGCAAAAAAGTGTGCGGTATACGCCGATAAATACGGTATATATAAAAATAAAAAATAAATGGAGAAACGTCATATGACTGGCTTGTCTGACAATGAAAGGTGCATACTTACAGGTATCTATCATTGCAATCTGTATCCAAGCATCATCAATATGGAATCTTTTATGCTAACCAGTTCTTCAGCTTCTGCACACGTGGTTGCTGATTTTATAAGGAGTGTAAATTCTAATCATAGTTCCACTTTAAGCAAATGCATTGCCACTTAGGATCGCCAGATGGGAAAAATACAGAAAAAGAAAACATAACGGTAAACCTGCTTTAGGCAACATACTGCTTCTGTTCTGAGCTGCAATTCCCAACAACATTTTTTATAAAGATCAGAAAAAAAAGCAGTACACTAAAGAGACCGATTACAAATCTGGGTGAATTCATGCATGATTTCTGACATAAGTGTGTGTGAAATTTGTTTTGGTTCTCAATTTCCTCCCTCTGCATTCAGCTCTGGCCTGCCCTGTAGTAAAAGAAAAAAAAAAAAAAAAACAGTCCTGGTCGTCTAAGGACACTGCAAGACTACACATTCCTTTATTCTTAGCAGTTTTAATGTTTGAATTTTAAACCCCAGGGATCATTTTGTAATTTATTTAGGACATACTACTAGTATATTCCTTGGTTCCAGTTCTGTCCTTTCTCCGAGGCCACCCACACAAAACAGAACACGAGAGAGAAGTTGCACAGCAGATAATCATGGAACAAGAGGCAAGAAGCCCGATTAATCTTTCCACTAGAGATTCTGTGAACTCAGATGAAAGGTTTATTGAACAGACTTTCTAAGGTTAGAACTGTGAAATGTTTCCTGGAGAGCCTTACTAGCTCAAGGGTAATTTTTGTTGAATGTGTTTTTAAAATAGACCAATAAACCTAACAATGATGTACTTACACTACCTACCTGCAATAAATGCATTTATAAAATCATTAAACAAATAAAGGTAACAATAAAGGGGTTATGATTAAGCTATGATTAGGCACTAGTTAATAGTGTGAAACGCGTCAGGAATGCTATTCCCATCCCTGCTGTGATCTGTAGTGCTTTTATCCCTTGTCTAATAAAGACAACCGTAAGATTTTTTGGAGTGCGGCTGTCCATTTATTCTTTCCATTTTAACATTAAAGGGGATGTAAGGTTTCATTTTTTTTTTCTTTTTTAAATAACAAACATGTTATACTTACCTCCACTGTGTAGTTAATTTTGCACAGAGTGGCCCCAACCCTCGTCTTCTGGGGTCCCTCGGCGGCTGTCTCAGCTCCTCCCCGCAAGAGCTAACCCCCTTCAAGGCAAGCGCTCTATCAACAGGGGTTAGCTTGTGAGCACGCTCCCATGATATAGCCGCCGACTGTATCACTCGCTCGGCCCCGCCCCCCTGGCGCACCGCATCATTGGATGTGATTGACATCCATTCTAGCCAATCAACAGCCAGACTTCATAGAGAAGAGGACACCAGACACGCGGGGGGCTAGAGGGGCCGTCATTGCCAGGTGTTTTTTCACCTTGAATTGGTTGTAAACCCTAAGTTACACCTACAGGTAAGCCTAGATTAAGGCTTACCTGTAGGTGTCTGCAATATCTCCTAAACCTACACGGTTTAGGAGTTATTCGCCAAAAAGAAGATACCAATGTCTACGGCACATGTGCACTGAAAATGCCGGTTTTATAAATCGATAATGCCGGCTTTGACGGCTCCCGCGCACATACGCGGAATGATGTCATCGCCGCTACAACCAATCACAGCGCTTGAGCGGCGATACCCTGAAGTAACCTTCCAAAGAGATGTCTGCGGCCAGAGGGGGAGACGAGGACGGCTTTGATCTAAGGTAATTAATTCATAATGAGCTAGTATGCTAGTCATACTAGCTCATTATGCCTTTGTCTTGCAGGTTTTATTTAACCACTTCACTACCACACATAGTCATATGACGTCCACACAGGGGATCTCCCATCCCGGGTGGACGTCATATGACGTTCCTGGGCTGTGTGCAGTGATATCTGAATGATGCCTGCAGCTAGAGGTATCTTTCAGATATCATTCTTTTATGCCGGCGATTCTGTGCACAATAAGAAAAATCATAGTGGCAGTTCCACCACTTGATCGTTCTTATAGGCGGCAGGAGTGGCTCTCCCGTGCCATTGGAGGCCCGGAGAAAGAATCGTCCGGTGCAGGCTAGGAAGCATAGAGATGACTGGTGACCAGATGGTCACCAGTCATCTCTATGACCCTCGGAGGCCCGGGCGCAAAGTGATGATGTAAACAAAGCTCAGGACATATGATGCATTAAGGTGAAAAAACACAAACCTTTACAACCCCTTTAAAGAGGTTATCTTGTTCATATATTTCAAAACCTTAGAATTGAACCTAGAAAGGGAAATTGTAAGGGTAAGATGTTAGAGCGGACCCCTTTACGTCTAGGTCATTAAACCAGTTCCCTTGCCATGGAGACCATAATACAGCTTTGTGGGGGTGTTAGGCAGAAGCTTCAACCAATCCCCCCCCCCCCCTAGATTTTAACACACACTGGGGTTCCATTTTCAATTGGCCCTGAGCTTGGGCAGGAGTAATTTATAACACTTCAAATCAGAGGCCTCCAGTGGTTTCAGGTTTAGTGTTTAGGAAGGTCATGTGACCAATGCGATAAGGTGACATGGCAGGGGCTCCTCAGAAACCTCACCAGTCACCCCTACTGACCCAGTGTCACCAAACTACCACACATGTCTGCTCTAAACTGGCTGACGTTCACTCTCCACAGGCAGGGTTGCCAACCACTATTTTTGACAAACGCATGCGTGAGCCACAGAGCCGCGCCAAAGCACCCTGTAATCTGTGGTCTTAACATTAAAATGAGTGTCCCCACATTGGAGGCGCATGCATTCTAATGGATAGAGAGGGCAGGTGGGTGGACTGAAGGGGAGCACACCAAACACCCAGCATATATGGCTGCAAAGGTGTTGGTGCGCTGCTGGACCAATACAAGCACCACAGGTGAAACATAAATATGTCCACCACACCACCTATAGCTGGCCATAGCAGTATGTAGCATTGGAAGGCTAAAGCAGATAACAACAAAACCTGGGGAATGCCCAGGGAAAAACCAAGCCTACTTACCGACCAGCTTGCAGAACAACCAATTAACCTGTCTAACAGTATGTGTTAAAAACAGGGGTTTTGTCCACACGCATTTGCGTGAGTGGAACCTGTCCTGTTAAACTGCTGTATGGTCTTGGCCACCGTGCCGCAGCTCAGTTTCAGGGTCTTGGCAATCTTCTTATAGCCTAGGACATTTTTAAGTAGAGCAACAATTATTTTTTTTCAGATCCTCGGAGAGTTTTTTGCCATGAGGTGCCATGTTGAACTTCCAGTGACCAGTATGAGAGAGTGAGAGCGATAACACCAAATTTATCTCACCTGCTCCCCATTCACACCTGAGACCTTGTAACACTAATCAGTCACATTACACCAGGTAGGGAAAATGGCTAATTGGGCCAAATTTTGAAATTTTCACTTTGTTGCCAGCGGTTTAGACATTAATGGCCATGTGTTGAGTTATTTTGAGGGGACAGCAAATTTACACTGTTATACAAGCTGTACACTCACTACTTTACATTGTAGCAAAGTGCCATTTCTTCAGTGTTGTCACATGAAAAGATATAATAAGGGGGAGAGATAAAGAGAAGGAAGGAGGGGGATAGAGGTGGATAGGAGATCAGGAGGGGGAGAGATATAGGGGAGATTGGAAGGGAAGGAGAGAGAGAGAAGTAGATGGAAGTGGGAGAGAGAAGAGAGAATGAGTGGGAGAGGGGGTAAAAAGGGAAGGGAAAAGAATGGTGCGGTAATATAGGAGAATAGAGGGCGGGAGGATAGAGGGAGGGCAAATAGGGAGAGGAATGGGAAACAGGGAAGGGAAGAGGGGAGAGAGAAAGTGGAGAGTAGAGAGAGAGAGAGAGGGAGAGTGGGGGCAGAGGAAAAAAGGATGAGAAGGTGGGGGAAGAGTATGAGTACAGGGGGATGCACAGAGGTCACTTCTGGGGGTATCTATGCAGTGATGACTCCATCCATGGCAAAGATGGGGTGGGAAGAAGCGCACATCCAATAGGGTGACCACGTGTTCCGGATTGCCCGGAACTGACAGAGGTCCCAGCATGAACCCCTCAGAGCTTAAGATATGACACCCCCCCCCCCAAATATTGAAGAACTACAGGTCTCAGCATAGATCTGTGAAATCTATGGGGTCACACCCTTAGATCTCACAGGTTCATGATGGGAGTTTCAAACTGGAGGGGGGGGGGGGTCACATCTTAAGATATCAGGGGTTCATGCTGGGACTGGTAGTCTTTTACTTTGGGGTGGTGTGACCTTCCCAAAGTTAAGGACTAGAGGTCTCAACATGACGCCCCCAGAGCTGAAGATATGCACCCCCCCCCCCAAATAGTGAAGAACTACAGGTCCCAGCATAAACCTGTGAAATCTATGGGATCACACCCTTAGATCTAAGGGGGTTCATGCTGGGTGATGTAGTCCTTCAAATTTGGGGGGGGGCACATCTTTAGATATTAGGAGTTCATGCTGGGACTTGTAGTCCTTCACTTTTGGGGGGAATGTGACCCCAAAAGTGAAGGACTACAGGTCCCACCATGAACCCCTCAGAGCTGAGGATGTGACCCCCCCCCCCCCAACTAGTGAAGAACTACAGGTCCCAGGATGAACCAGTGAAATCTATGGGGGTAAAAAAAAAACATATACAAAAGTTATCTTTTTTTAGGAAGGGGGGGGGGGGGTGTCCCTGAATGGCAGTTTGGAAATGTGGTCACCCTAACATCAACCTTCTCCATACTATTCATGAAGGTATCTGTGCTGAGCTCTTGGAGAAGGTCACAGGCAGCCTGAAGTGAGAGCTGCAGCAAGGTGCCCTCATTTCACAGATATTTTCTCCTTTCCGTGGAATTTTACAGACAGGAGAAATTCAATTTTTGTTTACAAACTGTCCATGAAAATATTGGCTATGCTTTTCCATCTCCAGGAGATCACATGACTTCCAGCATATTAAAAGGCAATTTTGCTTCTACTTCTAATAGCATAATGAAAGATAACTTTGGCACTACACCCAACAAATTATTCCAAGGTCTTTACCAAACACATTAAAGCGGATCTCCACTAGTGTTGAGCAGAATATGCCATATTCGAATTCGCGATATATCTCGAATATATAGTCGAATATTCGACATATATTCGCTAAATACGAATATTCGTGATATTTTTTGGAAATTAAATGATTGCGAATTTTCGCGAATTTTCGCGAATTTTTGCGAATTGCGAATTGCGATTGCGAATATTCAAGAAATGCGGAAGGAGCACTCTGATTGGCTCAGAATATTCGTGATATATTACAATACACAATAATTGCGAATATTCGAGAAATGCGGAAGGAGCACTCTGATTGGCTCAGAATATTCGTGATATATTACAATACACAAAAATTGCGAATATTCGGCAAATGCGGAAGGAGCACTCTGATTGGCTCAGAATATTCGTGATATATTACAATACACAAAAATTGCGAATATTCGGCAAATGCGGAAGGAGCACTCTGATTGGCTCAGAATATTCGTGATATATTACAATATAAAATAATTGCGAAATTTCGAGAAATGCGGAATGGAGCACTCTGATTGGCTCAGAATATTCGTGATATATTACAATATAAAATAATCGCGCGATATCGCTATTACCGAATAATCGCATTGCGATTTTTCGGCAATATAAAATGAGCGCTGCAGCTACTCGGCCCAAGGTCTCTAATCATACCAGCAATGCTTTTAGACGTCGATGGGGATCTCTAGGATGTGATCTGTTCTAAAAAAAAATTTAAAACATTCGAATATTCGAAATAGCGAATATTCGCCGCGATATTCGCGTTATTCGCGAATACTCGAATATGCAATATTCGTAGCGAATATTCGCAATGCGAATATTCGTGAGCAACACTAGTCTCCACCAGCTTTGCACATCACAAAAGTGAAATTTTTGCCCATTCTCCTTTGCAAAACTAGCTTAAGCTCTGTTAGATTGGTTGGAGAGTGTCTTTGAACAGCAATTTTCAAGTCTTTGTCGTTGTCTTGCTGGAAGGTGAATCCCCACCCCAGCTCTAAGTCTTAACAGGTTTTCTTCTAAGATTGCCCTGTATTTGGCTCCATCCATCTTTCCATCTACTCTGACCAGCTTCTCTTTCCCTGCTGAAAAACAGCATCCCACAACATGATACTGCCACCACCATCTTTCACGGTGGGGATGGTGGGTTCAGGGTGATGTGCAGTGTTAGTTTTCCACCCTTACATTGCGTTTTGCTTTTAGACCAGTTACATTTTGGTCTCATCTGACCAGAGCACCTTCTTCCTCATGTTTGCTGTGGCCTCGGATGAGAGGACGTCCGTGATCGACGGAACACTGAACACAGGCTCTGCTGGCAAACCGAGTGTCCCGCCTATCATGTAACTGCACGAGGAGGAGGCATGGCTTTTAAAAAATAGACTCTCCGCAGTTTGACTGATTCTGCATCCGGTGTATAAGACGTTTTGAGGCATATTTTTAAGTATAAAATGTCGTCTTATACGCCGGCAAATACGGTACATGAAACATTCAGCAAGAGCATGGAAATTCTGTTTGCAATTATAGATAATTTTTTAAATTAAAGTTGTCCAAAGAACAAGCCAATATTAATAACTATATTTTTGTTGTGTCTTTAACTTTGCTTTTTACTTGGAATGTACATTACAGTATATTACATTTTTTCAAATTGCAAATGAATTTGTACTGATATCTTAAAACATGTAAAAAAAATGGGTGTTTCTCTGCATTACTAATTTTACTGTGCTATCAATTATTTATTTCAAAGCACAAGGGTCCCTGAAAGACAGCAAACCAGACTGAAATAAAGCTGATGTCAAATGTTCGCAGAGATTCTATAGAAGAGATTTTAGGAGTTCCGATTTGCACCATTGATTTTCTACCTGCTTTAAAATTCTGTTTTAACTTTCATTAGGCACCCTGCTGAATCAATATGTAAGGGAACTGGAGGGGAACATTAATACTCCTGGTAAAGCTGAATTAGAGTGACAAAAAAATTGTAAGAAAGTTGGCGAGTGAAAGCTACAAGAGTGCAAATTACAATTGTATTGATTTAAACTCATAATAAAATCACAGTAAAAAATTCCATTATTTTTGGAGAAGTCAACGTCAAAGGAAATCAGTAGGATTATGAAGCAGTGGGGTGTAAATTAGTCTGATATTCTGGCTCTAATGCTACAATATGTTCAGTTTACATGGACGTGAAGATTCTTTGAGCTTTTTTTAGGATAGACTGGTAAACTTTTTAACCCAAATAGATGATAACAAATCTGCTTGTTACTGTCATGACACAAGTTTGATCTCTGATGCAGATGAAGAGGGTGAAGCAATATAAGATGACATTGAGCCATAGACGAGTCGAAAAACAAACCGCCATTTGTTATTTGCATTATCAGTGTGAAAGCTGCGACACACATTTTTCATGGTGCAATTGAAGAGGCCTAGTTCAACATGCTGGATGAGCCCATGTGATTCTGTCTATGCTCCCTCACTTAAAGGGGTTGTAAAGTAAGAAGTTTTTTTTTATCTTAATGTATTGTATGCATTAAGATAAAAAGCCTTCTGTCTGCAGCAGCCCCCATAACACTTTTCTGAGGGCCCTCTCTGTCCAGTGATGTCCACGAGTGTCTCAGCCATCCAAGATTCTTCCTCCTGATTGGCTGTGACACAACTTCAGCACAGTTGGCTCCCGCTGCTGTCAATCAAAGTCAGCTAGCCAATCAGAAGAGAGAGAGGGCGGAGCCGAGTCGAGGCTCCGGGTCTGAATGGACAAAGGGAGCCGTGACTCGTCTCCGTTGCCCCCATAACAAGCTGCTTGCTGTGGGGGCATTGAACTGAATAGACGGGCCAGGATCACAGAAGAGAGACCCAAGAAGAGGAGGATCTAGGCTGCTCTGTGCAAATTCACTGCAACAGAGAGGGGAAAGTATAACATGTTTGTTATTTTTATAAGAAAATAAAAACAAGACTTTACAATTCTTTTACCTGAAAAACTCTTGGTCAGGCATAAAATACAGTAAAACCTTGTTTTGAGAGCGTTTTGCAAATTGTTTTTGATAAACTTTGACTTGATATACAGTGGGTACAGAAAGTATTCAGACCCCCTTAAATGTTTCACTCTTTGTTATATTGCAGCCATTTGTTAAAATCATTTAAGCTAATTTGTTTCCTCATTAATGTACACACAGTGCCCCATATTGACAGGAAAACACAGAATTGTTGACTTTTTTACAGATTTATTAAACAAGAAAAACTGAAATATCACATGGTCCTAAGTATTCAGACCCTTTGCTCAGTATTTAAGAGAAGCACCCTTTTGATCTAATACAGCCATGGGTTTTTCACACCTGGATTTGGGGATCCTCTGCCATTCCTCCTTGCAGATCCTCTCCAGTTCTGTCAGGTTGGATGGTAAACGTTGGTGGACAGCCATTTTTAGATCTCTCCAGAGATGCTCAATTAAGTTTAAGTCAGGACTCTAGGTGAGCCATTCAAGAACAGTCACAGAGTTGTTCTGAAGCCACTCCATTATTTTAGCTGTGTGCTTAGGGTCATTGTCTTGTTGGAAGGTAAACCTTTGGCCCAGTCTGAGGTCCTGAGCACTCTGGAGAAGGTTTTCATCTAGGATATCCCTGTATCCACATTCATCCTTACCTCGATTGCAACCAGTCATCCTGTCCCACCATGCTTCACTGTTGAGACTGTATTGGACAGGTGATGAGTAGTGCCTTTTTTTCTCCACACATACCGCTTAGAATTAAGGGCAAAAAGTTCTATCTTGGTCTCATCAGACCAGAGAATATTATTTCTCACCATCTTGGAGTCCTTTAGCAAACTCCATGTGGGCTTTCATGTGTTTTGCACTGAGGAGAGGCTTCCTTTGGGCCACTCTGCCATAAAGCCCCGACTGGTGGAGGGCTGCAGTGATGGTTGACTTTCTACAACTTTCTCCCATCTCCCGACTGCATCTCTGGAGCTCAGCCACAGTGATCTTTGGTTTCTTCTTTTCCTCTCTCACCAAGGCTCTTCTACCCCAATAGCTCAGTTTGGCTGCACGGCCAGCTCTAGGAAGGGTTCTGGTTGCCCCAAAGGATTATTGAGGCCATTGTGCTCTTAGGAACCCTAGGTGCAGCAGAATTTTTTTGTAACCTTGGCCAGATCTGTGCCTTGCCACAATTCTGTCTCTGAGCTCTTCAGTTCTTTTGACCTCATGATTCTCATTTGCTTTGACATGCACTGTGAGCTGTAAGGTCTTATATAGACAGGTGTGTGGCTTTCCTAATCAAGTTCAATCAGCATAATCAAACACATCTGGACTCAAATGAAGGTGTAGAACCATCTCAAGGATGATTAGAAGAAATGGACAGCACCTGAGTTAAATATATGAGTGTCACATCAAAAGGGTCTTAATACTTAGGACCATATGATATATCAGTATTTCTTTTTTAATAAATCTGCAAAAATGTCAACAATTCTGGGTTTTTCTGTCAATATGGGGTGCTTTGTGTATATTAATGAGGAAAAAAATGAACTTAAATGATTTTAGCAAATGGCTGCAATATAACAAAGAGTAAAACATTAAGACCCCTTTCACATGTGTGGACCGTATGTTCGCTTTTTCATCCATCCATTTGTGGATGAAAAAGGGACATACATCGGTCCCAATGAGATTGCGGGTGTCAGCGGATAAACATCCGCAGACACCCGTAATCGTCCGGCTCCACAAACATCCGATTTTGCAAAAAGAAGAAAACACAGTTTTTTCTTCTGTCTGCAGAGCGGATCGGATGAACACGGACATACTTTCCGTGTTCATCTGATCCCCCCATAGTGGAGAGTGGCGAAAAGACAGGGCGGTCCTTGCACAGTGTGCGGGGACCGCTCTGTCATCCGCCGGCTCAGCTGGGATCTACGGAGCGATCCCCACTGAACTTAACGAGCACACGGAGGTGGATCATTACTGATCCGCCACGTGTGAAAGGGGTCTTAAGGAGGTCTGAATACTTTCCGTACCCACTGTACAAGCTATATCTTGAAATACAAGTAGCGTCATGTTACAACTGAGTATAAACCACAAGAGAGGCGCCTCTAAGTGTAGCAATATGGTTACATTTGATGGAGGTACAACATTTCGCAACCTATTGCTACACCTAGAGGCGCCTCGCTTCTTTTTTATACTCTGTAGCCCCTCCCTTTCATGGACCATAGCGATCCCTCATTCCTTTCTTCCATGTACCATATTGATCCTTCCTGCTTTTTAAATCCCCCTCTATAACATTTGGCCACACCCACTTTTTTGCTAAGTACGCCACAGGTTACTATCTCCCTGAAATGTCCCTCATTCTCAAGTTCAAAAGTTGGATGGCATGATGAGCAGGAAAGCTGATCTGGCATCACTGGAGGAAGGCACACTAGGTGGTAAATCTGTCATAATGTGCAATTTTGCTGTGTATCCTGGACCATTAAGGTATGAGCTCTGGGGCATGATGTGGATTCAGCAGGGGCGGACTGACCATTCGGTCCGTCGTGCACGGACCGAGGGCCCCATGGCCACTAGGGGGCCCCATCAGGGTTGCCAGCCTTGGTAAAAGTAGGGACAGTTTGTTGGAATCAGTGTATTTTTACATCTATTAGTGAAATGGCCACTACCGACATTATTTTGATGTGCAAATCTCGAGATTGTAGCTGCCCCGCCTCTCCACTGCCTTCTCAGCCAATGGGAGCACAGTGTACACGCCCCCTTCTCCAGCGCGGCTTTTTTGACATAAGAGCAGGAGATGCCGACTGCAGGAGAGGAGAGGGAGGAGGGGACAGCCTGCAGTGTGGGGTGGATTGCTGCCTGATAAAAGGTAAGCTGGCTGAGCTGGAAGAATTGTATTATCAGTGCTTTCCTATCCTGGTGAGGAGGGGGGAGGCTGTGTAGCAGGGCTCCTCTTGCTGTTAGATCGTTTTTCTGTGTGAGAGAAGTGCCATGCTTCTGGGAGAAGGATGTGCTGAACTTCTCCAATCTCTGCTGCATGTCCCTACTCATCACCTGCCCACCAGTACACAGGCACAGCCTCCTCCTCCTGTATTACCACATGCTATGTCTGTAAGCTGCTGGGCACTACAAGTACCAGCATGGCAGAAGGGGCAGGGCAGCAGCAGTGTGTTCTATCATGATGATTTATCTATATATACACACACCAGCACTTTTCCCCCCAAAAATCATCCTGATAGAACACACTGCTGCCCTTTCTGCCATGCTGGTACTTGTAGTGCCCAGCAGCTTACAGACATAGCATGTGGTAATACAGGAGAGGAGGCTGTGCCTGTGTACTGGTGGGCAGGTGATGAGTAGGGAGATGTAGCAGAGATTGGAGAAGTTTAGCACATCCTCCCAAAAGCATGGCACTTCTCACTATATATATATATATATATATATATATATATATACACACTGTGTATGTATACTGTGCATGTGTATACCAGGGAGCTGTCCATCCATTAAGGGTACCACCCCCTCTATGTAGAATGTATAGATTCATGCTCGCCGCTGCCCGTCCCACATCTCACCGCCATCATCCACTGCCTGACCTGCCACTAAGATGGCACAGTTGGCTGTATTTGATGGGGCACAGTTGGCTGCATTTGATGGGGCACAGTGGGCTGCATTTGATGGGGCACAGTGGGCTGCATTTGATGGGGCACAGTGGGCTGCATTTGATGGGGCACAGTTGGCTGCATTTGATGGGGCACAGTTGGCTGTATTTGATGGCATAGTGGCTGCATTAGATGGGGCACCGTTGGCTGCATTAGATGGGGCAACGTTGGCTGCATTAGATGGGGCACAGTGGGCTGCATTTGATGGGGCACAGTTGGCTGCATTTGATGGGGCACAGTTGGCTGCATTTGATGGGGCACAGTATCTGCATTAGATGGGGCACAGTGGGCTGCATTAGATGGGGCACAGTGGGCTGCATTAGATGGGGCACAGTGGGCTGCATTAGATGGGACACAGTTGGCTGCATTTGATGGGACACAGTTGGCTGCATTTCATGGGGCACAGTGAGGCTGCAATTGTTTGCCCATGAGAGGCTTCTGGTGAATTTAGCGGGTCACCAGCTCTAAGCCACTCAGCATGTCACGGAGCTTGGTGCCTCTCCGCATGGGTTTGCCCACATTCATGTTGCATCAAAAAAAGATGGCGGCCATCTCTAAGCCTGGGGGCCCCATAATCTCCTATTGCCCGGGGGCCCCATGAGTTGTCAGTCCGCCCCTGGGATTCAGTTTTGCTTTAAGCATTACACAAATGATTCCTAAATTCCAACAACTATTTCTAGCCCACAGATTATTTGTTCTTGTTTCCTGGAGTTGGACTTTAATCCCTTTAAAACTGCCAACTTTTTTTAGAATCGTGAATGACACGATGATTGCTCTTATAATTGTATATATAGAAAATACATATATGAGAACTCTTTACCTTCCAAAGGATTTGTATTCCTGTCCATCCAATTCTAAGATTTACAAAGTTCTGCCACGCAGTGCTACTCTGAATGTTAGGACAGTAGACCAATTTTTTTGCTGCTCCAGTTAAGTAACACTTACAGATCTTGTCCTTCTCCCATCCTGTGACTGGACAGTGGCAGAAGAAGCAGCAGACTAAGGAGCTAATTTCTCTATCACTATGTTCTCTCTTCATATCAGCACGTTCTCTGTTAGAACACGAGAAACACAACTGATTGGCTCCTTGTGCTGCTTCTTCTTCTCTCAGTCAGAGTTCTATTCTACAGTGAATGCAAAAGGATGACACCAGGTCAGATTCAGGAACTTACACAGATCAGCCATAACATTATGACCACCCATCATAACTTGCATTAAGGAGCATCTTTAGCCCATTTCTAGGAGCACTAGTGAGTGCTCTCTTCCAGTTGGACAGTGCCCACATGTGATCTGACACGTTTCTATCGGAACCCACAATAAAGCGAAGCACCACCCAAAAGGGAAGCTCCGCTTGTCTGCCTGCCCTCTCCTCCACTGCCACATTTGGTACATTGTGGGGGGAGCAGTTACCTGGTTTTGACAGGTACTCGCTCCACTTCTGGCTCAGTTCACCACATGCGGTTCTGGAAGAATGGTTAAACATTCCCATAGACACACTTCTAAACCTTGTGGACAGCCTTCCCAGAAGAGTTGAAGCTGTTATAGCTGCAATGGGTGGGCCAACTTAATATTGAACCCTACGGACTAAGACTGGGATGCCACTAAAGTTCATGTGTGTGTAAAGGCATGTGTCCCAATACTTTTGGTGACATAGTGTACTTCTGTATGTCTTGTCCTTGAATATTTAAATTTTTTGTATCCGGTACATTCTACTCTCCACATTAACTCACTAATGTCTCTTCTATTAAAAACAATGAAGCCATGTATAAATTGACTTGTCATCAATCAGCTTTCATGCTGTCCGAGGTAAGACTGTGGATATTCTGTCATCTGTTTATGATTTATTGTGTGATTAAACTCTAACCAAAATGCGAAAAATGACTAGGAAATAATACCTGACGAACCCTAGCATATGTTGTGAGTCACAGACCAGTTTGACAGAACCAATTAAAATGATCTTAACCACTTGAGTACCAGCCTGTATATTCCCTTTCACTACCAGGCCATTTTTGAGTTTTCAGCACCGTAACCGGCAGGTTCCCGGAAAGCTCCCAATGCATACTTGCAATCAGGAGATTTTTGATCATGTGACCACTGTGACTGCCAATCACATCAGTCACATGATTGGAATGGTCGCCTCCACCTCCAGTCATTCAGAACCTCTGAAAGAGCTGGGAGGTGTTGGTGGGAAGGGGTTAAATGTTGGTAATCAATGGTGAATGCCTCATAACTGTTAATGGTCAGTGTGCCCCGTTGATGCTCTGTGTAGCCTCATGCTGATTAGTGAACCCGTTTGTGGTTAGTGTGCCCCTTTCATTGGTAGTTTGTGAAAGCAGTGTCACATACAGTGTAACAGATTGGTAGAGAAAATATTTGTGGCAGTGGAAGATTTGTTTACATGTGTTGTTTACATTTGTGATCGCTGTGACTGGTCCACAGTTATTACAAGGCACAAAGCCAATCTGATTGGCTCTGTGAATTTTGGCCACACTCTGCGCTGTGTAATGGCAATAGGAGATTTGACTCATTACAAGCACAGATTTATAGCATCTTCTTCCAATACAAATAGAAAATGTAAATATGAGGGCTTATTTTTTTTTAATAGAAATTTTGGCAACAAGATGATTTTCAAAACGTTATTTCTTTTTTATATTAAGTGTATCTTACATCAAAGTGGATCTGTTAGTTACTGTAGAGTGTATTTTTCTTGCACCAGAGCTGCTGATGGTCTTGCCTGCTAGAATTGCCTCAACTCCAAAAATTGCAGAGGTAGCAAACCTAATTTTCTATCACTAATATAGCCATGCCCTCTTGGGGGTTGCTGAAAGTTGTGGTTCCCCCGTCACCCTGCTCAGCCCGACATCCATCGACAGTCCATAGCTTTTTTTGTTTTGTTTTATGGAGGGGCTTAAACTTGGATGGGTATTAGGGAATTATGGGATATCCAGGATTTTAGAACAAGCAATTGTGAATTGTAGATCAATCAATTGTAAATTCTATATCAATCAATTGTGGATTGAGGATCAATTAGTTGGCACTTCTATTTACACTCCCTGTACATACAACTCAATCTTCTCTACAGCACTTCACTTGCTGCAGACTGTCACTCCTCCGGACTAACTAGCATCATGTGGGTAGGCCTGACACTACTTCAGCCAGGCCTTAATGAACTGCCTTTTGCGAGCAAGGGCCTCAGACGCCTGTGGTGTAAAATAGTTTGTGTGCTAGTTGTCCTTTCCTCAGCTACAACCCCCAGGCAGCGCACTTCAGGCCCTGCCAGCCAGCCTGGCTGCAAAGACACCTTTCCACTAGACATATGCATTCGTTTTCGTTAGAATGCATTTTATTCCGAAAATCGGGTATTTTAGTATTTTAACGAATGAAAACGAAAGCGCAAGAAACGAAAACCGAAAGATCCGACATAAAAAATGCTTTATTTTCGTTTTCGTTCAGATCCGACGATTTTCGATACTTTGTCGAATTTTCGTCGTTCAATTTCTACATATTCACTGTATTTAGAACGACGAAAATTCGACAAAGCATCGAAAATCGTCGATTTTGGATGAAAAATTTCCCGACAAAAACGAAATAAACCAAAAACGATTTTCGGGAGTAACAAAATAAATTTATTTTCCGGACGAAAACGAAATTACGAAACAAAATATTTCAGTCTGCACATGTCTACTTTCCACTGCCTTTTTCCACAGTCCTCTCTCCACTGGTGCTGCACCCTTCTCTCAAACTGTAATCTCCCAGCTCTCCCAGGCTTGCCTCCCCAGTCTTCCCGACTCTTCTGGTGTCTTTTTTTTCACATACCTGGATTATGATTTTTATATTTTTGTATTTAATGTTTCTTGTATTTCATGGTGTGTTTTAACCATGTATATTTTTTCACCACAAGAGCTTCTAATACTTTGAAACTATCCATAGGATCTCATATTCGTAAACCCTTATTATAATAATATATATGTATAAGGGTCCTTTCACACGTCCGTTCCGTTCGTCCGTTTTTTGGACGTCCAGTAACGGACCTCAATGCTTCCCTATGGGAGCGGATCCGTTAGCGGATGATGCATCCGCTAACGTCCGCTAGATCCGCATCCGTTTTTTCGGACGGAAGAATGTCCTATTTTTCTTCCGTCCGGCCAAACGGATCGGATGCAAACGGACAGACGGTCCGTTTCCATCCGATTCCCCATAGGGGATAGCAGGGGAGAGACAGAGCGGTCCCTGCACATTGTGCGGGGACCGCCCTGTCCGCCCGACAGCTCAGCGGAGACCCCCCCGCTGAGCTGACGGACACACGGAGCGGACCGAAAAACGGACCGCACGTGTGAAAGGACCCTTAATGGGTTTTATGAATATCCACAAAATACATTATGAAATGATTATAAAACAAAAATATTATTAAAATACATTAATATATGTGACATTATCTAATTCTGTATATATTACTCTAATATAATATCATTATCATGTAACTTTAGTTAATATATTACTTGTAATTGAGTAATATTATAATATCTTTCATTTGGTCCTATTTGAACAAGCCCCCTTCTCTCCTTCATGCAAAGAAAATTTTGTTCTGTAAACTCATGTGAAATATGAGTCTCTCACCATTTTCTTATCTTTAAAGGCTGACAGAAAGAAAAATTAAAACCTTCTATTGAGAGTTCCCCCATTTTAACGACAATGAACTGAAGGAGAAGAGAAGGTTTATGAGCTGGATTGTTGAAAAACGTAATTTAAAGGCGTCTCATCCCTATTGAATACATAAAATATAGATTTTGGTTTTGTTGGGACTTTGAAAGCGCACATACAACGAAAGTACAAAAATAGAAAATGTATTTGATAAAAGTTCATGACTTGAATACATAAAATATTCACAGATAGGTCAGTGAAATATACCAACAGTAAGTGCACATCTGAATTATCTCTACATATTTCACCTTTTACAGCTTCACCAGGAGATCTCTTACAACAGGCACTGTGTATATGAACTGATCACTACAATAGAAAAATACATGTTACAAATCAAAAAAAAAAAGAAAAACAAAACATATGAAACAAAAATATTCAATTACATTACAGACTTGAACAAAAAACATACAACCCATGCACTGATCATAGTACCAACCTGTGTATTCAAGGAAAAAGCCCCTATTTATTTTGGAATGATGTATACTATACATTGTATAGGATCATTTGGGAGTATCACAGAGAGGGGAAGCAGACTGGGAGGATCTGTAAGTCTATCTGTATTGAAGGAAGATAAACATATCTAGAAAATTGTCCCTCACTGAATATCCAAAAAGAAAATTGATGTAAGGGAAAGAGCCTATATTTATATTACCCATGCCCCATATGAAATTGGAACCCACAGGCTTCAAAAACTCCATCAGAAAGGGAAACCAGCAAAAAAGGAAAATTTTCCTAATGGCTGTTGCCGTGATGTTCCGGGTATTCCCTGAATGAAAATAAGCTAAACCTTACTAAATTGAAAGGGCAGGTGGTGTCAGATGGCTAAATGAGTCACCCAAATACCTAATTGTAGCTGGAGCACTTCCCAAGTTTCTTCCTTCAGCGGACCAAACATCACAATGAGTGATAGTAACCTCCTCTTATACCCCTCTTCAGTTCGTTTGGCGCCAAAAGACACACATGATGTTGAATGTCAGATCCTGCCACACCGGAAAAGGCGTTTTGCGTAATCCGTGCGCACCGGAAATGACACAGCGGCAACCCTAAGGCACCGGAAGATGTCTTTGGGTCATCAGTATGGAAACCTACGGTGGCCCAGTGATGCCAAAAAGCAACAAATTAGTGTGGAGATGGAAGTAAACAAGCAAAATATGCCCAAACACCTTGGAAACCAAGTTAAAAACAAAAAAATATTGTTTGAACAGCTGAGGTGATGCTTACAATAGGAAAAATGCCTTGGGTGTCCATATGATAGATCTAATCCCCTATCATTCCATAGATACTAATATATCAAACATATATTGTAAGATATAATTCCCCTTAGGTTGACCAATAGTCATAAACTGAGGAATATCTATTCATAATAATCATTAACAATTATAATTGGATGAACACAGTTGTACTAACCATTCAAATCAGGCATCAGTGATATCAGAAATCGTTCAGTCCATTTACACTTGACCTAAATACACATAATTAATTGAAAAAGCAAACCAAAATTTACAATGAGAAAAATAAATTCCCTATTTACAATGGCTATATCCCTATAGAATAGGCTTTAAGTTTAAAGATCCATTAAGGCCTGGATGGATGGTAACATATAAGGGGGTCAATTCACAAAGCTTTATTTTCAGATTGCGAGTGTTATTTTAACGATTTTGCACGTTATTGAAGCTAGTTCAATTCACTAAACGATTTAACGCTTTGAAAAATCATCAAATAACGTTTCCCTACACAGAACCGATATTTTAAGGTGTGGATCCTTATTAAAGAGTCAAATCGTTATTTTAAAGATTGAAATCGTTATTTTAAAGAGTCAAATCGTTATTTTAAAGAGTCAAATCGTTAAATATGTACAGAAGTACAATTCACAAAGATTTTTTTGACAGTTATCAATCGTTAAGCAATCGTTAAATTAACACCTCCCTCAGGGTGGCGTTATGACATTTCCCAGGCGATATTTTGTTGTTAGAGGAAGCTTTTGGCGATTTTTGTAGTGTAGTGTAGTGTTGGGCAAGCTAGAACCGTGCTCTATTTGAACTTAAAATTATCCAGAGGCGAAGAAGAACACGTTAGAATGTTGTTCAGATTTATAAACCTGTATTCCGTTCACATACTATTTTGGATGACTTTTCTGAAACCCAGGTGATAGCTAAATTCCGATTATCATCTCCCATGATTTATTCTCTGTATGAGGAAATACACATGGCTTTAGAAAAGCACACACTAGAAGTTTTGCACATCACGTGCTCAATCTCCATGTGTATTGCTTGTGTCTCCCTCTCTCTCTCTGTATCTGCTCTTTTCCACATGCAGCTATTCTCCTCCCCTTCTGCTCCCAGAATGCATCTCTCCAGCATTATTTAACGATCTTAAGAGTTATTTTAACGTCCCGAATCTTAATAATAACGTCTGAGTAGTTAGAATAACGTTTAGATAAAGAGTCAGTTGAAAACCATAACGACTGTGTTAAATAACGATTATAGCTTTCGTGAATACCATGTTTGCTAGCGTTAAATAAGGAGTGCTAATTTAACACCTGAAGAAAACCAATAACGTTTCTCTTTGTGAATTGACCCCAAGGTATGTATCCATTTGGATTCTCGTTGGAGAAGTGCTCTATCAATATCTCCACTGCATCTAAATCTGGTACATGTTTAAGTGCAAAAAATAAATACATTTAGAAGCATCAAAGGCATGAAACAGCCCCACGTGCCTCTGTCAAAGTCGGAAGTGACGAAATGCGCCAGGGCTTGGCTACAACGGCGTAACCAGGAAGTATTCTGAGTGAGGAGTGCGTTCCACCGCTCTGAGACCTGTATCCAGGAAGGATTTTCTCCAGCACTGTGCGGGCATCATCAAGCGTGGCTTCTGGGTATTGTACTACAGCGGTGATTACACACTACCTTACATGTTCATTATCAAGTGACCTTAATGTACGCAGATCAGAAGCGGTGTATTCTGTATGAGGGGTTAATTCATTAAAGCAGTATTGCCCTATTGTTTGGTGTTCTTTGTGTTTTATATGAACCAACCTTGGGAAGTGACCCCTGTTGCTCTCTGAGGTGGTGACGGAGTTCTGAGTGAAAAGGAATTTGTTTCAAGGCTTGCTTTATTCATCCTTTTGGTGAGTGTGAACCCCAGAGGGGGCGAGTGCCACTGTTGGATTTGGAGTTGGTGGAGGGTGCACTACCAACTTAATCCTAGAAGCACTTACCACTTTAGGACTATTTCTGCCACGTCATCATTTATTTATTTATTTTCATGTGAAGCTGGACACTTATCCAACATCAGCGCTCTTTACCAATAGATCCTTTATTGTGTTTTAGATATTGGTGTATTTTTTTATATTATTTTATTTGATGATTTTTTGTTCATCTTATACTTAAACAGCTGTTCTGCATATACCTTTATCCTCTGTTGTGATATTAGGTTTTTACCTTTGTCTATACCTATTACCCGTCCTTGGGGCTTAGAATCAGTTGAGTAAATTCTTTGGTGCCAGAAGTGCACTGTGGGCCCCTATTCTGTGCACCTTTCTTTCCAGCCCCATGTGCCTACAACGTTGTCTGTATCCAGCGACGGGTGATCTCTACGGGCCAGCGATGAGAAGATCCATCCATCCATCCAGAGTGCAGCATTGCAGACCTTCTCTCTCCGCTGGACACAGCCCAGCGGAATGACGCGGCCGGAGCTTTGACATTTCTTATATAGGAGAGGCGGGCCACCCGTCACTTGACCCTGCCCCCTCTGATGCACACTCTGCTACGTCACTGGGAAAGCCCAGACATCCCCCTTGCGTCAGAGGGGACGGGGTCACGTGATGGGTGGCCCGTCTCCCCTATATAAGAAATATCAAAGCTCCAGCCACGTCATTTCGTTGGGCTGTGTCCAGCGGAGAGAAAAGGTCAGCGATGCTGCTCTGGATGGATGGATTTCTCATCGCTGGACCGGAGAGATCATCCGTCGCTGGATACAGACAAGGTTGGAGCGGGGAGCCGGATTGAGAGTGGATTACCACCGCTGGATTTTTTTTCTTTTTTTTTCTTAATAAAGGACTTTTTTCTATGGTGTCTGTGTGTTTTTTTTTTACAAGAATGTATACTTCCTTTGTGAAATGGTAGGGGCACAGTGTACCCCATTACCAATTCACATAGGGGGGGCAGGATCTGGTGGTCCCCTTTGTTAAAGGGGTCTTCCAGATTCTGATAAGCCCCCCGTCCACAGACCCCCACAACCACCGGCTAGGGTTGTATATAGAGCTGCAACTAACGATTATTTTCATAATCGATTAATCGGCCGATTATTTTTTCGATTAATCGATTAATCGGATAAAATCATTAAAAAAACGTAATGTGGAATTTTTTCGTTTATTTAACAGTAATAATGAAAAAACATGTTACACTCAAACGGCAGATTAAAAAACGTTTAACATTAACATTACACAACTTTGCAGCAGTACTATTCCTCCCGGGAACACCAATGCTGGGGCACTATTCCTCACGGCAGGGCTTGACAAATTTGCTTGGAATCTAGGAGCCAGCTAAAAAAGTTAGGAGCCAGAAAACGTGCCCCGTCCCGATGAGCTTGCGCGCATTAGCGAACACATGCGCGAGTAGCGCCCGCATATGTAAACGGTATTCAAACCACAAGTGAGGTATCACTGCGATTGTTGGAGTGAGAGCAATAATTCTAGCTATAGACCTCCTCTGTAACTCAAAACATGCAACTTGTATTTTTTTTAAACCTCGCCTATGGAGATTTTAAAGGGTAAAAGTTTGACGCCATTCCACGAGCGGGCTCAATTTTGAAGCGTGACATGTTGGGGATCAATTTACTCGGTGTAACATTATCTTTCACAATCTAAAAAAAAATTGGGATAACTTTACTGTTTTATTTTTTAATTAAAAAAAAAACAAAATCCAAAAAAAGTGCGCTTGTAAGACCGCTGCGCAGATACGGCGTGACACAAAGTATTGCAACAATCGCCATTTTATTCTTTAGGGTGTTAGAATAAAAAATATATATAATGTTTGGGGGTTCTAATTATAGGGAAGGAGATGGCAGTGAAAAACAGCAATTGTAATGTAATTTAACTTGTAATGTCAAACGGCCACCACCAGATGGCGAAAGCTCACAGAAGGAAGAGCTTGGGACTTCACAAGGCCGCAAAGCCGCGGCCTCAATTACAGTTTGCCGCGGACCCGCGGCGATCGCGCGGTGGAGGTGGTGGGGGCGCACGGAGACACAGGATCCTGTGCCTCCGTGCTCCCCCACCTCCCCCGCTGCTCGATCGCGGCGGGCCCGCGGCAAACGGTAATTGAGGCCGTGGCTTTGAATGGGAGGAAGGGCGGACCGATTATTCGATAATGAAAATCGTTGACAACGATTTTCATTATCGAATATTATCGATAATATCGATTAATCGTTTCAGCTCTAGTTGTGTAGATGAGGCCCTTGTCCCCATCAACATGGGGACATCCTCCCCATGTTGAGGGCATGTGGCCTGGTACAGTTCAGGAGAGGGGGGTCGCACTCTGTCCCCTCCTTTTTTCTGCGGCCGGCCAGGTTAATGTGCTCGGATAAGGGTCTGGTGTGGATTTTTGGGGGAACTCCACGTCATTTTTTTTTATTTGGGGTGGAGTTCCCCTTAAAATCCATACCAGACCTGAAGGGTCTGGAATGAATATTTGGGGGGAACCCCACGTCATTTTCTTTTTTAAATTGACGGCGGCGTTCCCCTTAATATCCATACCAGACCTGAAGGGCCTGGTAATTGAATTTGGGGGGACTCCCACGTTTTTTTTTTTTTTATGAATGAATCCTCTCTGAATTGCCAGAGCCGACAATTCATTATAGGCGCAAAGCCGGTTTTAAATAATTTTTTTTCCTTTCAGAAATGACACTTTGTGCAGTGCCATTACATAGCCGAACTCCGAACACAAACTTTCAGTAAATTATTCGGGTTCGGGTCCAAAAAAAATAAAAAATTTGGTACGAAACCGAACTTTACAGTTCGGGTTCGCTCAACCCTAGTCACAAGACAGTGAATTTTAAATTGTAGGAATTATTTTCCAATTTCTTAAGAAACACCATTAGTTCATCTTTGGTTCCTGTCCAGATGATAAATATATTGTCTATGAATCGTCTCCAAATCAACACCTTTTCAAAGCATCACAAAAAACAAACAGATAAATCAAGCGCTCTCCAAAGGAAGTAGATATAAATAAATATATATGTGGGGAAGGGTAAATGACAGATACTGAATCTGAGAGTGAGAATGAAACAAGGGCAGCACAGTTCCTTTCCACTGAAGGACAAAAGTTTATGAAATTATTCAGTCCATTGGATCAAGTTCATATATGACTAATGTAGTAGTAGTAGTACTCATGCTGTGAGGGCTGCCAGCTGCCAAGAAGAAGCTATTCTGAAACAATACAAGAAAAACAAAAAGCGGCGCCCTCTAAGCGTAGTAACTTTTTATTACTGTGACAAAACAAAACAATTCTTATGAGGATACTACTCACAAGGCTGCAGGGTTCATGGGCATAAAAGGTGTCATCTGTGCCTGGCTTCCGGGATGGGTGTGCTCAGCTGATGTTGGTAATCCTGTGATGGCTGAATGCTCTGGGTTCTCACTGTAAAGGAGAATGCTGTACAGTTCGTCAGCTGATCCAAAAGTCCATAGGTGTCCCTGAGTGTATTCCAGCGCTGGTCAGACAGGGAGCTGTATGGACACGATGGGACAGCGTGATGGAACGCAGCCGTGGAGCGCAGGCAGCTGAGCTTCAGTTTTGGGTTAGGTCACAGGGCGGTGCGCGCGTTCGAGGCATGCGTGCCTCTTCCTCAGGCTCTATCAGTATTATCCTCATAAGAATTGTTTTGTTTTGTCACAGTAATAAAAAGTTACTACGCTTAGAGGGCGCCGCTTTTTGTTTTTCTTGTACCTTTTCAAAGCAACCTTCAAAATCATTTGAGGAAAATATCTCCCGCTCCCACCCCCCCAGGTACAGGTTGGCATACGATGGGGCAGATTTAGTCCCCTTTTGCAACCCCTGCACCTGAAGGGAGTGGGAGCGGTGCAAAAATGTTATTAGCAAGGATCTAGAGCAAAAGTTCTGTTTCAAAGTTGTTGTAAGCCTTTGATTGGGGCCCTCGTTCAGATAGTAATCCGTCGACAACTCGAACCCCAACTTGTGGAGGATCAAGTTGTAGAGGGCCTTCACATCTATAGCGACCAACCAGGCCCCCTCTGGAATGGACAATCCATTCAGAGAACGTAAGAGGTCTACAGTGTCTTGAATGTAGGAACTTAACTATTTTACATGCGGCCGTAGGTATTCACCAATTAACTGGCTAGCTGGTTCAGTTAAACAGCCATTGCCGGACACAATAGGATGCCCCAGGGGAAATTGGGCATTCTTGTGTATCTTTGGCAAGGCATATAAGGTTGACAACCTTGGCGTTTTGACAGATAGAAATTCACAGGTTTTCTTATCAATTAAGTTATCAAAGAAGGCTCAAAATATGATACTTGGTTTGGGCATATTTGACTTGGCTAATGGAATAGGTCGATACCAATGCCAGTTAGTTAATAAGTCCATAACCATGGCTTTGTAGTTGTCGATATTCATAACAAATATATTGCCTCCTTTATAAGAAGGTTTAATGATAAACTACCATCACACCACCATCTCTCTACCCGGAATATGGGCTGTTTGTTGCAAGCCGGCCGGCTGATGTATATATAGGCGATGTTTCTTCACTTTGATGTAAGTGTAAGTCTATATTTTTTATCCAATAAATGAAGGTTTTATCACTTTTATGCTATGTGAGGCTTCTGTTTTTTATGCACCTGTGGATGACCCATCGGGAGATATACTAAGAACCAGGCTGTTTCTCTGACCTTCTCACTGATTGACACCGATCATTTCAGATCCTATCATGCTTTATATGATCTCCTATCACTAAGAGATCATTGATTTTTGGTAAGAGGCTTCTTGTGATTTCAGTGGAGGTCTCATCTGTCCCAGCACCTTGTTTCAGTTGATTTATTGGCACCTGTGGGATCACCTTTTATTATGAACTTTTTCACTTTAGTTTATGAATTGTTTAATTAGTGATTTGCACATGAATTTTATTTTCACTTATTTCTTATGATATTGTTCAACTAATACTCATCAGTTCACATTATTATTAGCGCGATCTTTTCCTTTTGTACATGTTTTTTTGTGTAGTATAACACTTTATGATCGCTGCTTTTTTGTTACACTAACGAGCACAATATTGTTTTTTCCACTTTAATGATCAACTGATCATTGTTTTTTAAGGAAATTAAAGCTTGGCATTGGACAAAATTAAGGTTAGAATCTGCGTTGGATCGTTTCCATTTAGTACTCTGAATTTCTTTGGTTACTTGCTGGGTAAATGCCCAGATGCTAAGGTTTCCCTGAAGCACAGGAAAACAACGTGATTTGGGTTTGTAAAGAGAAGGTGGAGGATAGCTCCTCTCAAATTGGGAATCTAAGGATTGTAATGGATCACAAGAGGGGTCCTCGAGGGGGTCATCTAAGGGATTACTTTCCTCCCAAAGTTCCATAAGGTCATCTATGGCTCGAATTTCATTAATAGTTTTATTTTTCCAGATGTCTTCAGAAGAATTAGTCCTACCAGGACTTAATTGCTCCTTATCAAAAATAACTTTAAACATTAATTTACGAGAACATATCTTTTATGATTTCAAAATAATCAACCTCCTGCTCAGGGCAGAATGACAGACCAAGACTAAGGGCCCTGATTTGATCTTCCGTCAGAGAGCAGGAAGATAAAAAAATTACTTGGAAGTTATCTTGCTTCCAATCGACAATAAACTGAAGTTGACCTCTTTTAAAAAATCTCCTTTACACAAGATGGCTTTGGGGTTTGCTCATAGCAGATATAAGAAAAACATACAATATAAAGGTCCTTTTAAATTCTTTTAACCCCAATAGTCCTGACAGCATTTTTTTTTTACTAGTAATGGTGGGGATTAGCAATTTTTATCGGGACTGCAACATTGTGGCAGACACTTTTGACATTTTTTGGGCACCATTTACATTTATATAGCGATCAGAGCTAAAAAATAGCCACTGTTTACTGTATAAATGTCACTGGCAGGGAAGGGGTTAACACTAGGGGGTTAAGTGTGTGCTCCCTAGGTGTGTTTCTAACTATGGGGGGATGTGACTGACTAGAGGAAGAGCCAGATTGTTGGTCTTAATTAGTAGGAACAGCAGATCTGTTTCTCCTCCCCTGTCAGAACAAGGATTTGTTCTGGCTCTCATGCCCGCAATCGCGAGTGGCCTGTGCCAATTGCGCCCGATGGTTACACGCTTCAAGTTCCCCTGCAGTACAGCTTGCGCAAGCTGCCTTATATATACAGCTTATATAAATAAGCTGCCTTATATATACAGTGATTTCCATAGGAGAGCCATCCTGCCGTTGTATACGTACAGGAGTCGGTCAGGAATCGGTTAAATAAAGGTATAGTGCATTTTCAGTGAGATATTATTGCAATGATACCAGGTGAACATATAAAGATCTTAGTCGCTCATTGGAGTTACTTGGTTTTCCTCTGGATAACTGTTGAGATAGGATTTGGAGTGCATGGGGGTGTTTACTAAAGGCAAATAGACTGTTCATTTTGCAATGGAAGTTGCACATTAAAAGCAAATTATCCCTAGAGCTTAAAAAAAAAAATGAAAAACTCTGCAGACTTACATCATCCAATCATGTTAAAGCAAAAATGCTGTTTTTTTCTTCCTTGCAAGTGATTGGGTATTCTTTTCAAAGTGAAATTTCAAAACATCCCATTTACTAAGTTGTGGGGAAATTTCCTTGCAATGTGAACAACCTATTTGCATTTGGAAAACAAACCCCCATATTTCCATTGGATTATCCAATTAAAAGACTTGCATTGTAAGAAGGAACAATAAAGTACAACCATAGAGTCTTGCTGCAAGGCAGAGTATTAGGCCTCGTACACACGAGGGGATAAGTCCGCTGAAAACGGTCCGATGGACCGTTTCAGCAGACATCTCCGATCGTGTGTATGGGCTAGCGGACAGATTTGTCCATCGGACAAATTTCAAAGCATGCTTTGAAAGTTGTCCGCTACAAACCTGTCCGTCGGATATGTCCGCTGGTTAGTACGGGAAACCAGCGGACATATCCTCCCACACATGCGTCGTATCCTGTGAATGGATCCGACGCATGCGTGCGGAAGTGTTTACTTCCTGGTGCGTGACGTAGCGGTGACGTGGCGGCGTCAACGTCACCGCCGCGTCACCGACACGTCACCGCGCCATCGGATCAAACTCCAGATCGGACATATCCGATGGAAATGGTCCGCGGACCGTTTTCATCGGATATGTCCGATCGTGTGTACGAGGCCTCAGACCCTAGTACAAATGAATACATGTGTGTACATCAAGCAGACACTTTATATATAAATAGAAATAAAAAATAGACTACAGCATATGCTTCCGTTAAAGTTTGAAAGCTGTAAGCATATGCCTCTTAATAATTTATTTTACTTTATTAATCAGCTAAAAGATATTAATAAAGAAGCTGAAATTACTGACTTAAAGGGGTTGTAAAGGTACAATTGTTTCCCCTAAATAGTTTCCTTTACCTTAGTGCAGTCCTCCTCCTTCACTTTCCCAAGGATTGACTGGCTATTGGGACTACAGGGAGTTTCCTCCGCTCCTCTGTCTCTCCCTACCTGCAACGCTCACCTGGGGGGAACAGAGAAGCAGGGGTAGGACCGGAGGAGCAAGGGGATGACAGAGGAGCATGGGGGAGGGGACAGACAGCTGACTAAACAACTATTGTCTGGGACTTTCTCACTTCTGCCTAATCTTGTCCCATAAGGGGGAGCACCGAACTGATTCTTTGCCCAGGGTGAAATAATGTCTAGCTTCCCCACTGGTACTGCCTATAAGGCCACGTACACACGATTGGACCAAACCAATAAGACTGGTCCGACGGACCGCTTTCATCAGGCCACCGCTGAAATGGTCTGATGGTCTGATGTGCGTACACACCATCAGTCCAAAATCCGATCGGGTCAGAACGCGCTGACGTAGAACACAACAACGTGCTGAAAAAATGAAGTTCAATGCTTCCAAGCATGCGTCGACTTGATTCTGAGCATGCGCGGGTTTTTGGTCCGATGCTTTTTTGTACTAACCATCGTTTTGGTCCGACGGACAGGCGTCCATCGGATAGATTTTAAAGCAAGTTTTAAAACTTTGGTCCGATGAACAACAATCCGATGGGCCGTACACACGATCAATTTGGTCCGATGAAACTGGCCTTGAGGCCAGTTTCATCGGACCGGTCTGATCGTGTGTACGCGGCCTTAGAGTACCAGTACCAGCCGTTCTACTCTAATAAAGTAGAACGGCTAGTGAAGGGGGAGAGTGCGGGAGTTGTCCGGCCGCCATGGGAGAGACCTGTCAAAGTGGGCCGGTCTGGATGTAGTCCAGGGCCAAATTTTTGTCCCAGTCCAGCCCTGCACATACCTCATCCTTAGATTTTGCTTTTAAATGTCCTTATTACTGTTGAGAAATCCTCACTTCCTGTTCTTCTGTCTGTTACTCCACACAGTAATGCAAGGCTTTCTCCCTGGTGTGGAGTGTGGTGCTCGCCCCCTCCCTTGGAATTACAGGAGAGTCAGGGCGCTCTCTACATTGCAGACAGAGAAAGGAGCTGTGTGTTAGTGGGCGTCCTGACTCTCCTGTAGTGCAAGGGAGGGGGCGAGCACGACACTCCACGCCAGGGAGAAAGCCTCGCATTAATGTGTGGAGTTACAGACGGAACAACAGGAAGTGAAGATTTTAATCCTCTATGAGTAAACTGAAAAGCAGGTCTGGGTGGGACTATCTTGGTGTGTTTGTCTTGACCTATGAAGATATTTGAAAGATAATTGAAATGTGGTCATGCTTCTTTTTAATGGATTGTGTGAGTGAAGAACCTGGATGGGTCTTGCACTGGCAGTATCACTTGGTAAGCAGTTGGCGCTGGATTGACCTTTGTAAGCAGTGCAGCAAATCTGGGTTTCATTTTTCTGAATTATATTATATAACATTTTGTAAATAGTAGCAGTTTTTTTCCTTTGATATGTGTGATTGCCTAACATAGAATAAGAGTCAAGCAATCTCACTGGGAACAGTAAATATATTGCAAATGTTATGTTCTGCAGCCTAAAATAATATTAACAGCTCTGCCTGATACATTATGCAGTGCAAAGATTAAGAAGCTAGTAATAACACTGTTTATTTCAGTTACTATGCCACATTGCAACACAGGGAATTGCAGTATGTCAAGCTAAAACTGGCGGTAGACATTAGAAATTGGTCATATGGGAAAGCAAGATGTGACTAACAGAGGATTTTTTATTTATTTTTTTAACAGGCAGGTCAATAAACACAGATGTATGTTATTTTTTATTTATTTTTTTCAAATAAATGCTGCAGGTTGAATTAAAGTGTACCTAATCTGAAGCAGTTAAGCCTGTGTAGTGCCCCCCTTTTCCCCTGGAGTCAGGCTGGAGACCGGGAGGGCTGACAATTCACCCAAGGGCTGTGTCAAGACCTTTGGCACTGCTGTTCCCTGGACGGAAAGCTGTAGTTCTAATGTTCGCCAGCAGGTATCCCCCAGTAGCCAGCAGGTTCTAGTAACCTTTCGTGTCAGGAAAGGCATAGCTGTGCAGCAGGAATTGCATGGCAGACACGCACACTCACGGATTGTCGGCATGCACACGTGCGCCTGTCACCAACTTTGGTGCCAAAGGGGCTATTTAAAGTGAGTGCAACAGAGGCTCTTTGCTGTATGGTCTGCAGCTTCTGTGTGTCTGACCTGTTATCTGTGCCTACTTCTGATCTTGATACGGCTTGTTCTGACTAACCCTGTCTGTTTGGTACCCCAACCCCGGCTTGTTTTGGACTTCTCTTCTGCCTGCTGATCTGCCTAAATGTTACCGACCCGGCCTGCCTGACCCTGCATCTGCTCCTTCAGCCTGCTACGGCTCTGCAAATCACATCCGGTTCCTGCTCCTGCTGCGATCTCAGCCTGCCACAGTTCTAGTCTGCCTAGCCTTTGCCAATCTGCCTGCTGCATATCCAGCCACGGGCAACCAGCCATACTGAATACTGGACTGATCCTAGGCACTCCTACGTCATTGTGCTTCTGTTGCTGCTGCCTCAAACTCAGTGGCCCACAAGCCGGTGTGGTAAGAGACACATCAGGCTCACCAACCAGGTAGGTGACATTTCAGCTGTTATTTTATAACTTGAGGCGACAGTATGGCTCATTTGTTTTTTACAACCCCTGACTGCCTGTCTGAAAGAGACCGATTTCATGAGCCCTTGTACCTATTGTTCCTAGTGCCATCTGTTTGCTTTCTATAAGTTTCCCAGGTTCAAAATAATAATGAGCAGAATTAAGTTCGACCCTACACAACAGTCCGAGTTTCTCATGTGGCCCCTTGGGGGGAATTCTTTTTTTGAAAAGGTGAACTAATCTGTTAATCAGAGCTTCTTGTTATATAGCTATTGGTAGACGTTCTCCAGGGGCGGACTGACCATTGAGGAACTCGGACACGGCCCAAGGGCCCTATGCCACTAGGGGGCCCCATCAGGGTTGCCAGGCTCAGTAAAACCAGGGACAGTATGTAAAAATCTGTGTTTTTTTTACATCTGTCCCTGATATGTCAGAAACTGACATGCTTCTGATGTGAAAATCCAGAGATTTTAGCTGCCCCGCCTCTGCACTGCCTCCTGGCGTGGTGGCCATCTGTAAGCCCAGGGGCCCCATAATCTTCTATTGCCCTGGGGCCCCATGAGTTGTCAGTCCACCCCTGATGTTTTCAATCTCACATTAAATAAAAAAATTAAAAACTAATCACATTCATAGACAATGGTAAATATTCTAGAAAACATTTAAAATCCTTCTTTGTGTCCTTTATTATTTATGGCAAATAAAATGCAAAATAAAAATTGGGTTAGACTCCATTTAGCATGTCAGCTAATTTTTTTAAATGACTGTAAATTGAAGTGACCACCTTATACAGAAATGATTATCTTCTAGTGCATGTGCAAGGAATGAACCCAGACTTGTGGTGTCAATATCAAATGTTGAAATTAGCAATACCTAATAGAAATGGACTGAACAAAAAGAGGCTTCAATTATAAGTATTGATTTGATTCCAAAAACAAGCTTGATAATTATGAGCTCAATAGTTCATTTCATTATAGATTAGAGGTCTAAGAAAAACACACAGGTGACCAGGTGTAATGAATAGTTCAGCACTAATAACATATGGTTTCTTCTTTTTTTTATATTTTATTATTACTATTTATGTTATAAGGCTATCTGCTGTGCATTGATGTCAAATGTGAAAATGTAAAATAGAGGAAGCTGAGCTATAATTTTTTTGTTCTCTCACTGCACGACCACTGTTGCCGGCCACACGGCGGACTTTATTATTATTGACTGTGATCTCCGGTATGTTTTCTTTACCGTATTTGTTACTATCAGGCCTCGTACACACGACCGAGAATCTCGTCGTAAATGAAACATCGTTTTCCTCGACGAGTTCCTTGTCAGGCTTGTCGAGGATCCGGTCAAGCATTCTTTGCATACACACTGTCAAGACAAAATCTCGTCGTTCTCAAATGCCGTGATGTACAACACGAACGACGGAACTATAAAGGGGAAGTTCGATTCCACTTGCACAACCCTCGGGGCTGCTTTTGCTAATTTTGTGTTACCGCATGTTAAGTAAAAGTTTGGTAAGAGACGATTTGCACTTTTCAGTCTGTTACAGCGTGACGAATGTGCTATCTCCATTACGAACGCTACTTTTACCGAAGGTGCGCTCCCGTCTCATACTTTATTCTGAGCATGCGCAGGTTTCTAAGCATACACACGAACGTGTTTCTCGTCGTAAACCAGCCCGACGAGAAACACGACGAAGAAATTGAGACTCCCGACAAGAAAAAAGAGAACATGTTCTCTTTTTTTCTCTTCGAGATCCACAACAGTTTTCTTGACGAAAAACATACACACGACTGTTTTCCTCTGCAAAAAAGCTCTGCCACCAATTTTCTTGATGGATTTTGTCAAGGAAAACGGTTGTGTGTATGAGGCCTGATACTATTATAAGTGCTGAAATGTTTTGAATACTCTCCCTGTCACATGTTATGACCTATATGCTGATCTCTTCTAGACAAATGTGATTCATCTGTGAGAAGTTCCCCTAATGAAGGGATGGGCTGTGTCCACAAATGCGTTGGGCCCTCAGGTCACTATACAGAACCAATTACAGTCATACACATGTATTGTATTTACCATTTTTTTATGCTTATATAACATTTACATATATTTTACAATATTGCCTCATTTGGTTGCTCCCAAGTAATGTGCTCTGCTGCCATGTAATAAGCACTTTTCTCATTTAATGTCTCCTTCTGCCCCCCTTGTAATGTGCCTGCTGCCCCCAAAGTCATGTGCTTACTGCTGCCCTAAGTAATGTGCCCTATTTCATAACGAATTGTGCTCTGCTGCACCATGTAGTGTGCTATGCTGCCACCCATGTAGTGTGCCACCATCCTTGTGTACTGTGCCCTCCTGACCCCCTGTGCTTTGGCCTGTTCACCCCTATACACTGTTTATCTCAAATTCAACCCAGAATTGAGCATCTGTGCAGAAAATAAGCACATTAAATAGGCATGTTTTAATATTGATTCTATTGTTTAATGCTATTTAAAAAAAAAAAAATGTTGTTATATCAACCACTTACAGAGCATGCCAATGCTCCATGAGTTGTAGATGGTACAATTATTTCAGGGGTTATTAATATAATTAGAGATGGGCATACTATTCAGGCCGAACATCGGCTTGGCCCCGAACAGCGCCCAGTAAATAGCTGCCGTTTGTGATAAATCATCAGCTGTCAATAGGCTTCCCCGCTGACAGCTGAATAAAAAATAACATTGCCAGCAATAGAAAAGTGTGAAAAAATGGGTTTTAATTATCTGCCCTCTTGTTCATATGGCGTCAACAGTGCCCACCAGTGCTGCATGTTCGTGCCTTCTCATCGGTGCCCCCTCATCAGTGCCCTTCAGTGCCATCTCATCAGTACCTGTTCCTCTTGACTTACACTCCAACAGTCCCGATGCAAACTCCAGTGGAGAAAATAGATTGCATCTGCATTCATGTTTAAGTAATGTAAGCTGTGATACTGCATATAAAATGTTTGGTTTGGGTTTAATACCGCTTTAACATTAATCATTTACTATCACTAACTTCAGTTGAAGTGAATTGGCTCTGCAGCTTACATAAATGTATATTTGCAAATGTGTACAAATGAAGCCCCTGTTTTTAACGCAAACTGTTAGGACAATTCGGTTGGTTGCAGGCTGGCTGGTAAGTTGAGCTAGGAATTTTCTTTGGCTTTATGCAAGTTGGCAGTGTAGGAAAAAGGTACCCCACTTGTTAGAGAGTGACTAGCGGTAGGAAAAGATCCCTGACAGGGAGGGAAAATGTAGGGTCACAGCTCCGTTGGACCTCACCCCGCTTGGGCATGAGGCTGCAAGGCCGCATTCTGCTCTCTTAACAGATGCTGTCAACCTAGCTGATATCTGTTCTCTGCACATTGCTAGAAACCATGAATATACTTGATTGGGCAGGTGTCCCTCTGGGTTGTTGTGAACTGTCACTGCATTACTTTAATATAAGTTTTTCCATTACACCTATATATAGGATGGTGCAGCACTATTTGCATAAATAAATCAATTTCGTGAACAGAGTCCATATGTAGACCAAGTGAATGATTTCTAGAGTTGGTTCAATGAAAATATACAGGAATGTAAAGAGTGAATATATCAATTTCATGAACAAGGTTCCATTACACCTGACTGCGTAAATTATTGCCGCCGCACTATGCTGCACCCCACCTACAGTATGATAAAATTCTGCGAAACACCATGGCCCGGATTCACGTACCACTTATGCCGACGTATCTCGATATGCGCCGTCGTATCTCTGCGCCGTAATCACCTAACTAAGATACGCCTAAAATCCGGCTTCAGTCCACCGACTTAACTAGCCTACGGCGGCATATCTTGGGCGCATAGTTACGCTGGACGCCCTATTGCAAATATGCAAATGAGAGAGATACGTCGATTCACAAACGTAAATGCGCCCTTCATTACCATGCATCACGCCCACTTCCAGCCCACTTCCACCTACTTTGACTTACGTCGGCTTACGCCGACGAATATACGCTACGCCGGCGCAACGTTGGGCGCATTTTCTTTGTGAATTTCATACTTGCCTCTCAACGTTGCGCCGACGTAGCGTAAAGAAAATATGTTACTGCAGCATAAAGATGCGCAGATGGCTGTGAATCCGGGCCCATGGGTGTGACTGCTAAACTAAAAAAATGTATTTAATATACTAACTGACATATAATTTCAAAGGCATTTAATGATGTACTTGGCTCTATTACAGGGATCTCAAACTGTTGCCCCTCCAGCTCTTTATGAAACTACAAGTCACATGACACATTGCAAGGCACAAGCATTACTCCCTCAGGTAGAGGCATGATGGGACTTGTAGTTCTGCAACAGCTGGATGGCCGCCAGTTTGAGACCCCTGCTGTATTACAAAGCTAACACTTCAGGGTAAAGTAGCCGATCCTTTTTTCAAAAAACAGTTACATCATGCCTAAAATAAAGATCCTTATCCTTGTGTGAAAGCTTTGTGAATTAAACTTAATATGCTTAGAAAGGATTTCTGCAGGAAGAATTACAGAATGAGCGCATACACACTTTCAGCTGCTAGATAAATAGTTGCTAAACCTGAGAAATACTTTTCAACTTGTAGCAGTGTCATTTATGTGAAGTGTCATATAACAAACAAACCCCAAAAAGACCTTTATATTATGAAATTCGTTACGTATATTTCCCCATATCACATCCATAGTCTTCACTAATATTATACCTCGTTTGAAACAATATTTTACAAATAGACACTTCCAAACCTTCTCTTCCTTTTTTTTCTGTATAATTTCTAAATAACACCATAAATTTCCAATTTCATTATTCAGTCATGACTTTTATTCAACTTGACCTCCATTACTCATACCAAAACTTTAAGGTCCTTGAACTGAGCTGAAAAAACCCACAGTAACAAGTACACATCTTACATAAAACATGAGCTTTTCTGCACTTAAATTAATCAAGACTTAGTTATCTTAAAAGTCTCTTTGTAAAATTAAAGAACTAGCAGTGATATTTTTTTTTACATACCAACTAAGATGAAGTACAGATCTATATGTAAAAGTAAAAAATGAAATATAATTAAGATTGTTTTTTTCAGGAGGCTAATTTCACACTCTTAAAATCTACATAGAACAAACAAATAAAGAAGTAAATTGAGTTTGACTTTCCAATAAAAGCAATGCAGAGAGGAAACTACACTGGCACAATTCCCAGTAGTTTTAATAAACTTAATCACAATTTAACTACTTTCCACAAATAGGCTGTAAAGGGCAATATGTCATCTCTTGATAGCTCACACCCCGTCCACTGATACTTACCTTCTTCATGCCCCACCACCCTGTTCACTAGTTTAACCCCCTGGCGTTATTCCTGAGTGTGGCTCAGGGTAAGATTTCTGTACCAAAAGCGGTAATCCTCCTCACTCGATTCACAGTGTCCCTGTGCCGCCAATCTCAGTTCCCTGTGGCGTTACGACGCACAGGGGCGGAGAACGGCGCCAAATTCAAAAAAGTAAATAGGCGCTATACATATAGTATGTAAAAAATACACACCCCTTTGTCCCTAGTGGTCTGCCCAGTGTACTGCATGTACTTTTATAAAATAAAAACTGTTCTTTCTGTCTGCAAACTGTAGATTGTCCATAGCAACCGAAAAGTGTCCCTTTATGTCAAAAGTGATTTTAGATCAGCTAGAAAACAGCGATAATAAATTAGAATTACTTGCAGAATTGAGCGATAGCGATTTGTGGGGAAATTCGTCATAAAAAAAAAAAAAGTAATGACAGCGACAATTCTGCAACTGAGAAAATTTCAGTAATTTTAAGTTGATTACATTATTGAATAATTTTTATTATAATTATATTATTATTTGTTATAATTATTTATAATTATTTATTATATGATAATTTATGATTTTGTTTTTCAAACTTTTTCATACCCGAGATGTCTACTAGACTCTTGTTCGGACAGATTTAAGTGAGTTTTTTCTAAGAATTACAGGCCTATAATGTAAAACGCCAAATTTCCTTACAAAATACCGTAATGGTACCGCTTTCAGCACCTAAAATCTGAAATATTCATACCACCAGGAAGATTAATCCCTAGGTTTGTGTGGGTCTGCAGTATGTCAAATCTTACACATGGTTAACAACCCTTTGCCCCAGTGTTCAGATCTGTCAGTTGCCCGCTCAATAGCCAAGTACTGCATCCTGGAAAGAAGGGAAGATGGCCACATTATCCACCATAAGCCTAATTCTGTGAATTTCCAAGGGTCCAAAAGTTGGGGAGCACAGCAAAATTGTTTAAAAGCTGGCAGATGTGTATAGCATGCAAGTTACTCAGAGGCAGAATGGGTTAGCATTTTAGCTCAGGTTGTAGTCCTAGACTATATTGGAGAAATCTCAACCAATGGGTGCCAGTCACTTTTCCATTGCAAGAAGTAAAGTTTATTGATTATTACTTAACATTGTTGCGAGAAAGGTTAGGGCCCCCATGCACCAGACCAACTCTAGATGAGGGACAAAACGTACTTGTAGTCTTCGCAGCTAGAGGATAGAGGACCCACAAATCAACCTGTTGGTTCAGTTATCGACTCCTTGGGGAAAGGCCACTATATTTCAGTGGATGACTAAGCTTTCCTAGCTTTTTCTGTTTCCTAGTTAGTCTAGATGGTGCTTCAATGCCCTTGTTCAGCATATTAGACCTCACGCCTAGGCCTCTATCCTGGCACATGGTCACTCTCCTTGGGCAACAGGCTTCAACAACTATCTGAAGGCTATGTCACTTCTGCTACCAGTTGGAACACAGGTGGAACGTGGATGGCGTCCCTGCCATTTTCTATGGGCATGATTTGTATCTCTATTTTGTAAGTGCAATCTGTAGTTTTTAATGAACATGCATTTTTACGTTACTGCACTATGAGGATCTTCAGTAACCTGCGGTAACCATCTTGGTTTAGTGCAGTTTAAATAAATAGCAGTGCCCTGCCAGGTTCAGCATGCAATCGTGAGTGGACAGGGTAGCAAAAGGACCAGGGACAGAGAGATAGCTTAAGCGAAAGATTTCTGTGCATGTAGGGGGAGATTAGGGACACCTCTGGATGCCTTTCTGCACACCAGTCTTTAGGACTACTTCATATGACCTGTACAGCTTCCTCAAAAAAATATTGTGCCACCACCCTACCAGTCAGCCACCCCTCAAGGAGATGTTGCTCCAGTAATTTAGGCAGTGCCTGTGTGATGCCTTGTTGTGCTCAAGATATATCGCTAAGCACCAGCATTACTTTGCCTGCCACTAGAAGTACTGCTGCACCCGTTACTACAAGAGTTACTGCGTTTGTTACTATAAGAGTGCCTGGAACTGTTACTTAAGTGTTCTGCAGCAGTTTCTACAGTCATACTACTAGTGCTAGTGATTACAGATTGCCGCCTGCTTTGTTATCCTGTAAATCTACAATTTGTCTATGTTGTGCCATATTTCTTAACTTAGGTACCATCCTCCTGGCCCCACCTATACCCTCTCTCAGCCGACATAATTGACAATACACATTCTAGTGGTTGTCCGGGTAAATAGAAATATTCACAACTCCCACACTATTGCCAGGGACACTCCCCAACAACAGGCAGAAGCTACAATAACCAGAGACCAGGAGAGACCCATCAAAGCGGAACTACCAATTCAGTTTAGGCTGACTAAAGTCTACCACATAGTGAATTTAAATAGCCACCCCTGCTAAAGGTTGGCTTCATGTGTTAAAAGGAGAACATATCATTTATAAGAAACCTTTACACTACAATAAATATCATTTTTTTCACAATCAAAGGTTTTATTGAAAGATAATTAAAACATATATTTGACAAAAACATTGTATTAAAAAAACATGTCTGTTGACAGGATAATAGTTTGTAAAATTGTAAATGCATATGAACATTTGTGATAATAAGAAAATGTTCACTTATAAAATTTGAGAGGTGAAAACAGTTTTTATGAAATAGTTAAGAGGGGTGGGAATAAGTTGAGACTAAAGTAAAGTTAGTGAAAAGGGGAGATAGTTGGGGGTTATTCTGTACTAAAACTTTAAAAAAGCTTCCATATATATTCTATTATGTAGTTATGTTGGAAAGATCTCCTAGTTGTAGTTATACAAACAGTGCATTGGAGTTATAGTGGATTACTAAACCTTTCATATGTAAAGTGAACATTAGTCACTTGAGTATATTAAAAAAAGTACCCAGGATTGCCACATTTTATTAAAACTCTTGCTATTTTCCTTTTTCATAGCCACAATCTCCTCCATCTTGTACTAATTTTATTATTTAATCACAATTTTCATTTTCCCCTCCCCCTTAACCCAGTGCTGCCCCACAGAGTAGCCCCCTGCAGGAATAAGTTGGACAACCCTGGGACGGATGATTCCATGGTTAGAAGCCATAAAATCGATGAAGTCCTGAGCCTAATGCACCACCATGGACAGTTGTCTTATCCTCTGCAGGGGCGGACTGACCATTCGGTCCGTCAGGCACTGCCCGAGGGCCCGTGGTGGGGGGGGGGCCCGGTCGGCTCTGACTGCAGTCCCGACCCGACTCCCGACCTAGTCTCTCACTCTCTATCGGTATAATCAGCGGCGAGAGACTCTCGTCATTATGCCGCGCTGGAGGGAGGAGGTGGGTGGCGCTGCGCCGCTGGTTGCTAACGCCTTTGCGGCTTGGCGTGTATCAACCAGTGACGTCAGTCACGTCGGAGGCTGGAGCCGCCCACTGCTGATGAGAAGGAGAGCCCCAGCAGAGCAGCTGCAGAGCCTTCTTCGTTCTCCGCCCCGAGTGAGAGTGTTGACTCCACCCACCTCCTGCCTCCATCTTCTCCACTGTCCACAGCATGGCGTGAACACAGGAAGAAGCAGTGACTGTGTGTCACTGTCATCTGATACTGCCGGCTGCACTGCAGACAGTGCAATGCAATTCATGGATCTCCATTACTCCTGCATGGGAGCCCCTCCCCCCACCAGAGCACCCCCAAAAAAAAGTGAGTAAAAGGATTAATGATTGTGTAAAATTGCGAAATATTGCATGCCATACTGCCATTATTTATGAAAAACAGATGCTGCCTTTTTAGTTTTGTTCTATCTAACCCCTTCAGCTCCGGGAAGTTTTACCCCCGTAAACAGGCAATTTTTTGCGATACTGCGATGCGTTACTGTAACTGACTGACAATTGCGTGCTCGTGCAACGCTGTACCAAAGTAAAATGTATGTTCTTTTTCCACTAATAGCACTTTACGTGATATTTTATTTTTTGAAATATAAACAAACCGATAATTTTTTAACTTTTTGCTATAAAAAAAAGTCTTCCTCATTTTAGGCCAATATGTATTTTGCTACATATTTTTGGTAAAAAAAATCCCAATAAATGATGTACTGTATATTGATTGGTTTGCACAAAAGTTATAGCATCTACAAAATAGGGTATATATTTATGGTATTTTTATTTATATTTTACTAGTAATGGTGGCCATCAGTAAATTTTTAGTGGGACTACAACATCATGGCGGACAGATCGGACACCTAACTGACACTTTTTGGGGACCAGTGACACTAATACATTGATAAGTGCTAAAAAATATGCACTGTCACTTTACTGAAACTGTCTGGGAAGAGTTAACATCAGGGGTGATCAAAGAGTTAACTGTGTCCCTAGGGTGTGCTTGCTACCTGTGTGGGGATGGACTCACTAGATGAACAGAGTAATCCGTGTTCCTGGTTAGCAGGAACACAAGATCACTCTGTTCATCTCAGACAGAACAGAGATCTGCTTGTTTACATCAGCAGACCACTGTTCTATCTCTGTGGGGAGAAATTGCAGGTGGCCGGCGGACATCACGTCTGCTGGACCCGCTGATTGGCTCCCCCTTTGGCCAATCAGCACGTGTGCCTTTGCTGGCTATTGCACAATATGGTGTACAGCCTGTACACCTTATTTTCTGGCAGTGCCCCTCCCGAGACTAGATTCTGGATCCACCCCTGCATCCACATTGACCTGCCTTGTGTGCAGCAGCAGGTCAGTGTGATAATAAAATCACTGCAGTTACTGTGTCTGTGCTGTTATAAGAGCCATGCTGAGTGTTACTTCCTGGTTCCTTCCTTCTTGCCATGTGCTGTGCCTATATACCAGGTGGCAGGTCAGGGCAGGTGCTATTCACTAGTGCACACTGATATCTGGTATACTCAATGCACACAGTGTATAGATATCAATGTTATATAGGGAATAGCACTTAGCCCTGGTTCACATTGGAGCAATTTGCCATGCGATTTGACATGTGAAATCGCATGGCAATGGCACTACCTGAAACAGTGCGATGCCCCATTTGTGGCGCCACACCGATTCCCAAAAGTAGTTTCTGTACAACTTTTAGTGACTTCTGGGTGCAATTTCCATAGACATCTGTGCAGCGACCCCCACAGATGTCTCTGAAATCGCCCGCCAAACTCACACTGACATGCGGGCATGAAATTGTGTGAGTTTAGCTGAACTTGCAGGATTTCATTCCGGCTGTCAGTGTGAACCTGGGCTAAGTGAGTGTTATTTCCTATATATATATAAAATAATTGAAATGTATACACTGAGTGCTTTTCCCCAAGTCCTCTTTCACACTGAAAAGTTTTTCATGCGCTTTTGGGATAAAAATAGCGCCTGTAAAACGTCTCCCCTGTAGTGTAAATGTGAAAGCCTGAGTACTTTCACACTGAGGCGATGCGCTGGCAGGATGTTAAAAAATGTCCTGCAAGCAGCATCTTTGGAGTGGTGCCCATTGAAATGCAGCAGCACTTTGCGGGTTGTTTTATCCCTTTTTGGGACACTAGCGGGGGTTAAAAGTGCCCCACTATCGGCCGAATTCCTCCACAAAAATTACGGTAAAGCGCCTTACATTGGTGGTCAGTGAGAAGAATTTTCCTTACATTGGTGATCAGTGAGAAGAATGTTCCTTACATTGGTGATCAGTGGGAAGAATGTTCCTTACATTGGTGATCAGTGGGAATAATGTCCCTTACATTGGTGATCAGTGAGAAGAATGTCCCTTACATTGGTGATCAGTGAGAAGAATGTCCCTTACATTGGTGAAAAAGAAAAAGAAAAGAAAGGAGGGCGCACCGACCTTGTGCATTACCACTTAAAAGTTTTAATAAACACAAAATAAAAAGCAATGGTCCTACTTACAAACATTCAGAAGTAAGCGCATTTAAAAACAGCTGAAACTGGACCTCACGGCACCTGCCAGTCAGACCCTTGACACCAATTGGTGTTAAGGGTCTGACTGGCAGGTGCTGTGAGGTCCAGTTTCAGCTGTTTTTAAATGCGCTTACTTCTGAATGTTTGTAAGTAGGACCATTGCTTTTTATTTTGTGTTTATTAAAACTTTTAAGTGGTAATGCACAAGGTCGGTGCGCCCTCCTTTCTTTTCTTTTTCATTTTAGCCATATGAACACCCTTTGTTCTGTGGAGGGCTGCAAGACTTAAGACTTTGCCTTTATACCATACTGATACACCCAGTTTGGCGATACACCAGAGCGCAGGAGGATTTTTGTGGTATATTGCCTTACATTGGTGATCAGTGAGGAGAATGTTCCTTACATTGGTGATCAGTGGGAAGAATGTCCCTTACATTGGTGATCAGTGGGAAGAATCCTCTTTACATTGGTGATCAGTGAGGAGAATGTCCCTTACATTGGTGATCAGTGGGAAGAATGTCCCTTACATTGGTGATCAGTGAGAAGAATGTCCCTTACATTGGTGATCAGAGGGAAGAATGTTCCTTACATTGGTGATCAGTGAGAAGGATGTCCCTTACATTGGTGATCAGTGAGAAGGATGTCCCTTACATTGGTGATCAGTGGGAAGAATGTCCCTTACATTGGTGATCAGTGGGAAGAATGCTCCTTACATTGGTGATCAGTGGGAAGAATGTCCCTTACATTGATGATCAGTGAGAAGAATGTCCCTTACATTGGTGATCAGTGGGAAGAATGTTCCCCTCATTGGTGGTCAGTGGGAAGAATGCCCCTTACATTGGTGATCAGTGGGAAGAATCCTCCTTACATTGGTGATCAGTGGGAACAATGTCCCTTACATTGGTGATCAGTGGGAAGAATGCTCCTTACATTGGCGATCAGTGGGAAGAATGTCCCTTACATTGGCGATCAGTGGGAAGAATGTCCCTTACATTGGTGATCAGTGGGAAGAATGCTCCTTACATTGGTGATCAGTGGGAAGAATGTCCCTTACATTGGTGATCAGTGGGAAGAATGCTCCTTACATTGGTGATCAGTGGGAAGAATGTCCCTTACATTGGTGATCAGTGGGAAGAATGTCCCTTACATTGGTGATCAGTGGGAAGAATGTTCCTTACATTGGCGATCAGTGGGAAGAATGTCCCTTACATTGGTGATCAGTAGGAAGAATCCTCCTTACATTGGTGATCAGTGAGGAGAATGTCCCTTACATTGGTGATCAATGAGGAGAATGTCCCTTACATTGGTGATCAGTGGGAAGAATGTCCCTTACATTGGTGATCAGTGAGAAGAATGTCCCTTACATTGGTGATCAGTGAGAAGAATGTCCCTTACATTGGTGATCAGTGAGAAGAATGTCCCTTACATTGGTGACCAGTGAGAAGAATGTCCCTTACCTTGATGATCAGTGGGAAGAATGTTCCTTACATTGGTGATCAGTGGGAATAATCCTCCTTACATTGGTGATCAGTGGGAAGAATGTCCCTTACATTGGTGATCAGTGGGAAGAATGTCCCTTACATTGGTGATCAGTGGGAAGAATGCTCCTTACATTGGTGATCAGTGGGAAGAATGTCCCTTACATTGGCGATCAGTGGGAAGAATGTCCCTTACATTGGTGATCAGTGGGAAGAATGTTCCTTACATTGGTGAACAGTGGGAAGAATGTTCCTTACATTGGTGATCAGTGAGAAGAATGTTCCTTACATTGGTGGTCAGTGAGAAGAATGTCCCTTACGTTGGTGATCAGTGGGAAGAATTTCCCTTACATTGGTGATCAGTGAGAAGAATGTTCCTTACATTGGTGATCAGTGAGAAGAATGTTCCTTACATTGGTGATCAGTGGGAAGAATGTTCCTTACATTGGTGATCAGTGGCAAGAATTTTTTAATTCCTATAATAAACATTTATTTTGAACATTGTGTAGAGAAATTCTTTGAATGCATGCAATGTGGGCAGTGCATTATGTAGGTGGGACTTTGTGTGGATGTAGCTTGAACGTGGGACCGGAGACACAGGGGGCCCCATAATCTCCTTTTGCCCGGGGGCCCCATGAGCTGTCAGTCCGCCCCTGATCCTCTGTGACAAGTACAGAGTCACCATTTGTTCATATTTCCACTCCAGGGGATCAGTAAATAACTTTACTTATCTCTAATGATGATAAATGTACATCCACACCAAAATGAAAGACTAGAATGTTGGGATAATTTACACTGCTTTATCAATTGTTTAATCACAATTCTGAACCTGATTTCCTTTGTGTTCTTACACTCATTTATATTTTAGATATGATCAGTGTATGTATTTCAGAGAAATATATAGCGTATTTTGCTGCAGGCCTTTTTTCTAGTAGTGCCTACTGTTGAACAGATTTAAAGAGATGCTGACATGCATGTTGTGTAAGAGATGTGATTTGGTGACTGCAGGAAGAAAAAGATCCTTCAATGTTAAAAATAGCATCATGTATGTTTTGATCTATGAATGCCTGTCTATACTTCTTCCACTGACACTGGAAAATGGATTATAGTAACACTTTCAAAATCAAGATTTAAAGGAAAACTTCATCTTTAGCCTCCACTAAGTAAGAAAACATGTTATAGGCTTACCATGGACTCTTACGTTACATTCAGATATGTAGCTTATTTTAAAATTGAGTCAAATGTTAACCATTTAAATTGCTTATAGAAGGGGTCCCCAACTACCGGGTCATGGCCCACTAACAGCCCGTGGCCTCTCTGTAGCTGGGCAGCAGGTGCGGACTGTATGAAACAGATGAGAGAGGCGGACAGGCAGCATGAGAGCGTGGATGAGAGAAGCGAGTGGGCGGGCGGATGAGAGAAGCGGGCTAATGGGCAAACAGAGATTACCTAATCTGTCTCTGCCTGCCCTGCATTACCACACTTCTGTCCTCACAGGCGGTGCTCTGTCAGCCTCTTCAATGTCAGAGGTGCGGTGGCCAGAGCGCAGAGAGATATCTCAAACCGCCTGCCCCACATCACTGCTCTCCTGCCTCAAGCTAAATGGACCAGTGCTGCCACCAATGCAGTGACAATCCACATCTGGTGGCACTGGCAGGCGATGTGGCAAGTTACAATTTTTATCTGGTGGCAGGCAGCGTGGCAAGTGACAATCCACACCCGGGGGCAGGCAGCGCTGCAAGTAACAAGCTGCATCTGAAGGCAGGCGACGTAGCAAGTGTCAAGCTGCATCTCAAGACAGGTGACATGGCCAGTAACAATCCACATCTGGTGGCAGGTAGCATGGCAAGTCACAAGCTGCATCTGGTGGCAGGTGATGTTGCAATCCAGATCTGGTGGAAGGCAGCATGGCAAATGACAATACACATCTGGTGGCACGCGACGTGGCAAGTCAAAAGCTGCATCTGGTGGCAGGCGATGGTGGCAATGAAACGCTCTGGGCTCCCACTGATTCTACATTATGGTGAGTTGAGCTATTTTATTTATTACTACAATGTACAGTGGGGATCGAAAGTTTGGGCACCCCAGGTAAAAATTTGTATTAAAGGGGTGGTTCCCCTAAAAAGAAACTTTTAACATTGCCTGTCTCTTCTTAATAACATGTAGAATCGGCTGGTAGTTTAAAAAAAAAAGTCCGTACATACCATTTTCGGCATGTAGTCTCACCGCCGCTTCCGGGTATGATGTGTGGGGACAGGCATCCGATCGACGCATACAGCGCGTCACGAGATGCCGAAAGAAGCCGAACGTTGGTGCGGCTCTATACGGCGCATGCGCACCAACGTTCGGCTTCTTTCGGCATCTCGTGACGCGCTGTATGCGTCGATCGGATGCCTGTCAATCAAGTAGGCACGCCCTACCCCGGCCGCCAGACCCGGAAGCGACGGTGAGACTACATGCCGAAAATGGTATGTACGGACGTTTTTTTTTTAAACTACCAGCCGATTCTACATGTTATTAAGAAGAGACAGGCAATGTTAAAAGTTTCTTTTTAGGGGAACCTCCCCTTTAATGTGCATAACAAAGCCAAGGAAAGATGGAAAAATCTCTAAAAGGCATCAAATTACAGATTAGACATTCTTATAATATGTCAAAAAAAGTTAGATTTTATTTCCATCATTTACACTTTAAAAATTACAGAAAACAAAAAAAGGCGTCTGCAAAAGTTTGGGCACCCTGCAGAGTTAATATCTTGTACTGCCCCCTTTGGAAAAAATCACAGCTTGTAAACGATTTTTGTAGCCAGCCAAGAGTCTTTCAATTCTTATTTGCGGTATCTATGCCCATTCTTCCTTACAAAAGTCTTCCAGTTTTTTGAGATTTCTGTGCTGTCTGTCACGCACTGCTCTTTTAAGGTCTATCCATAGATTTTCAATTATGTTGAGGTCAGGAGATTGTGAAGGCCATGGCAAAACCTTCAGTTTACGCCTCTTGATGTAATGCCCTGTGGATTTTAAGGTGTGTTTAGGATCACTATCCATTTGTAGAAGCCATCCTCTATTTAACTTCAGCTTTTTCACAGATGGCATCAAGTTACCATCCAACATTTGCTGAATTTTTTTTAAATCCATTTTTCCTCTACTCGTGAAATGTTCCCTGTGCCACTGGCTGCAATACAACCCCAAAGCATGATTGATTCACCCCCCATTCTTAACAGTTGGACAGATGTTCTTTTCATTTAATTCTGTGCCCTTTCTTCTCTAAATGTACCTTTGCTCATTCCGGCCAAAAAGTTATATTTTAACCTCATTGGTCCACAGAACTTGTTTCCAAAATGCATCAGGCTTGTCTATATGTTCATTTGCAAAGTTCAAACTCAGATTTTTGTGGTGAGGACGTAGAAGAGGTTTTCTTCTGATGACTCTTCCATGAAGACCATATTTGTACAAGTATCTCTTTATAGTGGAATAGTGTACCACAACTCCAGTGTCTGCCAGATCTTTCTGGAGGGATCGTGCAGTCAAACGTGGGTTTTGAATTGCTTTTCTCACAATCCTGCAAGCTGTTCTGTCTGATATTTTTCTTGGTCTTCCAAATATTGCTTTAACTTCCACTGTTCCTGATGACTGCCATTTCTTAACTACATTCCGAACAGAGGATATTGACATCTGAAAATGCTTTGCTATCTTCTTATAGCCTTCTCCAGCTTTGTGAGCGTCAACTATTTTCAGTTTCTGTTTTCTAGACAACTGCTTAGAAGAACCCATGGTGCTGATTGTTGGGGCAAGGTCAGATGAGTCTGGGCATTTAAAACCTTTGAGATTGACATCACCTGGTCTTCCCAGATGATGATTGACAACAATCCATGACACTGGCTGGTCTAAGCTTTGCAAAGGGGGGCAGTTCATGCTATAAACTCTGCAGGGTGCCAAACTTTTGCAGACGCCATTTTTTTGTTTTCTGTAATTTTGAAAGTGTAAATGATGGAAATAAAATCTAACTTTTTTGACATATTATAAGAATGTCTAATCTGTAATTTGATGCCTTTTGGACATTTTTCCATCTTTCCTTGGCTTTGTTATGCACATTAATACAATTTTTTACCTGGGGTGCCCAAACTTTCGATCCCCACTGTAATAATAGAAATAATGCGCTTCAATCACCCTATTACCATATCAAGCATGGTGCCGGGATGATTGAAACGCTAACACCAGCCATTGCCCTGTGAAAAATTGCTTACCCCCCGCGTGCCCCCCTACCCCCGGGCCTTGGCACAATTGTCTTCTACGCAGGCGGTACTCGGTGCCAAAAAGGTTGGGGACTGCTGGCTTATAGGGCTTCTTATCTTCATATTTTCCCCAATTTTGGGGTTTTGTGGGCAAAGCTGAATATAAAAAAAAAGAAGTCTTAAATTAATATTTGGTACAGTGGCTGAATTGAGAAAATAAAGAATATAAGGGTATTACATTTATTAAGTACTACTTTAAGAAATGCTCCACTTTTTATTTATTTTTTGACAGCTGACAGCTGAAGAGTCATCCATTGTTAAGGATGCAGATGTTGGCTTCCTGGCCTGCTCCTTAACAACCAGCTATATACTGGTTGTTAAGGACTATGGCGGGCGGCTATTTAAGAAAAAAATAAGACGCTGGAAACCGGTGCTTAGCAGCAGTTAGCAACATTTAGGAGTTTCTATGAGCCGTCAGCTTTTTTCTGCTGGCAAATCATTAAAGCTTGAAAAACACTTCTAGCCTAAAAAAGTGTGTATGGACACATAGGGCCAGATTCAGGTAGAGTTAGGCTGGAGTATCAGTGATACTCCAGCCTAACTGTCACTTTAAGCCGGCGTTTCTGTTTTCTGTAACCAGAAAACAAGAAACGCCGGGTTGGAGTTCCGATGCGATCGGCGTAATTGAATTTCGGCACCGCATCGCAACTTTAATTTAAAAATGGCGCCGGGGGCGTTCCCGCTGATTTACGCTGAAAAAATATGTTAATCAGCGGGAATCGGCAATTCACGATCGTATTCGGGCGTGACGCAGTGACTTTCCGACGTTTCCGTAAGCGATACGCGGCGTAAAGATAAAGCAGCCCCCTAGTGGAGTATCCTATGTTAAGTACAGCCGTCGTCATCGCGTCGAAAAAAAAAAAAACGCGTCGCTTGCGTAAAACGTCCATGAATGGGGATTTGACCTCATTGACGTTCACTGACAGAATTTGGAGCATGCGCACTGGGATGCATTGACAGTCGACGCATGCGCAGTACGTTCGCCGCGGGATCGCGATTAGTTTAAATAATACACGCCCCGTACCCGCCTAATTTGAATTCCGCCGGCTCATTTACGATACGCTGCCGCAACTTTAGGAGCAAGTGCTTCATGAATAACAGCACTTGCTCCTAAAATTTCGCCAGAGTAACGTAAATGAGAAACGTTACTCCAGAGCAAAGATGCTCCCATCTACCTGAATCTGGCCCATAGGAAGAAAAAATAAAAGAAGCTATTTGCAGCTGCTAGGAACGTAAAAATAAGCTAGTGTGCATGGAGCCTTAGGCTGCGTACACACGATCGGTTAATCAGAGGACAACAGTCTGATGGACCGTTTTCATCGGTCAAAACCGATCGTGTATAGGGCATTTGTAGGCCCCACGACCATCGGTTAAAAATCCACGCATGCTCAGAATCAAGTCGACGCATGCTTGGAAGCATTGAACTTCATTTTTTTCAACACGTCGTTGTGTTTTAAGTCACCGCGTTCTGACACAATGTTTTTTTTTAACCAATGTTGTGTAGGCACATCAGACCATCAGTCAGCTTCATCGGTTAACCGACGAGAACGGTCCTTCGGACCGTTCTCATCGGATGGACTGATCGTGTGTACGAGGCTTTACTATTAAGTTCAGTAATAAATGTTAAAAAGACAAAAGTGACTAGCACTCAAATTAGTTTCCCCAATCACCATACACCAAGAACCCGACCCTGAGATAGACTCTTTAGGTGCAATATTTCTTAGGGAATCATTCTGCATCCCCCAAAAGAAGGAGTGCTACCTAGACTTGCTACACAACTCTTTTGTAACTTAAAGAGGAGCTCCAGCCGCGAAAAAATGTTTTTTTAAAGTCAGCAGCTACTAACAGTGTAGCTGCTGACTTTAAATAAGGACACTTACCTGTCCTAGGCGCCCGCCCTGACGGCCCCCCCGATGCTGGTCCCACGATCGCTCCGGGTCCCGCGCCGCCATTCACACTATGGGAAACAGGCAGTGAAGCCGTAGGGCTTCACTGCCCGTTTCCTACTGTGCCTGCGCGAGTCTCACGCTGGCTTGTGAATGGGCGCGCTTCGCTCTGAGAACACACACAGTTCCCAGAAAGCAGCGCGCCCCATTCACAAGGAGAAGGACAAGAAGAAATCAAACCGCGGAGTGGAAGAGGCAGATTACGGACTTCCGCATAGCAATAGCTATTTCGGGTGAGTATTTTTTTTTTTCAGGTTTTTAAAAAAAAAAATTTTTAAACAACATGGCAAAATGTTGTTTTCCTGGGTGGAGCTCCGCTTTAATGTTATGAATAATACTATTACGCAGTATGGGGTTGATTTACTAAAACCGGAGAGTGCAAAATCTGGTGCAGCTCTGCATAGAAACCAATCAGCTTCCATGTTTTATTGTCAATGCTTAATTGATCAAGCACAATTGTACCAGATTTTGCTCTCCAGTTTTAATAAATCAACCCCTATGTGTCCTCACCTTTTATTCTGGACATTAGGACAGGCAAAAAGGGTGAATTATTTCCAGAAAGAAGTGTTTTGTTAACAGAACTCAATAGCTAAAACTAACTATGCTCAAAAAAAGGAATGAGTCACAGCAGAGACAGCCTCTCATTTTTATATCTTTCCTGCTGTGTTCAGACCGCTGTATCTGGAGTCTGTCAGGAAATGTACATTTCCTCCAAAAAGTAGATAGAACAACTGGGAAAGAATGGCAAGAGTAGCCACAACGTCATTTATATTGCCAGCAACTTGGCAATTTGATTTGGACCTTATAGAGGGTAGTCTACTTGATTCTTACTAACCTTGCTGCTTAGTACAGTAATACAATTTATTGCTCTGGTTTCATGACAGTTTTATAATAATTCAATATTAAGGCCAGAAATATAGATATAAACCTGACAAAACAACTGCAAAATCCAGATTAATCTACCCAGGCATGCATTTATATTTCACTTGGAGCCATGCAAGAAAGGAAAATTATTAATTATTTTTTAAATGTCAACATTACATATAGGTAAATAGAAAACCACAACAGAAATTAGCGTAAAAATAGCTTATACACACAAAGCCATGTTTATCTTTCTGTAGAATTGTAATAATCATTAAAGCATAAAGGATTTGTAAAGGAACTTTTTTTTTATCTTAACAGCTTCCTTTACCTTAATGCAGTGCTGTTTTCATGTCCTCATTGTTCGTTTTTTGCTCTCAAGTTGCTGTAATCCTTCTCTGATCTCCACACTTCCTGGTTGTCTGTTTCCTTGTAACCATAGTGCTGGGAGCTTTCTCTCTGTGGTCACTAATCAAGGAGGTGTGATTACTGTGTGTCTAAAACCCCTCAGCACCAATCACTTTCATTTTACAAACCTTCACTGCTCTGTATTGGCTCTGTACATCACAGAAGCAGGAAACAGCATGCAAAAACTAAACTAGATACTACAGGTACATTATATGATTGACTTTTATCTATTTTTAATCATTTTTAAAAGGAATCAGTTAACTATTATGTCTCGTATACCCTGTAATCAGTAATTTCACCAAAAAGAAAAAAATGTCCTTTTCAACTCCTTCAAGAACATTTAATAATGCTTATTTTTTTTTATTTTTTTAAAGTGTATTTTTGTGCGTGAACTCGAGAGAGAGGAGCCGGACTGCAGGAGTTGGGAGTAGGCAGACCCTCCCTCCGGAGGCAATCGCCATCCTTCTCCATGCCCCTGGTGGCAATGGCGGGTGTGAGGGGGGGCCTCCCACTCACCCCGCCCTACCTGCTCCTCTTGGGAGCCCAACTGGGGCCCAACAGGACCCCAATGGGGCAGAGGGACTCCCCCTATGAGGGAGTGAGGGGGCCCAGCCCACCCAGCCAGCCCCGTAGGTCCTTCGCCTCTCTTTATTTTAGGAGACCGCATGGCCAAAGTGCGTTTATTTTAAACCTATTTCGTGTGCGTGCAAGTGTGGTGGTTTTTGTGGGGGGGGCGTGGGTGGGCGTACTAAGTACAGGCGTACCTTGCATAGCACACCCACCGGGAGTCGGGCTGAGACCACCAAACTCAATTCACATGTAGCCGAGACCGGGATCCGAACCCTTGGCTGCAGAGGTGAACGGCTTGTCAGCGCAGTGCCAATCACGTTGAGCCACCACAGCTCCTTATTTTATTTTTAACAGATTTAAAACATTACTCAGCCCTTGCTGGCTTCCCTTGTTTTTTATTTATTTATTGTTGGCACAGATAATCACTGTATTTACCAAGAAAAATGTATAACTCCTATTGTCCGGCATCTAAATTTTTTTAGCTGAGACTATAAAGCACTGCCAAAGAAAAATAATTGTGTAATTATGTTCTTAATAAATAATTAAATTCTTGCTTATCTATTATGCAGCACAATATTTTACATACAAATATCATATATTACTATGTGCATGGAGGTTGTATGGGTTTTCTCCAAATGCTCTGATTTTTATCAAAATTAAAAACATTCCATTAGATGAATTAGCTTTCACTCCAACTGCCCTTTTTGTTTATTCACATGACTATGTACAGTACAGTTCACCTGCTCAGTGCTTCATTTTTCAACCCAAATGCCATTGTAGTGCACCAATCCAGCCCAATCCAGTTTATTGATGACCTAGTGATCTTGGAACACCCCTAATGGCTCCTTTCTGTCTTTCATATAAAATAGAAAATGTGCCAATGCTAGGACATGCTTTTATCATAACTTCCAATCAGATTCCAACCTCCTTTAGAAGTCTGAAGTTTGAAGTGTGGGAGCAGAACAAAGTTTTAAGGTTTTTAACAGTTCATAATAGAGAGTTCAGAAAGAGTATAAACAAGAAGATCGGTGGTTCAAAAATCTCACATTGCCCAACAGGGGGTTGTGAGAAGTCCTATAATACAAAGTCCTCTTGCATGACCCAGTTGCCCCCCCAAGTGGGAAGCACCAAGGTAAGAGCCTTCTTACTGCATCTTGAGCCTTGAAGATCCATCATCAAAGAATACAGATGACCACCTCTCCCAGTCTTGGCTACCTCCCTCCTCCCTCCTGGCTACCCATTAAGAAATATATGTATCACCTTCTTCCCATGGCAATTAACCCCAGTGAATTCTAAAGTCACAGCTCATGCTCAATCTACAGGATCATTTATTAGACAGCCAGGGGAACTACCACAAGCAACATCCATTGCTCTACTTTACAGTGCTAACTGTACTGACCTGCATGTTTTGTTGTCCTGAGTGTAACAGGGTATATGCTCTGGAGTATTGAGGGTATGTTATAATCCTGAATCTTCCACTAACTGCTAATGCCCAATTTTCTTAAATAAACCCACTTTTTCTCCAAAAAGTGTGCACTTCCTCTCTTCCCAATACAATACTTTCCCGGGTTTATATATGTGTTGTATTGCCAAAAAACAAGAAAAAAAATCATATCAGTGCAATCATCATAGTAAAAAAATTCTGCTGTAAGGCTGGGATCTCAGCAGTAATCCACTCAAATGATGGTAAGCCTCAGGTATGCTGCCTTCTTCCAACTGGGGAAATATCAGTAATGAACAATAAATAACAAAAAAGAAGGCACTGAACCTTGTGCGTTACCTTTAAAACCATTTATTAAAACAGAAAAGTGTCACAAACATACTCAAAAAAGCCCCTCGGCTATATAAATCACTGAAAAACAAGCAATCACGCCGACACATTTCAAGCACTAAGGGAGAAGGTTTCTCCCTCAAAATGCAGCATCTTGTTGGCTTATTATTGAGTGATGTCCATATGAAGTGTCCTGCATCCAGTGTCAGCTACTGGGGTAAGCATATCCCTTAATGTCTATAGCTGTTTTTTTTTTTTACACCATTCTATTTTAATGTGTGGATGGGCTAGCCATATCTATATAAAACACCCCACATTTCCCCTGATCTGCAACTTCTAGCTGTAACACACTGATGCTGTATAACAATGGCTTTGTTGATTGCTATGAAATAGATGACATGGCAAAGTTATGTCAATTAAATAACTCTGTTGATAATTGAATAAATAATGGTTAGGGTTAGTATTATTTTAGGGTTAGATTTAGCATTAAGGTAAGTGATAGGGTACTGTTAGTTTTGTTTTTGGTACAATAATATGTTCAGTATAGCTGTAAAGAGTTCTCTGAACCCTCAAGAGCTGTTTAAAGCTCAACAAACCCTTAAAAAACACATTCATTTTGCCTTTTCCATTGATTCCAATTAATTTCACAGAAATGTCCTACATTTCAACCACCTGTTCCAATTTTTACTGACATGTTGGGTAAAGTGGTTGTGGAACCCCATTCATGAAATTTTAGCTAGGCACATATATCTTTAGTGTTTACTTATCTTTTCCCAAGGCTCTAAGTGCTGTGTCTTTCTGCTGCTCCATTCCTGTTATCAGCTTGAATCACTTCTGGCAAGCTCTCAAACAGATTAGATAACAGCAGCTGAACATTTGTGTCATGGTGGGAGCTTGTAGGGAGATAGTCAATGAGCTTGTCTATTCAAAGTACAGCTCTGCATGCTGCTTTGTTATTCTGCCTATGTGGGAGGGGGTAGTGTGTCTTTCCTCCAATCAGCTCTCACACAGTGTAAGCCATACTCCCCTCCCACTGCTGGAAGAGGGAGAAAGATTTCTAACAGGATCTGCATTTCAAAGAGTGTAGAAATGAAAGACAGCAGATATACAAGTAAAACTTGTTGGGAGATTTGTTTCATCTCTGTGTATGATCTGAGGCTATTCACTTCACTGGGTATAGGAGAAAAAACATATACCACTCCCCTAAAACTTAGGCAAAAACATATGTGTCACTCCCCTAAAACTTACCACCTGGTGGTGTTTATGGCCTTTACTGAAATCTAGAGCTGATCATCATGCAGTGAATATGAGGCAGTGAATATAAGGCTGATCTACCATGTCTGCTTTTGCCTGCCAACAAAAATTGTAAGATTCAATTATAAAAGTCCAACTCTATTACCAAGTTGAAGTAAAAGTTGATTTTTCGGCATCTGATTTTGCTTGCAAAAAATAAGCAAAATTCCTAACTTCTATTGTACAAACACTTTTGTTTAATATAATGTATTCCATATAAATAAACACCCAGAAATCTAATCAAAGAATTAAATATTAAACACTAGCCTGGTGTCAAGTATAGGAAATACAGTTTATAAAATCCTATGTCAGCTTATTAAAAAGTTGAAAGGCATTTAAATGTGTTCCTGCAGAGCTGAGATGGAAGAATTTAAAGTAAACAGTTTCGGGCTTCCTACACATTCTTCTGATTTATAGAGTGATTATAACAGGAAAGCTCAGTGAGCGGTAACAACAACATGGAACAATGCAAGGCTCTTCTAATGTGTATTTAAATGTGCTTAAGAGGTAAAGTATTGCTTTTATGCAGTGTTCTGTTTTTTATACTTATTGCATTCAATTACTTGTTACATTTAGTTGCATATAAATTATAGGATATTGTATCTGTAAAAGTGCTTTTCCTTCCACTAACTAACCTCAACCTAACAGATGAAAGTCAAAGCAAGATGCATGTTAATGTTTTGTAAAAAAAATAAAATATCACTCAGAACTTTATTGTATACTTACTGGTGTCAGCTTTAGGATGAATCTGACATTTTTATTGCATCGCACATACCACAATTAAAAGTAAGACAGCTGTCTCAGCTGGCAGAGGATAAAGATCTTTGTGCGTATGGGGCAATTCAAACTAGTGAGCCACTGTATAGCAACAGGTCATGCCAGGTTTCATAATGATGATATGGAACAGTGATCCCTTCCCCCACCTTCCAAAAACCATTAAGAAAAAACCCTGATACCCATTAAAGTTGAATTGTAACCAGGTTACTTTATATAAAATATATACATGTTTGTAACAAGCAGTAAATAACCTCTTCAGGTCCGCGCTATTGACAGAATACGTCAGCAGCGCGGACCTGAGGCGCCGGGGTCACATCTTTGGACGTGATTTACTTGTAATTCCCCACGCACACGCCACAGGGTGGCACGCGGCGGGGAAAAACAGTCCCGACGCATCACCGAGGATCCGATGCGTGTACCCGGCGGCCGCGATGTCTGTCAGGTACACGCGATTGTCGGTGAGAGAGCAGGGACATGGAGCTCTGAGTGTAAACACAGAGCTTCACGTCCTGTCAGTGAAAGGCGACTGATGCTGTTTCTCTTGTACATAGGGAGACAGCATCGGTCACCTCCCCCAGTCACCCCCCTCCCCTCACACAGTTAGAACACACCCAGGCAATAAATTTAACCCCTTCCTCACCCCCTAGTGTTAACCCCTTCAATGCCAGTCACATTTATACAGTAATTAGTGCATTTTTATAGCACTGGTCGCTGTATAAATGTGAATGGCGCCAAAAATGTGTCAAAAGTGTCCGATGTGTCCGTCGCAATATCGCAGTCCCAATAAAAATCGCAGATCGCCACCATTACTAGTAAAAAAAAATATAAAAAAAAAATCATAATTATGTCCCCTATTTTGTAGGTGCTATAACTTTTGCGCAAAGCAGTCACTTTTTTTTTTTTTTTTACAAAAATACGTAGAAGAATACGTATCGACCTTAACTGAGAAAAAAAAAATATAAAAAAAATAAAATAAATGGGATATTTATTATAGCAACAAGTAAAAAATATATATATATTTTTAAATTGTCCCTCTTTTTTTCATTATAACGCAAAAAATAAAAACCGCACGGGCGATCAAATACCACCAAAAGAAAGCTCTATTTGTGGGGAAAAAAACGACGCCAATTTTGTTTGGGTGCCACGGCGCACGACCGCGCAATTGTCAGTTAAAGCGACGCAGTGCCGGAAGCTGAAATTTCGCCTGGGCACGAAGGGGGTTTATGTGCCCAGTAAGCAAGTGGTTAAGTTTTAAAATAAGCTCTCACTGACCATTGTAGTGATATCCATTGTGGAGCAATTAATCCTTAAATTTCACAGTAGAAGCAGTAAAGTTATTCGGGTTGGTTCTCAGCACTTTTTTCTTTACTTCTCTTCCTTTGTGCCTGCTCTGTGTTTATTGATAACAGGAGGGGGGCTATGCTACACAATACAAAATAAATATACAATTAAGAAGCTGTTGCGGAAAATTTTGAGGATACATTTCATACTTATTTACATGGTTGGTAAGACACTGGTCCATCTAGTTCATGAGTCTCCAAACTGTGGCCCGAGGGCCAGATGTGGCCCTTTGCTAGCCTTAATCCGGCCCTTGGGGCACAATTCCTTCCACTGATATGAGGCACTATTCCTCCCACTGACACCAGCAATGGGGCACTATATCTTCCATGGATACCAATGATGGGATACTATTCCTCCTACTAATAGGGGGAATAATCCTCCTTCTATTGACCACCAACCCTGAGGCCATATTTATTCTCACTGATGCTGGGCCAATGACATTTTCTGCCCCCGCTGGCCACAACACGGCCCTCCTAAAGTCTGAAAGACAATAAAGTAGCCCTTTGTTTAAACAGTTGGGAGACCCCTGATCTAGTTCAACCTGAGTGTGTGTGTGTATGCGACTACTGTTTTGCATATCCCTGCATTGTGGTCGCTAAGAAACACATCTATTTTTGAACTTATCTACACTCTCCACTGACGACACCAACTGTGGATTAAAGTTCCATATCCTTACTGCCCTAACAAAAAGGAAAGCCTTACACAGTTTAGAATTAAACTACGTCTTGTCCAACTTAATTGTGTCTTTTTCAGAGACCTAAGATTAAAAAGTTTCCTCCCAATGTTGGAGTCACCATTTAAAGATTTGTATATCACTATATCATCCCCTCTTATGCCCGTACACACGATTGGATTTTCCGTCGGAAAAACCTTAGGTGTTTTTTCCGACGGAATTCCGCTCAAACTTGGCAACAAAGCTAATAAGTGGGCTAGAGAACATTTCCGACACATGCTCGGAAACAATTTGACGCATGTTCGGAAGCATTGAACTTAATTTTCTCGGCTCGTCGTAGTGTTGTACGTCACCGCGTTCTTGACGGACGAAGGTTCAGAGAACTTTTGTGTGATCGTGTGTATGCTCGTCCGTCAAGAACGCGGTGACTTACAACACTACGACGAGCCGAGAAAATGAAGTTCAATGCTTCCGAACATGCGTCAAATTATTTCCGAGCATGTGTTGGTATTTTCTCTAGCCCACTTATTAGCTTTGTTGCGCTTCTCTAGATGTGTCAGAATTTTTACTTTAGTCTGCTGGCTTTTCTTGTTGCAGTTGAACATTGCATGCTATTATTGAGTCTGGAATATACTAGGACACCTAGAGCAGTGGTTCTCAACCCTGGCTTCAAGTACCCCCAACAGGCCATGTTTTGGGAAATTCTCTTAACCACTTAAGCCCCGGACCAATATGCTGCTAAATGCCCAGAGGTGTTTTTACAATTTGGCACTGCGCTGCTTTAACTGGTAATTGCGCGGTCATGCAATGTTGTACCGAAACGGAATTTGCATCCTTTTCTTCCCACAAATAGAGATTTCTTTTGATGGTATTTGATTGCCTCTGTGATTTTTATTTTTTGCGATATAAACAGAAAAAGACCGTAAATTTTGAAAAATTATTTTCTTATAACAAAAAGTATAAAATATCGAATAAACAAAATTTTAGTCAAACATTTAGGCCAAAATGTATTCAGCCACATGTCTTTTGTAAAAAAAAATCGCAATAAGCGTATATTTATTGGTTTTCGCAAAAGTTATAGCGTCTACAAACTAGGGTACATTTTCTGGAATTTACACAGCTTATATTTTATGACTGCCTATCTCATTTCTTGAGGTGCTAAAATGGCAGGGCAAGTCAACCCCCCCCCCACAAATGACCCCATTTTGGAAAGTAGACACCCCAAGGAAACTGCTGAGAGGCATGTTGAGTACATTGAATATTTTTATTTTTTTGTCCCAAGTGATTGAATAATGACAAAAAAAAGGTGTCACTAAATGATATATTGCTCACACATGCCATGGTTATATGTGGAATTGCACCCCAAAATACATTCTGCTGCTTCTCCTGACTACGGGGATAGCACATGTTTGGGACTTTTTGGGAGCCTAGCCGCGTGCGGGACCCGAAAACCAATCACCGCCTTCAGCATTTCTAAGAGCGCAAATTTTTGATTTCACTCCTCACTATCATTATTCAATCACTTAGGGCAAAAAAATGTAATATTCCATGGACTCAACATACCCCTCAGCAAATAGCTTGGGGTGTATACTTTCCAAAATGGGGTCATTTGTTTTTTTTTTGTGCTATTTTGGCATTTTATGACCTTCAAAACTGTGATAGGTAGTGAGGAGTGAAATCAAAAATGTACACCCTTAGAAAGAAAGGTGTTGATTGGTTTTTGGGGTCCCGTACGTGGCTAGGCTCCCAAAAAGTACAACACATGTGGTATCCCCGTACTGAGGAGAAGCAGCAGAATGTATTTTGGGGTGTAATTCCACATATGGGGGGTGTATGCTTTGCGCGTGGGTGTAAGCGTTACTGGCACTAACTAGCTACCTAGCGGCACTAGCGATACTAATACAGCGATCAGAAAAACGATCGCTTAGTGACGCTGGCAATAGGGGGTGAAAGGGTTAACTCTAGGGGCAATCAGGGGTTAAAAACGTTATTTAAAAAATTTAAGGGGGTACCCAACGCTATAAAAACCTGGCAGGCGAACCTCAAAAAATAACTAGCTACCTAGCGGCACTAGCAACACTAATACAGCGATCAGAAAAACTATCGCTTTGTGACGCTGGCAATAGGGGGTGAAAGAGTTAACTCTAGGGGCAATCCGGGGTTAAAACCTTTATTAGAAAATGTATGGGGGTGCCTAACGCTATAACAACCTGGCAAACGAACCTCAAAAAATAACTAGCTACCTAGCGGCACCAGCGACACTAATACACCGATCAGAAAAACTATCGCTTAGTGACGCTGGCAATAGGGGGTGAAAGGGTTAACTCTAGGGGCAATCAGGGATCAAAACCTTTATTAGAAAATGTATGGGGGTACCTAACGCTATAAAAACCTGGCGGGCTAATCTCAAAAAATAACTAGCTACCTAGCGGCACTAGTGACACCAATACAGCGATCAGAAAAACGATCGCTTAGTGACGCTGGCAATAAGGGGTGAAAGGGTTAACTCTAGGGGCAATCAGGGGTTAAAACCTTTATTAGAAAATGTATGGGGTTACCTAACGCTATAAAAACCTGGCGGGCGAACCTCAAAAAATAACTAGCTACCTAGAGGCACTAGCGACACTAATACAGCGATCAGAAAAACGATTGCTTAGTGACGCTGGCAATAGGGGGTGAAAGGGTTAACTCTAGGGGCAATCAGGGGTTAGGTACCCCCATACATTTTCTAATAAAGGTTTTAACCCCTGATTGCCCCTAGAGTTAACCCTTTCACCCCCCTATTGCCAGCGTCACTAAGCGATCGTTTTTCTGATCGCTGTATTAGTATCGCTAGTGCCGCTAGGTAGCTAGTTATTTTTTAAGGTTCCCTCGCCAAGGTTTTTATAGCGTTAGGTACCCCCATACATTTTCTAATAAAGGTTTTAACGCTATAAAAACCTGGCGAGCGAACCTCAAAAAATAACTAGCTACCTAGCGGCACTAGCGACACTGAGGCGGCGTACACACGGCAGAGAACCTCGACGGGCAGAACACATCGTTCCGCCCGTCGAGGTTCTCTGCCGGCCGTCAGATTCAGCGACCCGCCCGTCGGGAATGGCAACCAGCCATTCATCCAGGCGGGCCGTCGAGCAAATAGAGAACATGCTCTCTATTTCTGCTCGACGGCATTCCCGACGGGATGCTCGCCGAGAGCGTACACACGGCCGAGGTTCTCGCTGGAATGCAGCTTCCAGCGAGGTTCTCGCTGGTTTCTAGCGAGAACCTCGGTCGTGTGTACGCCGCCTAATACAGTGATCAGAAAAACGATCGCTTAGTGACGCTGGCAATAGGGGGTGAAAGGGTTAACTCTATGGGCAATCAGGGGTTAAAACCTATATTAGAAAATGTATTGGGTTCCTAATAAAGGTTTTAACCCCTGATTGCCCCTAGAGTTAACCCTTTCACCCCCTATTGCCAGCTTCACTAAGCGATCGTTTTTCTGATCGCTGTATTAGTGTCGCTAGTGCCGCTAGGTAGCTAGTTATTTTTTGAGGTTCGCCGCCATTTTTTTATAGCGTTAGGTACCCCCGTACATTTTCTAACGCTATAAAAACATGGCGGCGAACCTCAAGAAATAACTAGATACCTAGCGACACTAATACAGCGATCAGAAAAACGATCGCTTAGTAATGCTGGCAAAAGGGGGTGAAAGGGTTAACTATGGGGTGATCAAGAGGTTAAAACCTTTATTGGGAGGGGGGGTAGGGGGCTACCCTGGACCTAACACTAACTGCCTGACACTAACTGCCTGTCACACTGACACTAAATGCAGTGACACTGTGACAGGGGGGCTGGGGGGTGATCGGGGGATGACTGGGGGGGATTTGTGTGCCTATGTGTACTGGTGTCAGTGTAGTGCTTGTGTACTCACTGTTGTGATGTCTCCTCTCCTCCGCCGGACGAAAATACCGGCGGGAGGAGCGGTGACATCACTTTCTCCTCTGCCTGTGTTTACAGTTCAGGCAGAGGAGGAAGCCGATTGGCTGGAAGTGATCCGGAGGGGGCGGACAAAAACAAATAGCCGCTGCCTCATCCCGGATCGCTCCCAGAGCCACGGGGACCGCCGCACGCAGCGGAGGGGGTCCCGATCGGACATGTTCCGTCAGAGAGATAGAAAGATAGTCTTTTTAGATAGCTAGATAGAGCAGGCAGGCTAGTCAGTTTAGCTTAATTTACAGTGTGTAGAGGATATATATACATCCCTAGGAGTTGTACATATATTTATACACTGTATAGCTTAGCTAGATCAGATCTTCCTAATTTACTGGCAAGCAGGTGATTGTGCTATTTAAAGACGTTATCACAGGTATAGACACCCAGCAGGTACAATATTTAAAGGAATTTTTCATTTTTTTTATTTTTTTATTTAAGCATTATTAAAATCACTGCTCCTGGAGCAGTGATTTTAATAATGTTTAAATTAAAAAATAATGAAAAATTCTTTTAAATATTGCACCTGCTGGGTGTCTATAGTTTGCCTGTGAAAACGTTTTTGAGAACCCGGGTCTTGCCCGACGGAACATGTATCAATGGAAAAAAGTTTTAAAAACGGTAATTTTTTCAGGAGTCCAGCTCCTGAAAAAACGACCATTTTTAAAACTTTTTTTCCATTGATACATGTTCCGTCGGGCAAGACCCGGGTTCTCAAAGACGTTTTCCAACAATAACTTGAATATTGGGCTTTAAAATGAGCACTTTTAAATTTGAACGTTCGAGTCCCATAGACTTCAATGGGGTTCTAAATGTTCGAACGAACGGGCGGTCTGTTCGAACGTTCTGGTGCCAACCGAACGCGGGGGTGTTCGGCTCATCCCTAGTGGGTTACTGTATTATATTGCTTAGCAAAATCTAGAGACACTACTGTACGTCCATAAGTCTTCCTCTATCCAAATTACAGCTCACTTCCTCTTGGAGTCCTCATAGAAAAGGTTGGTTTTGCAAGAATGGTTCTTTATAAAACCATATTGATTGTTACTAATGATACCATTTTTGGCATCCAATTCCTGAATACTGTACCTTATCATTCCTTCCAAAAGTTTACATACTATAGATGTTCCAGGTATACAGCATATCTTGGACCATTTTTGAATATTGCCACCACATTTGCTTTTTGCCAAACTTCTGGTGCCATTCCAGTCAGTAAGTTGTTCTTTAACCCTTTTGCTGCCAGGCCCCGTGGTCCATTTTGTACAGTCAGGTGCAATTTTTTCTTTGCTTTTTAAATTTTTCACTTGTAGCTTTCAGAGTATGAAAAATACCACCCAAACCACATATTTTCTAAAAGCACGTGATCAGTAAAATAAAAAGAAGGTGCTACTGATTTTTAAGTTCCCACCATATTTGCCCAAATGTTTATCAAAACAATATTTTTGCAAAAATTCACTAAAGTCATTAGTAGCTAAAAACACAGCAATTTTTACTAAATTCCTACTAAATATAAAAGTGTAACCTGTATTGAGTTAATAAATAAAAAATATTTGTAACTTTTAAATTGCACCTTTTTGCGAAACTCAAAACAATCCAACAGAAACAAAAGTGTAAATATCCAAATTTCTCAAAAAATCTGAAGGTTTTTATTTTTCCCTTAAAGCTTTCAGAATTTGTACAAGACCCCCAAAAGCACATATTTTCTGAAAGCATATGACCTCTAGAAGAGAATTTTTTATTCAGATTTTTTTAGACCCTGCGGTATTTGCGCAATTGTTTATCAAACCAATAGAGTCACAAAAAATACACTAAAACCATAATTAGAAGATGCAAACACAGCTAATTCTATAAAATTCCTGCTAAATTCCTACTAAATATAAAAGCTTAACCCGTATGGAGTTAATAAATAACAAAATATAAACATTTTTACATTGCACCTTTTTGCAAAATGGTGAAAATCAAACGTATGCAAAAATGTAAATATCCAAATTTCTCTAACAATCTGAAGGTTTTTATTTTAACTTAACAGCTTTTAGAATTTTTGAAAGACACCCCCCCCCCCCCAACCATATATTTTCTGAAAGCATACGACCTCTAGAATAAAAAAAAAGGTGCTCCTGATTTTCTAAGGCCCTGCAGTATTTGCGTAGATGTTTATCAAAACAATATTGACGCTAATAATACATGTAGCAGGGTTCTGCCATCATGGACTATTATTTATAGCATTGCAGAATTGAATCCACACTGTTGTTCAAGTCGTGTTATACATACGTTTATAATTGTTAAAGCAGTGCACTGTGGGAAGCAGAGGAATCAGGAGACATGGACTCCATTGACAATTGGGAGAGATACTGTAGACTACTCTTCCCACAATGCCTCGCCTTGTCTGAGCACACGACACCCCCGCACAGCCTGATGGGGAGGATTACTTAAAGGAAGGGCGGGCTGATTTTCGCTCTCTTTGAACCTGCACTTCTTCCTCTGCGGAGCTGTGGGGAACTTTTCAGACAAGCTGTTAGGCCCAAGCCTGGATCCCCCGGAAGACCAACCACCCAGAGGGAAGCCAGCTCAAGTGTGCCCAGCTCATGTTCCAGGAGATCGGACGGACAAATGTGAAAAGCCAAACACCAGAGGCCTGACGTCGTGTTGTAGCTGCTGAGCGGTTCATCTCTGCGAGAAGCTCAGGTTGACTAGGCCTGTTCGGATGAGAGGGCACTTGCCCAAATTTCCAAACCCCATAACTTTGTGATCTACAGTGACTGCAGTTTGCTGTTTCATTAAAGCGGTATTTCACCCTAAACATAATATCTCCCATGCGATCCAGCATACTGGCGTCAGCGCCAGTATGCTGTTTTTTTTTTTTTTTAATAGCACACTTACTGTATTATTGTAGAATTCCTTTTCTGTCCCCCGTGGTGGACGGCGCCAGTATAGCGCGTCACATCTTCCTAAAATACCCGATATGGACTCGGGTAATCTCGGCGAAAATGCGGCGCCTGCGCACAGACCTAGGAGCTGACTGCGCAGGCGCCGTATTTCTCCGAGTCCTACGGCTATGGCGCGTCACGCCCTCCGAAATAGGACTCGGAGAAATACGGCGCCTGCGCAGTCAGCTCCTAGGTCTGTGCGCAGGCGCCGCATTTTCGCCGAGATTACCCGAGTCCATATCGGGTATTTTAGGAAGATGTGACGCGCTATACTACAGCCGTCCACCGCGGGGGACAGAAAAGGAATTCTACAATAATACAGTAAGTGTGCTATTAAAAAAAAAAAAACCCAGCATACTGGCGCTGACGCCAGTATGCTGGATCGCATGGGAGATATTATATTTAGGGTGAACCTCCGCTTTAAGGAGTATCTGAAAGTCACGCTGGCTGTAATTGACTGATGCTAACTGGAGGATCGGAGTATTACCCCTATGTTAATCATCCGCCTAGACTGAGCTCAAAAACCCCTATGGATTACAAATATATTTAAAAGTGCACCAACAAGCTTACAGACAGATTTAGTCATGGAGGAACTTTCTGGACTTTAGCAGGCTAGGCCTGATCGAGACCTGTTTAGCAGCTGCACTTCAATAGGTTACCCACTAGGGGAGCTCGCGAGCATAGTTATTTAACCACTTAAGGACCGCCTACTGCACATTTACGTTGGCAGAATGGCACGGCTGGGCACATCAACGTATATATACGTTGATTTTAGTACCCAGCCGTGGGTCCGAAGCTCCAGGACCGGGACCGCGGGATTCGCAGACCCGATCGCCGCTGCAGTGCGGCGATCCGTCCCTGGAGCGGAAGAACGGGGAGAGCCGTGTGTACACACGGCTTCCCCGTGCTTCTCTGTGGCCGTAGCATCGATCGCGTCATCCCTGTAATAGGGGGACGCGATCGATGACGTCACACCTACAGCCACACCCCCCTACAGTTGTAAACACAACACATAGGTCACACATCCCCTACAGCGCCACCTGTGGTTAACTCCCAAACTGCAACTGTCATTTCCACAGTAAACAATGCAATTTAAATGCATTTTTTGCTGTGAAAATGACAATTGTCCCAAAAATGTGTCAAAATTGTCCGAAGTGTCCGCCATATTGTCGCAGTCACGAAAAAAATCGCTGATCGCCGCTATTAGTAGTAAAAAAAAAAAAAATTAATAAAAATGCAATAAAACTATCCCTTATTTTGTAAACGCTATAAATTTTGCGAAAACCAACCGATAAATGCTTATTGCGATTTTTTTTACCAAAAATACGTAGAAGAATACGTAACAGCCTAAACTGAGGAAAAAAAAATGTTTTTTTTATATATTTTTGGGGGATATTTATTATAGCAAAAAGTTTTTTTTTCAATTGTCGCTCTATTTTTGTTTATAGCGCAAAAAATAAAAACCGCAGAGGTGATCAAATACCACCAAAAGAAAGCTCTATTTGTGGAGAAAAAAGGACGCCAATTTTGTTTGGGAGCCACATCGCACGACCGCGCAATTGTCAGTTAAAACGACGCAGTGCCGAATCGCAAAAAGGGGCAAGGTCCTTTACCTGCATTTTGGTCCGGGTCCATTATAGAGTTTAATCTGTTGAAAGTTCTTTTGCTGTTTTTGCTGATCCTTGCAAGGGGCTCTTTGCAGAGATAAGTAGTTGTATAAACTGTGTGTATATAAAAACTGTGTCCTAATATAAAAGTGTATCATGTGTTGAGTTAATAAATAATGAATATTTGTAAATTTAAAATTGCATCTTTTTTGTGAAATGGCGGAAATCAAACGTACGCAAAAATATCTCTAAAATTTGGGATGTTTTCATTGATCACTTATAGCTTTCTGATTCTGAAAAGACCCCCCAAAACCATAAATGTTTTGAAAGCACATGACATGTAGAAAAAAAAGAAGCTATTTTCATTGAAAAAACACAAAAAAAAATATCCTTATTTCCACAACATACCTTACAAAATGTCTTCTAAACTTCTACTAAGGCCCATAAGTGAGAGCGGGTACCTGTCAAAACCAGGTACCTGCTCCCTCCTCCCCCAAAAGGTGCCCAATGTGGCAGTGGAGTGGGGGAATGTGCAAACAAGTGGAGCTTCCCCTTCTGTGTAGAGCTCTGCTTTAAGCTGTAATAGGCAGTGAACAGGATGCTGATGCCACGATGCTTTGCTCCCGCGGCAAATTTAACCCATCTTGTAGCGGTGTCTTCCACTGAACACCATACATTCATGTCAAGGGGATGCACCGCAAACTCCCCGAAACCTTGTGTAATGCATGCGGTTGCAATGCATTTGTTGGTAAAATGGCACTAAGGTTCGGTAAAGCATTTCATTGCTTCCTCACTGCCTGTCAGTGGCCTCTGAAGCTTGATCCAAATGTGTACTTTGGCTTCAGAGACAAGGGAGATTAAGACCTCTTTTACACTGGGACACTTTTCTGGCATTTTAGCGCTAAAAATAGCGCCTGAAAAGCACCTCCCAAGCCACCCCAGTGTGAAAGCCTGAGTGCCGGAGCAGTGTATCCAGCACTCCTCCACTGCCCCTGCCCGTTTTTTGATTGAGAGAGTGAAGTTCCAGTTCCGCTTTAAGTTTTTCAAGTAATTTTTTGAACACTGGTTTCTGTAGGACACAAGGGTACATGCAATATAATGTTATTAATGTTACTGTCTTCTTTATTATTCCCCTCCTTTTCATTTGTATAAACTGAGAAAATAGGGGATCGTTTTATGGCATTTTTATTATTATTTTACACAGTTGCCTTCACCCTGTCATTTGTGATCAATTTCCCCTGATCGTCTTTTGTGGGACCAATATATTCTAATCTCAGCCCTATTAGCAACACCATTCCTCTTTGTCATGGTCTGGATATGAACCCAGAACCTCTGCTGTGTCAGGCAATGTCTCCTCTTGCAGAGCTACCTGGAATGCTGGACAATTTCCCAGACAATTCCTGGAATAATCCTGTCTTGAACCTTGTTTGCCTTGAACTCTGAACTCTTTGCTCGTCCCATGACCTTCCTAATTTAAGCCATGTCTCTGCACTTCCTGTTTGCCAGATAATTGCGCTCTCTCCAGCCAGTATCATGCTTCTGTCTTCCCTGCTGCCGTCCATATTTTACTACCACTCATTATCAACCCTTGGCTTGTTCCTCATCTACGCTTCTGCCTGATTCTAACCTGCAACTACTCGTTATCACCCCTAGCTTGTTTACTGACTATGCTTCTGATGGATCCATACCTGCTTAGCCGCTATGGGACCCTGGCTTGCTGACCTCCTGGTGGGGCAATTCTGAGGACTGCAACCTGGTACTAACAGACAGCAAAATTCATCTACATCATCAGGAGCTCCGGTACACATTGGTTAGTAGTTAGACTCTGCACCTCAAGTGGGCCCACATCATTCATCAGTTTGACTGCCTGTGTACCTATACTGGCTAGAACATGCCTTAAAGAGACTTAGCCAGTTCAGTATCCTCCCAGGTAGTATATACTAACACGTCTGTGCTCCCTCTAAACATTCCCACTTCATTGGAACTCAGGACTCTTTACTCTGATTCAGAAATATTTTTATGTAAGGGAGAGCATGGCGCCTCCCCCATGTAACAGTGCTAAGGCCCAAGCAACTGATCACCCATCCTAAACACTGTCCTGTGTGTATATGTTGGGGGTGTCCCTGAGTAAGCTACAACACCATTTAACACTGTAGCTTACTCAGATGAGTGAGTATACCATGTTGGGAAGTAGGTTATCAACAAGCTGCCACTTTGTTCCAAATAGCAACACGTGTCTCCTTAGACAGGACAGGACACTTCTACAATATATTTATCATCAGAATAACAAACAACATTTCATTCCAACAAGTATGCAGTAAAGGGAACATTCCAAAAATAAATATTAGCTTCAAACCCTCAATATGGACATGTTCCCGCGATCAGGAAATTATAGAAAATGTATGCTGCTTATTTTATAAGAACAGCAACAACCACAGCAACATCAACAAAAGTATACATTGGAGGAATGCCAGGACACAGCATTTGTTGTTTTCTCGATGTTGCTAATTTTCAGTGCCAACCTGATTTTCATGTAATTATCTTTCTTAGGTTGTTACAAACGAACACACATTTTGCATGGAAGTGAAACATCTGGTCCACATTTGAAGCTGAGACCGGTATGATAAATGCATGCACAATGCATTGAACACTGTCTGGTGGTATCCTTGGATAATAAATGTTTTTTTTGCAGGCAATACAAGTAAGGCTACATTTCCTGAAGTATAACCATAGGTGTGCACAGCCTAATGAATGTGTGTGCATCAAGATATATTTGACCCCGGCAGATTGATCTCCCTGCTGGCACAGTGAAAGAGAAGAGCATAAACACTTCTCTTATGGCAGAGCCAATAAGAGGGAGATCTTTCCCATGTTCCTGTTAATACACAGAGCGTTAATGCTCACAGGGTAATTAGGGTGTGCCTGAGCAAATTCGGCACACCCTGTGCACACGCCTATGAGTATAACTATTATGGGTATGGTTAATAGATTTTTTTATATTATATATACAGTGAGGAAACATTGTATTTGATGCCCTGCTGATTTTGAACGTTTTCCCACTGACAAAGAAATGATCAGTTTATAATTTAAATGGAAGGTTTATTTTAATGGTAAGGGATAGAATAACACAAAAAAAAATCCAGAAAAGCGCAATTAAAAAAAGTTATAACTTGATTTGCATTTTATTGATTTAAATAAGTAATTGACCCCTTCACAAAACATAACTTAGTACTTGGTGGCAAAACCCTGACAGAGGTCAAACATTTTTTGTAGTTGGCCTCTACACACATACCAGGAGGGTTTTTGTCCCACTCCTCTTTGCAGATCCTCTCCAAGTTATTAAGATTTTGAGGCTGATGTTTGGTTACTTAAACCTTCAACTGCCTCCACATATTTCTATTGGATTAAGGTCTGGAGACTGGCTAGGCCACTCTAGGACCTTAATGTGCTTCTTCTTGAGTCACTCCTTTTGTTGCCTTGGCTGTGTGTTTTGGATCATTGTCATGCTGGAATACCCATTCATGACCCATATTCAATACCCAGGCTGTGGGAAGGCAGTTCTCACCCAAGATTTGACAGTACATGGCCCCGTTCATCATTCCTTTGATGCAGTGAAGTTGTCCTGTCACCTTAGTAAAACACCTCTAAAGCATAATGTTTCCACCTCCATGTTTTATGGTGGGGAAGGTGTTCTTGGGTCATAGTCAGCATTCCTCCTCTTCCAAACACAGCGAGTGTGATTTTGGTCTCATCTGACTACAACACTTTCAGCCATTTCTCTTCTGATTCTTCCGATTCATTCAGATGTTCATTAACAAACTTCAGACGGGCCTGTACATGTGCTTTCTTGAGCAGGGGGCCCTCACAGGCACTGCAGGATTTTAGTCCTTCACAGCGTAGTGTGTTACCAATTGTTTTTTGGTGACTATGGTCCCAGCTGACTTGAGTTCCTGTGTAGTTCTGGGCTGATTCCTCACCATTTTCATGATTATTGAAACGCCATGAGGTGAGATCTTGCATGGAGCCCCAGACCGAGGGAGATTGACAGTCATTTTGTGTTTCTTCCATTCTCTAATAATCACACCAACTCACCCTCTCACCAAGCTGGTTGGGCTTGTAAACCATTCCAGCCTTGTGGAGGCTTACGATCTTGTCCCTGACATCCTTGTATAACTCTTTGGTCTTGGCCATGGTGGAGATATTGGAATCTGATTGATTGTGTCTGTGGACAGGTGTCTTTTATACAGGTAACAAGCTGAGATTAGGGAGGGCTCCTAATCTTAGCTCTTTACCTGTATAGAAGACGCCAGGAAGCCACATTGCTAATTGATAGGCGATCAAATGTTTATTTCACTCATTAAAATGCAAATCAATTTATAACTTTTTTGAAATGCGTTTTTCTGGATATTTTTGTTGTTATTCTGTCTCTCACTGTTAAAATCAACATACAATTAAATGTATAGACTAATCATTTCGTTGTCAGTGGGCAAATGTACAAAATTAGCAGGGGATCAAATACTTTTTTTGCTCACTGTAAAAATAAAAAAATATATATAACATTTAAAATAGTTTCTCTCACTTTCCCAATTAAGAAATAAAAATTATTTAGTGAAGCTACCTTTATGTATGTATACATAACTAATAGGCATGAGCTCTGTGTTCGTTTTGTACGTTCAACGAAATTCGAACAAAACGGGTCGTTCGCGCCAAATTCGAGTGACGGGCAACGGGCCATAATTCACTGCGGCATTGCGCACTGATGATTGGCCAAGCATGCTTTATGTCCTGCATGTTTGGCCAATCACAGCGTGCAAAAAACGAAGAGCCATAATTGGCCAAAGCCTGGGTGGCTTTGGCCAATTATGGCTCAGGGCTTTAGCAACCGCCCCACACTATAAGGCCGCCTGCTGGGCGGCCTCATGTAGTGCGTTTCGGCGTTGTTAATGAAAGAAGTCCTATAGATAGAGAGACAGTGGGGTAGATTCATGTAAAATGGCGCATCGTTGCTCCGGCGTGGCGCATCTTTTTTCCGCTACGCCGTACCAGCGGTGAGAGGCATGTACTGTATTCATCAATTTTCCACTCACCTGCGTAGCGGTTTTTCGACGGCGTAAGGCGGCGGAACTGTAAGTGGGCGTCAACACATGCAAATGATGGTCTGACGGTGGCGCGGCGAGATCCGCACGGTGTATCTTAAACGGCGCATGCGCACTGATGTTACCTGCCTGGCTGGCTCCTTTGCACATGCGCAGTACGGTGCGACGTCACCACCAAGATCCGCCGCACCACTTCCTACTAGTGCATAAATACGCTGTAGGGCTATGAGCACACATGCAGTAACAGCAAATGCGTTTAGGTGCTATTAAACAGCAAACGTGCAGTAACAGCAACTGCGTTTAGGTGCTATTAAACAGCACACGTGCAGTAACAGCATATGCGTTTAGGTGCTATTAAACAGCAAACGTGCAGTAACAGCAACTGCGTTTAGGTGCTATTAAACAGCACACGTGCAGTAACAGCAAATGCGTTTAGGTGCTATTAAACAGCAAATGTGCAGTAACAGCAACTGCGTTTAGGTGCTATTAAACAGCACATGTGCAGTAACAGCAAATGCGTTTAGGTGCTATTAAACAGCACACAGGCAATACAACACGTTAGAACACTGCAGCTAGCACAATCTCCTGCCTGACAAATAGGAATAGTTGATCTAGCTAAGCTATACAGTGTATAAATATATGTACAACTCCTAGGGATGTATATATATCCTCTACACACTGTAAATTAAGCTAAACTGACTAGCCTGCCTGCTCTATTTATCTATCTGGTAGAAAAGACACAGGGGTAGATTCATGTAGCAATTACTCCGGCGTTTTTAGAGATGTGCGGCGTAACTGCTATTTTGCGCCGTTGGATCCATGCGTCGTACCTACTATACCAGATCCGCCTTAAAATCGGGTAATTTTTTCCGGTGTAACTTTTCCACGCCGGCGTGTCTTTGGCGCATCTTTACGCGCGACAGATCAACCGTTACCATGGATTATCTATTCAAATTTGCAAATGAGGGAGATCCTCCGATTCAGAAACGCACGTTTCTCTTGCGCCGGCGTAAGCCGGTGCGCGTAACTGGAATTTTCTGCGGAAAGTCACCCCTCATAAAGCAGGGGTAACTTTGCACAGGAGTTGAACAGATCAGCTGGAGAGCAGCTAAAGCAACACTGTGACAGACGAATTTAGCAAAAACACTTGCTGGACAACACATCTGTCTGCCAACATGCCAGGGGCAGCCTTGCTCATAGCCCTTAACACACACATTAATCATGGCACAATGAGCATGCATGCATGCACACCAATGTGGTCCCTAGCACACACACACCACATCCACATCAAATTGGATTAGACCCAAGTACACCACATGGGACTTGGGAGCAGCAACGCCACGCCACGGCTCCAATTATGTTGCTGTACATTCATACACCATTCTTTGTGTTACTGCACTTGTGCTGTTTATTAGCACCTAAACATACTTTTTGTTACTGCACTTCTGCTGTTTATTTGCACCTAAACGTAGTTGGTGTTACTGCACTTGTGCTGTTTATTAGCATCTAAACTTACTTGGTATTACTGCACTTGTGCTGTTCAGTTGCACCTAAACGTCCTTTGTGATGAATAAAGAAGGGGGGGACTTCTGCGCTAAAATTACAAGGTCGCCCTAAACATACAGAAAAAACAATGCAGCAAAAACAAAAGTGTAAACACAACACCTGAAAAAGAACAACTGTAAAGAAAAAGTAATTGCGCAAAGTGCATAAGACCAACATATGTTGGATATAGGTTTGCAGAGTGATGCAAGTGACATATAGATCAATAGTGCACAATACTATAAGTGCAAACAGAGTCCATGATGTTAAGAGGTGTTCCAGGATACCCGCTAGTTCCGTGAAAGATGTGCACTTCACCACACACACACTCTGGTCTCCCAGAACTCTCACCTCTAAACGGCTAAAAAGAGACCTCATTGTGCAGATCCACTGCTGGTTATCTCCCTGGTGTTCCTGGTGTCCACAACATGGATAGTAGGATCTGGGTCTCAGAGGTGGGATAAAAACAGGAAAGAGGACCTCCAATAGTGTATTATCATTGATACAGAGGAGTTTAATAAATAAAATTTGCACTTACAAACATAGAAGTAAAACGAGCATATAACACAGCGGCACCGCGCTGGTATCACAGCAATCCCGGTGTACGTCTCCCTTCACCCCGGTTTGCACTTATAGTATTGTGCACTATTGATCTATATGTCACTTGCATCACTCTGCAAACCTATATCCAACATATGTTGGTCTTATGCACTTTGCGCAATTACTTTTTCTTTACAGTTAAACGTCCTTTGTGTTACTGAACTTGTGCTGTATAGTTTTCACTTAAACCTACTTGGAGTTTACTGCACTTGTCCTCTCCAGTTTGTACCTAAAGGTACGAGGCGTGTGTCCTGATTTTGTCCTGTGCAGGCCATTAAAATGTCTGGAAGGACAACAAAGAGAGGCAGAGAGTCACAAGGGCAGGCTCTGCATCTAGAGGCAATGCTGGTGGTGGACACGATGCATCCTCTTCAGCACATGCCCGTCTGACACGCTTGTCCTTCTTTTCGGGAGCTGACCATGTTGAGCCTCAACATGCAGAGAAATTAGTAGAGTGGATGGCCAAGCCGTCCTCATCCTCCTCATCCTCTCTCACCCAGGCTGAGCTTAGTTTGTCTGGCAAAGCAGCTGCCAAGGCGTCCTCTTCCTTCTGCACAATGGCATCACACAATCCTTCCCTAGTCCCACCATGTCCTCCTGAGGAGTCCCCCGAATTGTTTCAACACAGTGTTGGGTACATGCTGCATGAAGATGCGCAGCATTTTGAAGTTTCCGATGATGGAACGCAGATAGAGGAAGCCATTGATGTGAGCCCAGAGAGAGGGGGTGGCCAAGAGGGACAGCAATCTGGCAGTGATGTTCCCCCAGCTGGAGCATACTGCCAGGTTTTCGACAGTGATGAGGAGGGAGGGGATGATGAGGTCACTGACTCTACGTGGGTGCCTGATAGGAGAGAGGAGGAGGAAGAGGAGGAGGAGGACGAGGCACAGGCACATCTCCAAAGAGGCAGGATGCCCTCCAGGGGCCAGCTTAAGGGCAGCACACCAACTGCATTACATCGCAGAGCTACGCCTGTGCAGGGTGCTGCTGTGTCTCAACGTTACTGCAAAAGTTGTTTGGTGTGGGCCTTTTTTGAGACATGTACATTAGATCGCACCGTTGCTATTTGCAACATATGTCTCAAGCGTATCTCGCATGGCCAAAACATCATCCGCTTGGGCACCACATGCTTGACCAGACATATGTCGACCTGCCATGCAGTTCATTGGCAAGCATACCAGAAAGACCCACACCAAAGAACAAAGCGGACATCCCCTTGTCCCTCATCAGCTGGGACCTCCAACCCACTAGACCCTCAGTCCTCTCTTAAGCCTGCACTGATCGAACTGAAGGTGTAGAAATAGGTGTGTCACAACCTAGTAGTACATGCGGACAATCTACTGATAGTACCAGACAAATTTCCCTGTCCCAGCTGCTGCAGCACCGAAAGAAGTACTCTCCCAGCCATCCACATGCCCAGCGGTTGAATGCTAGCTTAGCAAAATTGCTAGCACTTCAACTGCTACCTTTTCAGTTGGTAGATTCTGCCCCCTTCCGTGAGTTTGTGGAATGTGCGGTACCTCAGTGGCAAGTACCCAAACGCCACTTTTTCTCACGGAAGGCGATTCCGGCTCTCTACCGGCATGTGGAAGGCAATGTCCATGCCACGCTGGACAGGGTGGTCAGTGGTAAGGTGCATCTTACCGCTGACTCATGGTCCAGCAGGCATGGACAGGGATGTTACCTCTCTTTCACGGCGCATTGGGTGACTCTGCTGGCAGCTGGGAAGGACGCAGGGCAAGGTAAAGTAGTGTTGGAGGTTGTTCCACCACCATGCCTCCAAAACACTACTACTGGTTGTGACACACCTCTCTCCTCCACCCCCTCCTGTTCTTCTTCCTCCTCTGTGGCCTCTTCTTGTGCTGATGTCTCCTCGAAACCAGCCGTGCTCCGTAGGCGTACGAGGGGCTACGCAGGAATGCAGGCCAAGAGATGCCATGCGGTGCTAGAGCTGGTGTGCTTGGGAGACAGGAGCCACACTCGGGCCGAGGTTCTGTCAGCTCTGCAGGGGCAGGATCAGAGGTGGTTGATGCCATGCCAGCTTAAGCCTGGAATTGTGGTTAGCGACAATGGCACCAACTTTCCTCTCTGCCCTGCGACAGGGAAAACTGACCCATGTGCCCTGTTTTGCTCATGTCCTGAATTTGGTGGTGCAGCGGTTCTTGGGCAGGTACCCAGGCTTACAGGATGTCCTGAAGAAGGCCAGGAAAGTCTGTGTGCATTTCCGGAGGTCATATAATGCCACTGCTAGGCTGACAGACCTCCAAAGAGAATACAACCTGCCCACCAGATGGAACTCTACATTGGCCATGCTGCAGCAGCTGCACACGCAGCAGAGGGCCATCAATGAGTACCTGTGCCAACATGGCAGCAGAACTGGATCAGGGGAGCTTGTTTTTTCCCCCACGCCAGTGGGCCTTGATCAGGGATACATGTACTGTCCTGTCACCATTTGAGGAGGCCACGAGGATGGTGAGCAGTGACAGTGCATGCATCAGTGAGACTGTCCCTCTTATTCACATGTTGGAGCCCACGCTATGTGGAATAATGGACAGGGCCCTTGAGGCAGAACAGAGGGAGGAAGAGGAGGACTTCCTTACCTCTCAAGGCCCCCTTTATCCAGACAGTGGTCCTGCTTGTCCACCTAGCACACAGGAAGAGGACGAGGAGGAGGATGATTGTATCAGCAGCATGGAGGTAGAGCCTAGCACTCAGCATCAGCAGTCTTCAAGGGATCACTTACAGTCCCAAGGAACCCATGGACTTTTACGTGGCTGGGATGAGGTGGCTGTGGATCCTGTCGTCCTCAGTGACCCAGAGGACTGTGCCCCGAATGCCTCAGCAAACCTACGCTGCATGGCCTCCCTGATCCTGCAAAGCCTGCGTAAGGATCCTCGTATTCGTGATATCAAGGAGAGGGATCATTACTGGCTAGCAACTCTCCTTGATCCACGTTACAAGAGTAAGGTTGCGGAGCTTATCTTGCCGTCGCAGAGGGAGCAGAAGATGAAACTTCTGCGGGAGGCCTTGCAGAAGGGTCTGTGCAACGCGTTCCCAGAACCTGTGGGATTACCAAATCCTGGTCCTGGACAACGTGTTGCTGAGGCTTCGGTGAGTCACATAAGGAGCGTGGGAGGGGGGCCCTTTGACCGATGCGTTCAGACAATTTTTTAGTCCGCAGCCCCAAGGTCTGACCGGTTCCAGCAACCATCGCCAGCGTCTCGTTTACATGGCGCCTAGGGGCAAGAGACGACTTGGACACCTTCCCCACCGAAAATCCTCTGGCTTACTGGGTCTTGAGGATGGATCACTGGCCAGAGCTTGCACAGTACGCAATTGAGCTACTGGCTTGCCCTGCATCCAGCGTTCTTTCAGAACGCACATTCAGTGCTGCTGGAGGCTTTGTGACCGATCAAAGTGTGCGCCACTCCGTCGATCGACTGACCTTCATCAAAATGAATCAGGCTTGGATCAACACCAGCTACCAATCACCTGATGCTAATGTAACTGAATAATTTTTTTGAAATGTCAGATGCCTTTGAGACTGCCTATGCTGACGCCGAGTGACTGTCCTGTTATGCTGCTGATGGAATATCCTTTTCCTCCCCACTGATCTTGTTGATAAGTAGTAAGAAAATGTTGTTTCTGGGCTCCGCCACCAGTGCCTAAGGCCCAATTTTTCTGCCCCTGTTTAACAGGGACGTCTAATAACAATTTTTGATGCAATACTTTGCATGTGGCTCTTTGTTGCGCTCCAATTACAGTATGACATGGTTCAGATTCTACTTAACAAACCTACAGTCCTTGTCTTGTTTGCACCGCCTGTATACTTCTGTTCAAAGTATATAGGGCCAAAGGGTCTTGTCAGAGCCTATCCTCGCTATAGGCTCACTATGCAAGCCGCTTAGGGCCCCCGCAAAGCTGCAAAGGGCCCCCCAAATTACTAGAGGCCCCACCTGGTGAGAAGTAATTTTCACCCCCTCACCCCGCTTCTAAACTGGCTGGCTGAGTCTTTTACGACAGCAGAACACCCCCTCTCTCACTTCTCAACTTTCTTTAATGTGACATGTCGTCAGCGCCCCCCGCTTCTCATTTGCTTAGGGCCCCAGGGAGGTCAGGATTGGCACTGGGTCTGAGTCATATAGACTTTTTTCTTTGTGTTCACCGTATTGTTCACATTTTATACTTTCATTGCACGAGTGTGGGATCCCATGTGATATCACTTGTCACTCTGTATGATTTTCAGGTTTATTCTATATATTTGCTTGTCTGAGCATCCTCTTCTACTCATTTGTTGGTTTGCATCTGTTCATCACCCCCCTAGTCTAGGACCCACCCATTTGGTTTGTGTACTCATTTGTGAGTTCCATACCCTTATTTCACAGCGCAGACACCATCACTTTCAATATTTTTTCCACTTTTCTGGCCTAGGACAGACTACCAGGTGTTTGCACGCAGTGCCCCCTAGTTGCAGTCCCCGACAGTGCAGGAGCTCCCTATACACACCCAGGGAACATAATTAACCCCTTCCTCGCCCCCTAGTGTTAACCCCTTCCCTGCCAGTGACATTTTTATAGTAATCAATTCATTTTTATAATAATGCCAATGGTCCCAAAAATGTGTCAAAAGTGTCCAAAGTGTCCGCCATAAGGTCGCAGTACCAATAAAAATCGCTAAATCGCCACCATTACTAGTAAATAAAAAATATTAATAAAAATGCCATAAAACGATCCCCTATTTTGTAGACGCTATAACTTTTGCGCAAACCAATCAATAAACGCTTAATGCAAATTTGTTTTATGAAAAATATGTAGAAGAATACGTATCGGCCTAAACTGAGGGAAAATTTTTTTTTATATATTTTTGGGGATATTTTTTACAGCAAAAAGTAAAAAATATTATTTTTCAAAATTGTCGCTCTGTTTTTGTTTATATCGTAAAAAAATTAAAACCGCAGAGGTGATCAAATACCACCAAAAGAAAGCTCTATTTGTGGGGAAAAAGGATGCCAATTTTGTTTGGGAGCCACGTCGCACGACCGTGCAATTGTCAGTTAAAGCGACGCAGTGCCGAATCGCAAAAAGTGGCCCGGTCATTGACCATCAATATGGTCCGGGGCTGAAGTGGTTCACCTGGTAAAGGATTTGTATTATTGTAGGACACAGACAGCAATAAAACTCTAACAAGGGTTCTAATCCCTCTCTTACATATTTTAGAGCTAATTTGTTAATTGCAAAGATCACACAGCCAATAGCAAATATTTTGATTTGTTTTTAACCATTTATATTTTAGTTTAAAGGTAGCAGGTGCATTGTGACAGGTTGCTTTGGCTTACTGAACTTTTTAGAGTAAAAGATCAATTGGGGTAACTGAGATAAGTGGCAAATATTGAGGGTACTTTTTCACCTCTTGAAGACATTCGAAGTGCAAAGTGTAGTTTCTCATTCCAACTAACCGGGTTTCTTTATCTCAAACTTATCACTGAACAGTGAATTCTGATTGGTTGATTTGGGTTACTGCACTTTATTAAATAAACATGTTCCTGTTATAAACGCAAACATAATAAAGGTATCTCTGATCTATACATAAAGCTGAAGGATATTGGAAAGATTTTGCTGAACATTATCAGACATGCTTTTACAAAGATATAGTGAGACCCAGACAACTCAATTATGTATTTAGAGAAAATATTGTGGAAGTATCACATTTTCTGTTTTGCTGTTTGGCTATGTGTACTAGTACTGAAAAACGTCTTACTTTACTCTGAAAGCTTCCTAGAGATAAGTGGAATTTGTTTTCCTCCGAGATACATTTCTGGTTCACAGACCAGTCAGTTCTTTTTTGTCTAGGGCTGAAAACTATGGAATAGCAGTAAATCAAAATCTAGACCATTCATAAAAAAAAGTCTGTCTGACATTTATAGTCTATAAACTCATTATATCAGCAGCCTAAAATGGAAAACTGAATAAATAGCTTAAAATAAATGCATAACTAACTTTAAAAGTACTACCAGGGCTCAAGTCCTGCGGGAACGCATGGGAACGGAGTCCCTGCACTTTTTTCACAGCATAAACACAGTTCCCTTTGCAGGACTAGAGCAGCCAAGAGCAGCCGACCCGCCCGAGCCAATCCTTCACTAAGCGGCGATGCCCAGCTCGAGTCACTGTCAGGGGCAGGCAAACCTTAGTAATCCTTTATGTTACTGGTCGCTTCCTGTATATGGATTCATCGGGTAGTGTGCGGGTATTCTGTCACTTCCTCAATTCCGCAATGTCTCCTGGTAGCTTTTGTCATTGTTCCCAGGAGACATTGCGGAGGTCTTCTGCGAGTTATCGCGGGATTTAGAAAGAACTTGCTAAAAGTTCTTTCTAAAAACAAAAAAAACAAACATACAGTTTAGTAATTATGCATATGAGCGTATCATTTATTTATTTTTGATGGGGGAGTGGATCTTGTGTGGGAGTTCCCACACTTTTTTCCCCAGGACTTGACCCCTGTGTACTACGCAATTATTGTAAATCTGCATTGCAGGTCACACAGGTGTACTGTAGAGAATAGAGGCCACATTAGTTAAAGCAATGTTTTTCAACTTTTTTTAGTCAAGGCACTCTTTGAAATGATGGACAATCTCGGGGGAACCTTCAAAAATCATGGACAGTCTTGAGGCGTCCCATTCTAAAATGTAAAAACGATTCTGATAGTTTGCATATTGCAGCAACACCAATACACGTTCAAACCCAACGTCAAAAGTGATTTGTTCTTCCGAAGCAAATACACTTTGCAAACTGGTACTGACTGGTATTCCAATGTTTGTCACTCAGTTTTACTCCATCACTTAGCTAATGAGATCCCGAAAGCTGAAAGAGAAAGGCAAGGGAGAGCCAAACAAGGGTGATATGAGGGCAACTGACATCCTCAGATTGGTCTTTAGGCGGTTGGCTGCTAGAAGGTTGTAATAGTGTACAATAAAAACCTGTGTATCTAAAAGGCAGGTTTCATCCACCCAATGGCTTTTATACAATTTTGGGACAATTTTTTGACATTTTGCCATGGCACCCCTGAAGAAACCTCAAGGCACCCTGGTTGAAAAAGGCTCAGGCCGAGGTACACACGACCAAGCTTCTCGGCGGAATCCAGCGAGAAGCTCGCTGGGATCCATATTCTGCCGAGAAGCTTGATCGTGTGTACGTTTTCGCCGAGCAAACTGCCGAGCGAGGAGTCAAGCCAAAATAGAGAGCAGGTTCTCTATTTCCTCGACGGGCCATTGGGACTAATGGCTCGACGCCTTTTTCGACAGCCTGGTCGATGAACTCGACGGCCGGCCGAGAACCTCGTCGGGCGGAACAATGGGTTTAGCCCGACGAGGTTCTCGTACGTGTGTACGCAGCCTTAGTTAAAGTCTAACTCCAGCCAAATTGTTGAATTTCGTTTAAGAGTGAAGAACAGCTAAAATTTCTAACAGGTCTTTATTTTTGTCTTGAACCCCCTTGGGGAGATTTTCTTTCATTTCCT